>OZ057407.1:7536797-7659297 GCA_964056735.1 Allodiplogaster pararmata
CCAAATTCAGAGACAATGACTCTGAAAAAGTATTGAACTATTGATATATCTTACAGCCTGCATTCTTTTTTTATTTTTCCGAAAAACCTGAAAAAATAGGGGTGCGAGCATAATTATGACGCGCAGTGTATAGTCAAGCTGAGGAAGGAGGAAATTCACTTCAAAGAAGTTGAGTCTTTACGTTCTATCAATTTGATTAGTTATAGCCAGAGAATTTTCAGTTTGCGAAAAAAAGGAGCACGCCTGCCGAAAGCAAAAACAAATTTTTTGCACAGAAGGGATGATATTATGATTAAAAAAACAGGAGCCCGTGAATTTTTTTGTTGTTTTTTAAGGTTTATGATTTAGAAAATCAAGGCCCGCCGAAAGAAGGTCTGACATGAGTATTTAACCCCTGGTTATAGCTCGCAGGAATCAGAAATTCTTTAAACTGTCTGTTTTCTTATGACTCTGAGTAATTAAACGACTCTTAGTGAGACCAGGGGTTAATTAGTGACCGGATCGGTCCCGTCGGCGGATACATGTACACACACTATTGACAAAAAAACTCCCTCTTTTTTCTTACCCTTTTCCTTTATCCCCTCTTCTTTTTTTCCTCCAAACTTTGAGCGGCGGATACATGTAAACCCAAATTGGGCGGCTCCATTTAACCCCTGAGTGAGACTAATTCTTGTGAATCTGAGTAATCAATGCTTGAGGCGTTAGAAGCGGGCAACTGCTTGGCACAAGCTTGGCGGGCCATCGACAATGTCCAGGGTGAGCGCAACACGAACAAAAAGATCGGAACAATGGCCGCCCAGCACAAATTACTGGGTGCTCACTTCATGGATGATACTGTAAGTAGTTTATGCACCATGAATTGTAATATAATTGACTTTTCTATTCATATTTCATGTGAGAGCTTCGTAATCGATGTCTAAAGAAAATAAGGAAAATTTTGGCGAGTCATTTTCTACCAGGGTGTTTCTCTGTCCCGCACCGCGAGTAAAAAAATCTATGCGCTCTCCATAAAACCCGAAAAACATTGAAATTTATGCGCTTCGAAAAAAGCGCAGAATCAGATATAATTTTGAAAAAAGGTTCTTTCTTTCAACCCAAGCTTAGTTAGTGCGCTTTATCGAGAGAAAAAATGTTTTCACTGCAGAAGAAGCTGCAACTAGTGAACGCCTTCACGGCGCTGCAAACAGACATGCGGCGAGTGTTTGACTGGTTGGAGCAGCACGGAGAGCCGTATCTTAGGAGGAACACTGGAATTGGAGAGGACTGTGCGCAGACGACGCATCTCAGGTGAGATCTGAAAGGCTTTTGGAGAGGCAAGAGATTGGATGGATTGGTAGCTCAGTAGGTAAGGGCGTCTTCTAAGAATTCTTCCCTTCTCTTCCCTAAAGAAAGGGGTGCTACGGAACGGCTCTCCTTCTTACCTCTCCCCTCTTCTATGAAGCCGATCTGACCCCTTCGTCGTATCATTCATCCTTCTCCCTCTCCTCTCCAATGGCTGGTTTCGAACGGCTATCAATGATCTTCTCAAAAATTTTCTGCTCTCACTTACCATTAGAAAGAAGCTCCTTAGATTTTTTTGAACCATTTTCTTCCCTTAACCTATACATACACATACATCTCATCATGCAGCATCAATTTTTTAACCGTGATACATATGTTTCGTGTAATAAAGTTCAAAGTTGAATAAAGAAGCTAAGACGCGGGTTCGATTCTCGCCCACTCACCGATTTCGCAAGCAGCTTTCGTAATTTTTTTAGCGTTTGTGCGAAAAATTGCGGGATTGAGACTCGGAGAGATAAATTAGAGGGAAAAAACTGAGATAAGAGAGGGAAAAGAAGAGGGATCGATCTCAGCTGACGTTGCTAACGCTAATGAATATGACTGCAGTATTTTTTTATCATTAAGATTTTGTATCATTTTTTCTGCAGATGAAATATGATGCAATTTTGATCCACATTTGGTCATTATTTATCCCCTGCCCGCGTGTCATGAAAACGATAATCAGATAATAAAATTCCGATTTGAGGCACAATCACATGAAATTCCGTGGTATTGCTAAAGGAACCCACGAAAACGTGAGGAAACTATTCGAAATCGGACATGAATGTAGGCAATCAGGTCAGTGGAGATTACTTTAAATCGGGATACTGTAATGGGTTTTGTGATAACAGCGAAGGACCGCCCCTCGATGGATATTCAACAAAAGATTTGTTTCGTCCTTATATTAGCTTTAAAACTTTGAAAGATCCAGTTTGAGCTTTATGGATAAAATAACAAAAAGTTACACTAGAAAAGGGATTATGGGAAAAGGGATTCCAGATTTACACATTAAGTTCAAAGTTTCCGCTTTTCACCGACAAGTTCATATATTTATTTACCTGAAGATGAAACACTTACTCCGTACATATAAACATTGGATTTGCTATGCAATTCATAAAACTACTCTGAGATTCATAAGCACTATCAATGGGTCCGTGAATCTACATATTACGAAGACTTTTAGGTCTGTTCGATGAAGAACAAATACGCAAATTGCTTGCCGAGTTGGAAACTCGAATTCGAGGGTTCGATTCAAGAGTGGAGACCAGGTGGGAACAATGTTTATATGGAGAGAGAGGAAGAAGTAAAGAAGGAGAAAAAAATTATTCAAGAGAGAGAGAGAGAGAGCAAGGAAGGGAGAGGAAGAGAAATAGGGAGTCGGAGATCAAGAGGGAAAGAGATCATGGACGAGAGAGAGAGAGAGAGAGAGAGAGAGAGAGAGAGATGAACAGAGAGAGCAATAAATCTTGATGTTGAGATGCCTTCTCCTTGACCAAGCCGCGCTCTTCTACACGCACCACGAGGAATTACTCAACTGGTTAGTCTCTTCATCACTGACAAGTTAATTTGTATTTCTGGGTCCAAAGCGAATCCCTGAATCAGGTTCTCGGGTATGGAAAGGAAGTACTCTTCACTCTCCGTCCACCCAGACGTCGCCCAATGTGAGCACAACAGTGAGCAGTGGCTCATGGAATCGGACGGAACCGCCCAGGTAGAGACACACAGATTTCACTGAAGTAAATTGATACTAAAGGCTTAAATTGAATGAACTACCACACGAGTAAAATAAAGATTTATCGGGCAGGATCGAACCCAGCCATCTCCCTGTCCTCCCTCTGACCTGAAGTGCGAACGCGTTAACAGTTACTTAATATCTTAACGTGAATCAATGTTAATATTAACGAGGCGTCACTACGTTTGAACCACGTTACTTGGAAATGAACCACGTTACTTGGAAATGAACCACGTTACTTGGAAATGAACCACGTTACTTGGAAATGAACCACGTTACTTGGAAATGAACCACGTTACTTGGAAATGAACCACGTTACTTGGAAATGAACCACGTTACTTGGAAATGAACCACGTTACTTGGAAATGAACCACGTTACTTGGAAATGAACCACGTTACTTGGAAATGAACCACGTTACTTGGAAATGAACCACGTTACTTGGAAATGAACCACGTTACTTGGAAATGAACCACGTTACTTGGAAATGAACCACGTTACTTGGAAATCGTAGAAAATATTTTCAAATTAAACATCCTGGGATGATATAAAAGATACATATCTTAGTAAATACATAGGCAAAGGATACACAGGTACATAAGTTAATTTATATGCGTTCTCATACTTTATATTCATACATAAGCACATATATGTATATACATGTTTTTATACATACATTTATACTTGAGCACATAATACGTACAAGTTTGCATACAAACATTTATATTCCGACATGAGCACATATTGTTATGAATACATGCAATTATGAATACATGAGTAGATCTAAACAAGTGACATTTCGATTGCAGGCGTACGCAACAACAGTAGCAGAGGGAGAACAGCTGGTGAAGCTGCTGGAGGAACAGATGAGGTCAGGAGGAGTCGCTGATCATTCCGCTGCGATACAGCGAATCGCTAGGATGGTCGGAGAGATAAGTGAGTTTTTGTTTAGTCAAGTCGGCGAGATGAGTTAGTTTCTTGTTTAGTCAAGTCGGGGAGATAAGTTAGTTTCTGTTAAGTCAATATTTTATTGATTCCAGTCTCAAGAAGACGTATAGAACTTCAGAGTAAAGCGTGTAAACGATGTCTAAGAGAGTCTAGTTTTCAACGACTTAATTCTATAACTCTCATGATCTAGAATATTGATCATAACAGAATATTGAAATAAGGTAGCGTACTATTCTCATGAACGGGTTTTCTTCATGGAAGGGGCAGACTCCTCGGGTACAAAGTGACATTTGTACTCCTCGGGTACAAAGTGACATTTGTACTCCTCGGGTACAAAGTGAAATTTCTTCATGGAAGGGGCAGACTCCTGTATAACTTTGGCAATGGTTGAATTCAGAAATATAATGTTTCTGAAAAGGAACCAGAGACCCACCTGTGCAAGATAGAATACTCTCATCTAGATATAAGGTTCTTGATATTGAAAAATACTTGCCAAAGTTTAAAAACAGAGGCCCACCAACAGATGGTTGGATTCGACGATTTAACATTATAACCTTTGGTTGAGATGAGCGGAACTCGCAGCTGCAGTCTCTGTGGAAGCGGCAGCGTCCAGTGCTGCAGCTTTCGGTTAAGTTTGCGAGTCTTCTTACGGACATTGACGAGCTACTGGAGCAGATTAAGAGTTGGGAGGCGGACATGAGATGTCTCGTCCAGTCCTCCGCCTTCATCGAGACTGCCGAGCAGGTGCCCTATAAAAACTAGTGATCACTATTTACAGTCAATACCTGCGGTCAATATGCCTAATCAGTATTTGCGATAAATAGTTACCGTTAGCGATAATATTAAATATTATAGTTACCCTTGCCTTCGATGGTGCTACAGCCCACGAGTTCAAACCATCACAAGGGACCGGTTCATCCTCACCGGTATCGAGCGCGCCCTCAGGTGGCGGATAGAGGGATGTCTCTGCGCAAATGCATTGGAGATAGCGGGCTTGCCCGTCGCGGACCAAAATTGGATATTATACAGAGTAGTTCGTCAAAGGAGGGCAACGCCGGACTGGCCTGGGCATGCCACCGGATAAAACATGAGCCTTTAATCCCCTATACTTTTTAATGGCGAGTCGAGGTGCGAGTAAAATAGCCTCTTGCCCTTCTCCGATTAACGACTGGGTCTCGCGAAGAGGATCGCCGACTGCGGTGTAAGTGTAGACGGAGAAAATTTCTCCGGATTTGAGAGGATCCTCACCAAACTATCCCAAAGGACTCCCCTCGACAGGTCCTATGGGCAAACAACAACATAAAAAGTTACCATCTCCTGGCAAACATCGACGACCTGTGGTTTTTCTCATCTGTGTAGATGATTTTTTCTCTACTCTGTGGAAAGCAAACCTAAATGTTTCCAACTGAGCGGTTCCTTAATGATGTTTTTTTGCAAAGGGTGACATGTTCTCAAAGATTTTTCTGTAAAGAGAAATGGTTTTAAAGATACAGTGTGAAAAAAACATAATATTCAGGTGCAACCTTATCACTCTACAAATCAGCAGAAAGTTCGCCGTGCCATAGACTCCCTCCAGAGTACCGGTCATGAGCTTCTTCAGGTATATAATTAACTATCTTCTGTGATTCAGTGATTAAAATGTCATCTCTAAAACGACTGCTCACAGTTACAAAGGAATTTGAAGTAACAATGAAACTTGGCAAAGGCAGCGATTTCTCTTGAAATAATAGTTGTGAAGACGAAATATAATGGAAATATCGCCCGAACCATTTCAATTTCAATTTTATTACGTGAAAACATTACATGCAGCAACGCATAAATTAATCACGTGGTACGAGAGATTAAACAATTGAATTGTTTAAATTCCATAAATAGGTAAAACAATGCAGATTACATCCATGAAAAAATATATCATTCATCAACTCTATTAATTTCGGTGAATATACGAGCTGATTGATATCATGAGCGACAGATTGATCAGCTTATTGTCGCACTGGGGAAAGTCGGTTTGTCACTCAATCCTTCAAAAACTGTGGCAATCTCGACCAACCCTATGTGTAGAGATGTAACCATCAGGGGTACCAAGGTTCGTGTGGTGAACAGATGCGTGTATTTAGGGCAGGATGTCTCCCTCGATGACAGCCGTTTCACGGTTGAAGTTGATAGGAGAATAATAATATTCCTCGCGCTTGTTCCCGCCTCGCGGCAGGGTACGCGCTCCCCTGAGATGCAGGACAGACCTATCCTGGTAGAACCAGTGGCTGCCTGAAGTTGATAGGAGAATCCGGTCCGCAAATTTAACTTTCAATAGATACCGTAGCCTGTTCGCGGCAAGAATGGTCCCAATGTCTCTCAAGAGGCGCCTTTTCGAAGGTGCTGTCTTGCCCGCTCTAATCTATGCCTCGGAGACCTGGACCCTTTCAAAAAGACTTGAGAACAAATTGGCTGCGCCGCAGCGTAGATGGGAGCGCTCTATGCTGGGGTGCTCGTTACTCGACAGGCGGACTAACGAGTGAATGCGCGGTCAGACGGGCATAATGGACGTGGTCAGAATCTGCCGTGAAAGGAGGTGGCGTTGGGTAGGCCGAATTGCGAGGCTCGACCCCAGTCGGTGGGCGCGGGCTGTCCTAGAGTGGCACCCGCGTGGGCCAAAGCGAACGAAAGGTCGCCCTGCTATGAGATGGAGGGACGACTTTGTCAAAGCCGTTGGTCCCCAATTCCTAGGGGAAGGCAGAGAACGCTGAGGAGTGGAGTCGTCACATGTCGCTACAGATCCCAATATCCCCGATGTGGCTTGTTGATCTTGATAAAGTGTTTAAATTGCAAAAAAACGAGCTGATCGTATAGAGAAGGCATTTCTTCTGCAAATAGTTCTCGGAGCAGGGTGGATTATTTTGAAAAGTGCTCCTCTAGTGTTGGATGCTCTTATTTCAAAGTTGTTGTGCGTCCTGTCAGAGAGTACTTTTTTCCCAAATATCAGTTTCAGAAGTAGTTTGAGGTCGTTAGATTCTCTAACAGAGAGAAGAGATACTAGGCCTAGTTGATTGTTTCTCGTCTGACTACTTGGCATATTATTAAACGGTTCACGTTCACGTGGTGAAATTAGTTCACGTGGTGAAATTGAATCCCGCCGTCTATATAACTTTCACTGGAAAAGCAAGTGCATTAAATACTTATTCCCAATTATGCGTTCTTCTCTGCAGATGCTACAGACTCATCGACTGGAAGATCTCCAGACAGTATCGGAGGAACTCGTGGCTGATGTCATCGAGAATAGACTGGCTACCCTCAACGAAGCAGACCAGAATGTTATAAGGGTGCGTGGGGAGAGAGAGAGAGTTAGAAAAAAATAGAGAGAGAGAAAGAAAGATAGAGAGAAAGAAGGGGGAGAGAGAGAAACAGGAGCATGAAACCAATATACTAGAAAGGAAAGGGGGAGAGAGATAAGAGAGGAGGGAAAAAAGAAATACATAATGAAAACACATATTTATATATTTAGTGTGCGTCGGAGACATCTCGTCGACTGGAGGGTGCGCGGAAAGCGCTCGCCCTGCACGCTCTCTGCTCAGAGATTATTGACTCTTGCCGGTACTTCTCAGAGATTATCGACTCCGCTTAAACTAGAGAGTGTCAAATTTTTGTTGTATTGATCCATTCTAGCCGGAAAACTCATCATTTTAAATTCCACCTTTTCTGGTGTGTGATGTTTGACAATTAAATGCATATTAGGTCCGTGATGTGTGAAAGTCGGTCATTCATATGTATGTGAAAGTCGCATCGAATTGGCTGCAGGGCATGTGAGAAGCGTATCAATGTGATTTCTGCGGTGGCTGCTGATCAGAACGACGCCCAGCGGATGCTGCAGGAAATCCAGGACTGTATGATACAGTATCAGGTGAGTTAATCAAGAATATTTGATGATAAATAATAAAATGCTGCTCAGTTGCACAGTCAGAGTGGTTGTTGCTGTTGTTGTTGTTGTTGTTGTTGTTGTTGTTGTTGTTGTTGTTGTTGTTGTTGTTGTTGTTGTTGTTGTTGTTGTTTGCCCATAGGTCCTGTCGATGGGAGTCCTTTGGGATCGGTTGGTGAGGATCCTTTTGAGTCCGGAGAAATTTTCTCCGTCTACACTCGCACCGCAGTCGGCGATCCTCTTTGCGAGACCCATTCGTTAACCGGAGAAAGGCATGAGGCTATTTTACTGGCGCCTCGACTCGCCATTACAAAGTATAGGCGAGTATCGGCTGATATTTTATCCGGTGGCGTGCCCAGGCCAGTCCGGCATCGCCCTCCTTTGAGGAACTATACTATCCAATTTTGGTCCGCGACGGGCAAGCCCGCTTTCTCCAATGCACTTGTGCAAAGAGACATCCGCCACCTGAGGACGCGCTCGATACCGGTGAGAATGAACCGGTCCCTTGCGATGGTGTGAGTACCATCGAAGGCGAGAGTCAGAGTGGTAGGCGGTGAATACAGGTACAAAACATGTTCTTGAGGAACAAATGTTTGCATTGCAGAACTTATCTTTATATTTTGAATATGTATATTTTAAAAAAAGAAGCTTTTTTCAGGCGAGAGAAGCAGATCGATGGGAGTTGTACAAAAGGAAGTACGACGAGGCTCTTATGAACAAAATCGCAGATCGAAACAAGGTGAGACACTTTAAGAAGACTGTTTGGAGATGTGGAGATAGTGTCGAATGTTCAAGTGTCTCTTAACGTTCCTTTGTGACTCGGCGGGTATTTCTTCTTATTTTCTGGGCAAATCCTTGAATTTCCACCAGAGTTTCTATTATGAGTTTGAAAAGAAAAAGTGTTCGGCCGAAATATGCACAGCATTAGGAAGGGACAAAGGAAAAAGAAAGCGATCGATTGACGAGGGAGCAGTGGTTAATCTGTCGGCGGGCCTCTGTAAACAACAAAAAGTTTTTCGCGGGTCTCTGTGTTCTGCTATCATAAGGGGGTACCTTGAAGAAGAAAAAATTTCTGCTTTCGGCGGGCGTCTGTACCTTTTTATTGCACACAAAAAACCCCTGTGAGTGAGTGAAGAATGTTCGTTGATCGATAATATAATAATGATCGATAATGAATTATAGGTTATTGAATGGAATCAAGAAGTGAACAGACAATTGGAGAGACTGAATCTCTTCATGCAAGATAGGACAAGAGCTCTTACGGTTTGTGAAATACATCCACAATTTTTTTTGTTTGTGAAAAAGCATAAATTTGATTCAATCAGGTAATAATAGGTTTGATTTTTTTAAAAATTTAAAAGCACATATAATCTTAAAAGTTATATTTAAAATAATAGATTCTTTGCCGCAAGAGCAAGAAGACGCTCAGAGCGTAAAAAATCAAGATGTGATCGATAGTTTCGTCTAAAGATAAAAGCTTCACTTAATAATCTCGAATGATCTACGAAGATTAAGAGAAGATGATAAAGTGTATATGGCATTGCAGGCGAGTATCAACTGCTACAAGACATTCAACAATGTTATGCCAATCCTGAAACATCTGGAGAAGGAATGGGCCAACGTATGTTGAGCCTTGAATCGCATAGTTTTCTGAGAACAACAGGAATGGGTGGATTGTTCCGAAGAAGAACAGATTATATCGTTCGAATTAAATTAACAGGATTCTACACAGAGGATTTCTTGAGAATGGCACTATTCGAAATACTAACGATTTCAAATGGTAGTGATTTCCAGACAGTTAGGTCATACATGTAGAAATAGAACCAATTATTTGTTCTCTGGGGATTGATGATCTTTAATCTTGTGAATCACGGAAAAATCTTCGAATATAACATCTTAAAAAATCTATCTTATTGAAAACGACTTTCTTCTCATTCCAGCTTTTTTTGAATAGAGATTTATATTATAACATACATGTTCAGTTTCCAAAAGAATTGAACCATTAAATTTTTTTTCTGCTCTCAGTACTGGCACAGTACTCTCTCCGAGTATCAGAAAAGTTAATGTAATCTGTTCTTAACGATTACGGTATCCATTTAATGAGTATTTTGGTTTAGCATGACACGGATTGGTGCGCGTCTTACACACAAGTGGAAGGTGCATCCGCAGTGCAGATTGCCCAAGAGAGGGCAAATTGGATCGCCAGTGAACTTTCAAAGCATCACACTGCGAGAGAACAGTTCCAGCAGGGTTGCACGTCAGTCTCTCTTTCTCTCCCTCTCTATATCTCTCTTCTCTCTCTTTCTTTCTCTCTATCCCTCTCTCTCATTCTCTTTCCCTTCTCTCTCTCTCTCTCTCTCTCTCTCTCTCTCTCTCTCTCTCTCTCTCTCTCTCTCTCTCTCTCCTCTCTTTATCCTCTCTGTATCTCTATCTATCTCTTATTATCCCTTTTAACCCTTCATCTCTCTCTCATTGATTATTATTTTTCTTTCTGTCTTTTTCACTCTTTCTATTGCTTAAAAAAAATTTTCTTCGCAATCACACCTAGTCTCTAGATAAAAAAAAAAGATTCAGATACGCGCAAAAGACGTCAGAGTTGTTTCTTAAGTACGTCAATCGTCGTCCCTCGTCCCCTCAACGAGTCCAATGTGCCCAGCATGTTCAAAACCTGAGGGTTAGATACAAATCTCCAAAAAAATTATTGAACGAAAGTTTAACTACTCTTTTAAAAAAATGTTTAAAACTCTCCAAAGTTATTCGCTAATGTATGAATCGTGTTGATCTGCCCAGGCAACAGTGCGCGATCACCAAGCGAGAATACTCGAGTTGTGGGCAAGGAAGAAGAGACAACTGGACAGGTGATTTATATTTGTTTTCACTGACGTCTTCTTCCTCGGGATGAAAGAAGCAAACACGCTACATCTCAATGAAATCATAGAATGAATATACTCGGCGGGGCTCTGTTTTGCATTAAGGAATATGCAGTTTTACTCACTTGAAAAAGGTTTTCTGCTCAGCAAAACGATTTTTTATTGATCTATGATACTCTCCGTTGCAAGACTAGCGAGCCTCTGTGTCCTTTTCGGACACCCTAGGAGGCGTATGGTTTCAGATGCCAGCAGTTCGTGTTAGTGGAAGCATCCCGACTGCAGCTGACAGATTGGCTGGAGGGAGAGGCAACGCAGCGACTTGCAGCCCTCAAGAGCTGCAAGAGAGACAAGGCTCTAGAAGGCGCGGCTGCTCTCAAAGTTGCTCTAAAGGTGAGTCGAGTCTCTCCGCTCGACTCTTGCCATCTCCTCCGCTCTCGCTATCTCTTTTTCGTTTCTCTCTTCCTCTCCCTCTCTGGCTCGTTTACTCTTCCTCTCTTTATGTTCACTTTTTTATCAGTGAGAGCATGAATAGAAATGCGGTCGACAAGCAACTAAAAAATTCGAGTTGTAAACGTAAAACTAAGAATGATCCTCGAATTTTGAGGTTAAAAAAATGATTCAAAGAAACAACATCCTCACTGAGAAGCTATTTTCAGATTTGTAGAAATGAGATAGGAGACTAGCAACCGCCCATGACAAAGATCAAGTAAAGGAAAATGGAAGTACAATTTCATTGTTGAGGAACATCGGGCTCAGATCCAGATGATGCTGAACATGGCCGAGGCCATGGTGAGCGAAAGTGAACGACACGCCCAGGACCTCAAGGTTAGTGAACGGTTCTGAAATTTATTACAAGCAAGTAGGTCTAACCTTCGTCCAATAGACATAAACACACCAGTGCGGACGTGGCAAAATGATAGTACGGTGAAAATTGCGAATTGAGTATTGGCTAAACAATAATAAAAATGATAATAATAGTAATAGTAGTTTAATTATTTTCTTTAAAACTGGCTTATTTACTTATTATCTGGAAACTGTGTTATTTTTGACTTAGTGTCCCTGTTCCAGACAACGATGCAGCGGATGCGCGAGGTTTATGCCAAGTTCGCGCAGCAATTCGGCGAGTTCGAGACGTCACTCATTGGCGGAGTCGGGATGAGAGTGCTGCAGGTTAGGGTTCATTCAGAGATTCATCATTGAAGGATGAAATTTTTGGAGTTGTCACTTACATGGTTGAAAAGTAAAATTGTGTAGAGGGAAACACAATACTGGCGTCGCCCTAAAGAGTTTTCATGAGCTGCTCAGATTTCAACGCTCAGAAAGTCCTCGATATTTGAATACATTTCGAAAATGAATATTTTCATGAGAATACGCGAAATCTATGCTTCGTGAAATAAAAGTTCTGGTCGCGACCGACTATTTTGCTTTGAAAAGGAAAGAAAAGTATGACAGATTGGCAGTCTTCTTTTCAACATAACACGAAGCGTTCGATCCATAAACAACGTTAAAAAATCCATTGAGCCATTTGCGTAGCTTGATCCCGCGGATCAGCAATAAGCTTTCAGTAGTGTTAGAGAGTTATAACGCTCCAGATGAAAGCGCGACGGCTAGGTTCGATATGCCGAGTAGAATTATTTTTGTCCGTGTGACTATGCAATCCTGTTTCGAATGTACTTTTATAAGAGTTTCGGAGTCTAGTATAATGAAGTTGTTCAATTTTGGGAGTATCTTGGTTTCTAAATTAAAAGTCTTCAATAGAATAGTTTTATTGAACATTTTTTTTAATTAGTAAATATGAGCCGGCTCAGTTTCTCTAGAGAATATTTTGAAGTTTGGTTATTACGAAATATCGTACTATAAGTAATCAGTGTATGTATGGAAACTGTTTGTTTCCGCTTTGCATTGTAAAAAGAGTAGAAAAAATTTGATTAGGAGTCACACCTGCACTGTATGCTTCTTTCATTCTCGTATCATCACTCATTATGTTCTCTCCTTCCCTCTCTCTTTCTCTCTCTCCTCCCCTCTCTCTTTCTCTCTCTCTTTCTCTCTCTCCTTCCCTCTCTCTTTCTCTCTCCTTCCCTCTCTCTTTCTCTCTCTCCTTCCCTCTCTCTTTCTCTCTCTCCTCCCCTCTCTCTTTCTCTCTCTCCTTCCCTCTCTCTTTCTCTCTCTCCTCCCCTCTCTCTTTCTCTCTCTCCTTCCCTCTCTCTTTCTCTCTCTCCTTCCCTCTCTCTTTCTCTCTCTCCTTCCCTCTCTCTTTCTCTCTCTCCTTCCCTCTCTCTTTCTCTCTCTCCTTCCCTCTCTCTTTCTCTCTCTCCTTCCCTCTCTCTTTCTCTCTCTCCTTCCCTCTCTCTTTCTCTCTCTCTTTCTCTCTCTCACTCTATCTTTCTCTCTACATACTTACAAAACTTATTCAGCGGGATGAACTCGCTTTGGATCGCCGCTCAGAAACCACATTCGACCAGCACTCGATGGAGTCCGAGAAGAAGAAGCAGCGCAATCTCAAGATATTGTATCTTCTATGTTTTCAATATTTTTATTGATTAGTTGAGCCGGAAAAGACTAGCTAAAATGCATTTTAGAGGTATGGTGCAAAGAACAAACAATGGAAATCTTCACGCTCACTTAACAAAGAAAACGAAAGTTTTCCTTTGTAAGCGTTTGTTTTTGGAATGAATATTTCAACTTGAAAGAATTATTGGATGATTCAGTTGAAAGAAGTGTTTATTGAAGAAGAAAGATGAGCTGTAGGCTTCCATGAAGCGAGTGGCTGATGTTCTTTCTGTACATTCTTAAACAAAAATGCGAGTTCTCGTGAAATGTCTCATTGTTGATAAGTGGCTTCAAATTTCCCCCAGAAATCTCGATATACATAGTTATTGGGCTCAACAAAAGTTTATCTCCAGGTTGAACCTAGATTTTTCCATCACACAAGCTTGTATTCATCTCTATTTATTTTTCTGTCTCTATCTCTCTGCCTCTATCTCTCTTGTCTCTCTCTCTATCTCTCGCTGTCTCTATGCCTATACCTCTCTTGCCTCTCTATCTCTCTCTGTCTCTCTGCCTATATCTCTCTTGTCTCACTCTGTCTCTGTCTATATCTCTCTTGTCTCTCTCTCTCTGCCTGTATCTCTCTTGCCTCTATTTCTATTTATAATTTCACTTTCTAAAACTAAATTTCTTGTCGAGTTCATTCTACTCATCAACTATCTGCTTCTTCATAGTTGCTTTATTTTAGTATGCTCATCTCTCATTCTCTTGATTGAAACTGTGTGAGAAAATTTTACTTTTACGATTATGTTCTCATTTGATGATGAGGGGAGGGGAACCTCTCTATTTGAGGTATGATGAGGGGAGGGGAACCTCTCTATTTGAGGTATGATGAGGGGAGGGGAACCTCTCTATTTGAGGTATGATGAGGGGAGGGGAACCTCTCTATTTGAGGTATGGTGAGGGGAGGGGAACCTCTCTATTTGAGGTATGATGAGGGGAGGGGAACCTCTCTATTTGAGGTATGATGAGGGGAGGGGAACCTCTCTATTTGAGGTATGATGAGGGGAACCTCTCTATTTGAGGTATGATGAGGGGAGGGGAACCTCTCTATTTGAGGTATGATGAGGGGAGGGGAACCTCTCTATTTGAGGTATGATGAGGGGAGGGGAACCTCTCTATTTGAGGTATGATGAGGGGAGGGGAACCTCTCTATTTGAGGTGTGATGAGGGGAGGTGAACCTCTCTATTTGAGGTATGATGAGGGGAGGGGAACCTCTCTATTTGAGGTATGATGAGGGGAGGGGAACCTCTCTATTTGAGGTATGATGAGGGGAGGGGAACCTCTCTATTTGAGGTATGATGAGGGGAGGGGAACCTCTCTATTTGAGGTGTGATGAGGGGAGGTGAACCTCTCTATTTGAGGTATGATGAGGGGAGGGGAACCTCTCTATTTGAGGTGTGATGAGGGGAGGTGAACCTCTCTATTTGAGGTATGATGAGGGGAGGGGAACCTCTCTATTTGAGGTATGATGAGGGGAGGGGAACCTCTCTATTTGAGGTATGATGAGGGGAGGGGAACCTCTCTATTTGAGGTATGATGAGGGGAGGGGAACCTCTCTATTTGAGGTATGATGAGGGGAGGGAACCTCTCTATTTGAGGTATGATGAGGGGAGGGGAACCTCTCTATTTGAGGTATGATGACGGGAGGGGACCTCTCTATTTGAGGTATGATGAGGGGAGGGAACCTCTCTATTTGAGGTAAGGGAAACTCAGGTCACTCATTCAATATATGAAGAGTAGAATTCCGACTCTTCTCAATATTTTATGAAGCTCAAATCGAAGACAGAATTGGAGAGAAAGAAAAGGGGCAGAATCAATGGATCACATCTTTACAGTAGAACCGTCGTTCCAATGAACACTTTGAGACTATTTGAGCTTGACTATAGATTCCATTCACGAGGTGGAACGTTTTGATCACCTGGTAGAGGTCATATGTGTCATAAAGTCATCATGAGAAGTCATCATTTCTTTTAAAAGTCATCAAGTCATTACAATTTTGTTATTACATCAGAGAGCCGATGCGTGAGTTGCTCCAAACGGAGCGAGCCTACGTTGAAGACCTCGCTCGATGCATCGATGTGTACGTAAAAGGCTGGGAGAAGGCCGAGGCTGGCGAGGCTGGACGAGAACTTCCGACCAGTCTCAAGTGAGAACTAGTTCCAGACCGGACTAGCCTGACTTTAATTCAAGAGCTAGCTTAAGCCTTGCTAACTTGACGAAAAAGATTGTGATTGTATAACTAGAGGACACAGGGCTCAAAGAAAAATTAAGAATAAGACTATTATGCTGTTTTAATGCCGCATGAAAAAATATGGAATTTCAGGGGTCGACGTTCGGAAATCTTTGGGAATCTGGAAGAAATTCATGCATTTCACTCACGAACCTTCCTCGCCGAACTTGTTTCTGATTTTAATATAATTTAACCTTCATTGTAAATTACTACAGTTGTATTACAATTTGTGATACATCTGTGGTTTATCGATTGCTTCGATAATTTGAATTTTTGAAAAGAATTACCGTACCTATAAGCGGAACTCTTAAGCCTTACATGACGGTAGTTTTTGATGAAAAAATAATTATCTAACGCCACAAAAAAGTTCTGAAAAGTAATTCACTACCGCCAAGTTAATCTTTATGAGGAGTAATTCACTGCCGTTGAGTTATTTATTCTGAGAAATAATTTACTGCCTCCAAGTTACTTATTATGCTCGCCAAGTTATTGATCATAAGAAGTAACTTGTTGCTGTCAAGTGATTCCGTTCCCAGTAAGACTTGAATTTTAAGGAGAAGTACGAGTTGGACCCGGAATGGGTGGGCGACTCTTTTACGGTCTACGTGGGTGCTCTCTCCGAGTTGTACACTGAGTACTGCGTTCACAAGGATCAGAATCGGCTGCTCATGCAGCCAGAAACGGTCGCCTTCTTCGAAGTGAGCATTTAATTTCACTAATAAGAGGTTACTGTAGTTGGGTAGCACAACAAAGTTATCAAGCTACAGTAGCTGGATAGTCTTATCATAATAGTTAGTGATAAGAAAAAAAAAGGCTCATTGTGTTATATTGCCGGAAGACCACAGTCCAAAGGGTAGTCGATACCCTTTGGACTGTGGTCTTCCGGCAATATAACACAATGAGCCGTTTTTTTTGGGCTGGCTAAAAGCTGGCTAATTCACATTGCACAAGAACGAATACATGTACTTAATTCCCATGTTCAGTACCAGTCCCAGTCGTAATAGTGAGTTATAGATTATTTTAATATTTTCAAATTAGTTTTTTTTTTCAATTTTTTGTTTCCCCGGTAGTTAAATGAGTATTGAAGGCGATTCGAGAGCAACATCATCTGGAGCCGTCGAATAGCGTCGATTCCCTCCTGATTAAACCAGTCCAGCGAATCACTCGCTACGAACTGCTCATGGTGCAGTTGTTAAGAAACTCGCATGCGGACTCAACTATCAAGGTTCACCCAGTTTATTGTAGTTCGCGGGAATGGGAAATGGGTTTTTTTCATTTCGAAGAGACGGGTCATAAAGTTTGATAAATATCAGCTTTGTCGTGTTACAATTTTAGCTACATAGATTGTCATTTCAGCAGACTCATTTAACCTTTGTGGTATAAAATTATCGATGTGTGGTTCCAATGACGTCAAATTAAAAGGGATTTTTTTGTAATAGTTTGAAGATTTTTTTTAAAAATAAATTTTTTTTGTCTTCAAAATCATGAAAACTGTTTATGGTTTGATCTGAGGCTGTTTCTTGCGCTTTGGAATTTGAGTTTGTAGATTTAAAAAAAAACAAAAAAGGAAAAAAAACAGCGGTGAAGCCTCCCCCCTTTCCCCTTAGGACCCTTAGGACAATACGGTAGAAGGAACACTAACATCGTACTAGTTGGTCTCAAAATTCATAAATCATGATACACATTTAATTCCAATTATTTTAGAAGTTGATACATATAAGAGAATCACGAAAACACGCAAAACATTCACCTGAGAAAACGTGGCGAAGACGTGGAATTGTTGCAGGATGCGATGGAAGTAGTCCAGAACATTCCCAAGAGAGCAAATGACATATGTCACTTGAACTACATTGACATCAAGGATAAGGAGAAGGTCAGGGAAATAATGAATTGAACTGACACTCATTTTTTGAGTAACTCGCAAAATAACACTGTAGATCGGCTTAACAATCTTTCTTGGTAGTACGGTGGTGCCTTGATAGTCACCGGTAAAAGAAAGACGTCTGGGTTTGATCCCGCCCTGTTGACAAACTCTTTCTTGTGATAGTAAATTCGTATCTCGTGTCAACCGGGTGTAACTGCATTTGAACTGCGCAGCTCAGCATTTGCTGATAGATCTTTGAATATTTTTTGGAATAGAATTCATGTAAGTCGTTCTATCAACTCATATGTGCAAACAGTGATTTGAAAGTCTCTATACCACTTTGTAAAAATAGAAATGCAGCCAAGTGTTACTTATATAGCAAGAAGGTTTCACCGGAAGCGAGATAGGGGAGACATAGAAACCAAAAGATAGGGGAGACATAGAAACCAAAAGATAGGGGAGACATAGAAACCAAAAGATAGGGGAGACATAGAAACCAAAAGCAAGAATAGATGCTGAAAGGAAAAAGAGAGACTGGAGAAAAAAGATGCTTTCAAATGTATCAAACACTTCATGCTAAAATGTAAGAGTATATGCGCTTCATCTTTCTATTTTCCATATTTTCTCTTTTATTATCTCTCTTTTTCTCTCTCTCTCTCTCTCTTTCTATCTCTCTCTCTCTCTCTCTCTCTCTCTCTCTCTCTCTCTCTCTCTCTCTCTCTCTCTCTCTCTCTCTCTCTCTCTCTCTTCATACCCTCAAACAAGCCATGAAATAAAATTGAGCGCCTTTTTCACGCTCGAAATCATGCTATACATGAATTCTTTTTTTCTCGCTTCTGTACGTTAGCTGGAATATTTCTTAGTTCAAACGCCCACAGTCCAACTCTCAAAGTTTCTGTCTCAGTTTTCTCTCTCACGTGTGTTTCTGTGTTTTCGCTTCTCTCTCTCTCTCTCTCTATCTATCTATATCTCTGCCCTCTTTGGCTTCACAGCTTTCTCAAAGCAGGGAGTGTTTCAGCTTGCGGTCGCAGGTCCATTAGTAACGCAAGACACTCTGACTGTATGGGAACCGCGGACGCTCTTCAAAGGCAGGGGCAAGGAGAGACAGGTTTGCCCTTTAAAGAGCTTCAATCATTTTTAAGATCTGCAGGGAAGTCCAATAAAGTTTATATACTCAAAGGAACTACCATCAACTTCTAGGCCTTTTGTGAGCTTCCAATAACTGAGGCTTCCAGAGAGCTCTCATCAATTTTCAGCCTTTTAAGGAGCTTCCATCAACTTTTAGGTCTCTTTGGAGCTACCATAAATTTTTAGGGCTCTTTCCATCAATTGTTGAATTGGACTGATGAACCCTTCATAGAGTTCAAATCAGTTTCAAGACCTCCAGGAGCTTCATAAACTGTTGAAATAGAGGGAAGAGTTTAGGCTTTACTTAACTGAATGGTCTTTTTCTAATGATGTTATATACACTAACATGGTTCGTTTTGAAGAATTATATCTTTGTAACTCGAATAATTTGAAGATGCTTGTTAAGGTGTTCCTTTTCGAGTTGGCGCTTGCTTTCGCGAAGAAAGTAGTGGAGACAGGCTCTAATCGAGTACGGTATCTTCTGAAAGGGAAACCCATCGCTGTTAGTTTCAAACCCAATCTTTCTGAATGATTTTAAGAGAGTTCATGGTCTTTGAAGATAGTATATGAAAAAATCATCAAAAGTTTTCACTCAAGGGCGGTATAAAAGCAAAGTTGAATAATTTTTATCGAAGCGAATCGCCTCAAGCAATCGAACTACCGAAACACGTTAAAATATTGGGTTCATCGAGTTTTTACCAAAGCGTCTCTAACTCTAACAATCATTTGCCTTTGGTGGCCTATGTATTTGATGGTCTCTAAATATAGTATATGAGAAGAGAGATATACAGTATACTCTCCCAAAATCAATACGAAACGTTTTAATAGCGACTATTACGAGATCTGAGTGAATCCTAAATTAAACCACACGGTGACTTGGTAGTGATAATTAATGATTCTAATAATATCACTTTTCAATTATCGTTGTCTACTTTTCTGAATAATGATTTTGACTTTAGCTTGGTCAAGTGACGGTCGTCGAACATGTAGAAGGAGCTGATGCGGCGCGGTTCGCGCTCCGCTTAGGCAGAGCAGCCACCAATGAGAACCGCATTGAACTGCGCGCGGCTAATGAGGCAGCAAAGGTAGAGCAATACAAAGATAAGTTTTCAACAAAAAGTGACACGGCGTCAATGCTCTAAGAAATCTGTAGGTAGAGCGCGTCAACAGCCGGACATAGGATCCACGCGACCGCTCGCTTCAGAATCTACTTACAAAAAGAACTTTCAAGATCATGAACTTTGCTGCACGGTGTTTCTTCAACCCGCACTGTGCCTAAAATCTATGAGTTCTTCAAAAAAGCGAGTGATAAGGGTATCACGACGTTTCGCACCATGGCATTTCGCACCATGACAACTCACACCGTATACTTCACAATCCAAATATTTCCATGATTTTTTCTATTGGAATTTGTGTGTAGGCTCAGGTGAAGATAACGCTTACGAGGCCGTACGGCTTGTTGTTGTTGTTGTTCCCGCATCGAAGACTTGGTTATGAACACTCTCTTTAATGAGAGAAGTTCTCGTGTTCTTCGGACAAGATGCGTCCGGAGAACGGTTTTGATGTTCTTTGCAGTCCTGAAACTGTCATGCTGCACCTTGTGAAGGCGGACATCGTTGTAGCAACCTGTTCATGCTATAGGCCTTGTGAGTGGGTGGTCAAGCCGGCCTAGCATCGTTTTGGGTGGGAGTAGAGACGTCTCGCCTGTCGTTGACCGGAGATAGGCAAGAGGCTATTTGACTGGCGCCTCGACTCGCCATTGAAAAGTATAGCGGAGTATCGGCTGATGTTTTGTCCGGTGGCATGCTCAGGCCGGTCCGGCATCGCCCTCCTTTGACGAGCTATACTACCCAGTTTTGGTCCGCGGCGGGATTTCTCCCGCTACCTCCCAGCACGAATTATTCGTAGGGAGGCATCCCTCTATCCGCCACCTGAGGTCGCGCTCGATTCTGGACTGGATGATCCGGCTCCATCCGTGACAGGCTCTTAAGGCTGTAGAGTCACGAATGGCCACTGTTGCCAGTGTGTTTCGAGAGGCCGTACGGCTTAGTGCGAGACCGTAAACAACGAACATCCACAATGAGAGCTTTGTGGAAAGAAATTGCGAAATACGCGTGCGAGTTGTCGTGGTGCGAAAAGCCATGGAACCAATGATAAGAGCCTCTGTATAGCATTATCGAAATTTTTCGCACGCTCTTGTTCTCATTCCAATGTCAGTCGTTCCCTCTTGATAGGTCTTTTTGATCTACTTTTTGATAGGTACATCCATATTTTTCGGGTTGTAAGAAGCGCCCAGAGATTCGTTTTCGTGCTTTTTTCTCGTTTCTGCCTCGCAGCAGAGCATGCGCTCTCTAAGATGAAATTCAGTTCTAACCTTATAGCAACAATTGCTGCAAAACTTGGGTTGAAATAGATGAATAATGAGACTCTAGAATGTATTAAAACTCTGAGAGATTTTCCTAGGCGAAAAAGACCTTTCAGAAGTAAAGAATTTTTTGATAAAGTGGAAAGTGAAATTTTTTTCGAGATGAGAAGTCCTATATTAAGGGATGATATACAAGATCCAAAAAATATTTTAAATAACATAATTCACAATTCAATCACTTTTTCATTTGAAAGGTGGCATGGATAAAGCGTCTTCGAGAGCACATCCACAGTCAGGATCTCATACAACTAAGTGCGTTGTTTTATCTTTAACTGTAAATGAAATTGTATTTAAATTTTTTTAGTATATACGTTCTAATTTGAAGCGATAAGAGCCAGAGGCCGTATGCATGGAGCAATCCAAAAGGATTTTGAGCTTGGATTAGCAGTTATCCAAATACATTTCACTAATCCGGTATGCATGGAAGCTATAATACTTTTGGATTGGAGATAATCCGACAAAATTTTTTTAAACTTTTTTTGGATTTTGTAATCCTTGGATTTGAATAATCCAGATTGTTATAATCTGTTTTCCATGCATACGGCCTTAGATTAGAACATAAGAGATTCAACTCATTTCACAGAAACAGTAAAGTTCCCTTGGTTTCGGTTTCTTCACGAAGAAATCGAATCTTTTGTT
The DNA here is from genome assembly GCA_964056735.1 of Allodiplogaster pararmata. Taxonomy (NCBI): domain Eukaryota; kingdom Metazoa; phylum Nematoda; class Chromadorea; order Rhabditida; family Diplogasteridae; genus Allodiplogaster; species Allodiplogaster pararmata. The sequence goes on from OZ057407.1 coordinate 7,558,413, forward strand.
ATGCTGCCCTATAATCAGATAAATGCTGAAACTATTAAGGATCAAGAATGAAATCGAGAACTGAAAGTATAATTTAGAGGGAAGCAACCGTGTTCCCAATAATAGGTCCCTTGCACATATCGAAAAATATAAAACCAGTCGCTAATTAAACGGATAATGAAAACCAGGGTGTTGCTCTCACCCGCACTGCGATCGACAAAAAATCTATGCGCTCTCCAGAAACACAGGAAAACCTTCAGATCTATGCGCTCGGAAGTTTTTTTTCGGTTCTTACCTCAGGGAATTTCATAACTCATTGCGACAACAGTTCGAACTTTTGGAAATTTTGAAAATCTATGCGCTCGAAAAAAATTGCGCGGTTGGTAAGAAACGCCCTGATGAAAACCAAGCGAGAGATGAGATTAAGCCTGTAGGGGATCGCTCGCTTTTTATTATTATATCATAAATAGGTCCTTCAATTTTGGCCTTTGAATTTTTGTCAAGTTTAGGTGACCTATCGTTTTTAGTCAGCATTGTGTTGCTTCTGCTTAGAATATGTGAATTTTTTGTATATGGTGTAGGATACGGAGCATCGACGGCAGGGAGTAGCTCGTAATTAGTGAAAAAATGGAGACTCTGAAGGGGATCCATATTTTCAAGCACCAAAAATTCCAAAAGGTTTATACATGACAAAATCTATCAATCAGTGCGTATGCTGCCTTAATCAATAACCGGAGAATGAATACTGTGCCTCAAAGTTGGGAAAAAACCAGCACTGGGTTTCATAAAATAAGGCTTTGTAAACCTCTACTTGAAAGTGGGTCTTGCGCTAAAAAATCTCTCCTTTTGTTTATTAAATTGTGGGTACAGTGGCCCGTCGACTACTGTTAGGGTTTTTCTATCAGGGGCTGCACTGTAGAGGAATTTCGGATAACCCAAGAGGACTCTTGAATGAAATGAGGAGATTTTCAGAAGTTGAAGTGCCGGGGGCGAGCATCGCGGACACTGCCTCATCGGCAGGAAGCGCTGTCTCCACACGACCGGTCTCCCTGAGATCAGAGGAGGGAATGGCCTCCCTGGACGGTGGGGATTCACTCAGCGGAGGAAGTGCCCATCGACACTCCATACAGTCTACAAGCTCCGCTGAGGTGGGTCAAGGGAGGATCGGGGGGGGGAGGAGAAAAGGATCAGGAGGGGCGAAAGGAGAGTATCCAGATTGTATACTGGTTTAGGTATGTAAAGTAAAATGAAGGTGAAAAATAGTATCCATATTGTATACTGTTATTGTGACTGTCGAACATCTTGCTGCGAAAATCCGCTCATATGAGCGAGATTCTTCTTTATCAATTGATTTTATGTCCTTTTGAGTCATGAGACTGTCGTGCTGCAAATTGAAGCAAAGTCGTCATGCAATAAGCATTTTCAATGGGTGTTCGATCCATCTTAGCAATGCGATAGTGGGATAAGAAAGTTATGAATAGGGATCCAACCTTCTGCTGGATGGAGAGAGGCAAGTTATGAATAGGGGATCCAACCTTCTGCTGGCTGGAGAGAGGCAAGTTATGAATAGGGGATCCAACCTTCTGCTGGCTGGAGAGAGGCAAGTTATGAATAGGGGATCCAACCTTCTGCTGGCTGGAGAGAGGCAAGTTATGAATAGGGGATCCAACCTTCTGCTGGCTGGAGAGAGGCAAGTTATGAATAGGGGATCCAACCTTCTGCTGGCTGGAGAGAGGCAAGTTATGAATAGGGGATCCAACCTTCTGCTGGCTGGAGAGAGGCAAGTTATGAATAGGGGATCCAACCTTCTGCTGGCTGGAGAGAGGCAAGTTATGAATAGGGGATCCAACCTTCTGCTGGCTGGAGAGTGGCAAGTTATGAATAGGGGATCCAACCTTCTGCTGGCTGGAGAGAGGCAAGTTATGAATAGGGGATCCAACCTTCTGCTGGCTGGAGAGAGGCAAGTTATGAATAGGGGATCCAACCTTCTGCTGGCTGGAGAGAGGCAAGTTATGAATAGGGGATCCAACCTTCTGCTGGCTGGAGAGTGGCAAGTTATGAATAGGGGATCCAACCTTCTGCTGGCTGGAGAGAGGCAAGTTATGAATAGGGGATCCAACCTTCTGCTGGCTGGAGAGAGGCAAGTTATGAATAGGGGATCCAACCTTCTGCTGGCTGGAGAGAGGCAAGTTATGAATAGGGGATCCAACCTTCTGCTGGCTGGAGAGAGGCAAGTTATGAATAGGGGATCCAACCTTCTGCTGGCTGGAGAGAGGCAAAAATTTATTGTTTTGTATGCTGTGTTTCGTGCAGGTTATTAGGAACACTTGTTGAAAAGAGTCGAATAAGGATTCAATTCCGAGATACGTACAAGCTGGTTTGTGGATGGTTCACAGAAACGTTATTAGGGATCCGGGGAATTTGTAGTGTACGCGTTCTAATTCCAAAACTCGACACGAAAAAACTCGGCCTTGATAAATCTTTTTTATCATTCATCTTCCTTCTCTCTTCTGTCTTAATCGTGAATTCTGGAATATCACTCCATTCATGATGCAATCGCATGATAAGCATGCGTGACTAAGAGTAAAAGGCATATGGGCCTTTCATATAACATGTAAGTTAGCGCCCCTCCTGCGGACGCCTTGTTGTCCCACAAGACAACAGCTGTGGTAACAATTTATTACCTTTTTCTCCTCCAAACAAACAATAATCAAAAAACAATCCAACTACGCTCCTATCTCCAGGAACGTCGCACAACAAAAAAACCCAACACACAACAAAACAAAATCCTATAGGCTGATCAGGCCTCTAGCGCGCGAGAGCATGAGTCCTATTTACAACCAATATAAATACAAGTAGATCATTCCAAACAATATAGAATCATAAAGCAATACATGGGTTATGGATTACAAGAAAGAGAGACATACAGAATTACATGGGCTCTACGGATAAAATGGGCGGGTCTCCTTACAAACACTATCGAACGGAATAGCAATGTGTCCCCGTGGTGTAATGATAAATCGCGCTCCCGGTTTGAGTCAGAGATGGTTGGGTTCGATCCCGCCCGGTGGACTAGCTGTTTTCTTTGCGATAGTTCAATCATTAACGCATTTTTTCGTGATGGGTACAAAATGAGGGCTTGTTGATGGGAGAGACAATAGAACACCCAAATGCACCCAGAATTATCTACTAAATATGAAAACAAGGCATAAGTATCACTCTCTCTATCTCTCACTCTGTATCTTTCGTTCCTCTCTATCTCTCCCTCCCCTTCTCTTTCTCTTCCTCTCTCCCTCTCTCTTTCTCTGTCGTTAGCTATATATCACTCATTCGCTCTCTCATTCTCTCTCACTCTCTCTCTCTCTCTCTCTCTCTCTCTCTCTCTCTCTCTCTCTCTCTCTATTCATGTTTCAGAAAGTAAGGAATCGTCGTTATAAGGCAGCTCATAAGCATTGCCACTTTGATGCCAATAACAAGAAATGGTTCTCAACCTCTCTTGATTCTTTCTGATAAATAATAGTTCTCCTTTTCTCTCTTTCTCTTGCTTGTTCTCTTCTTTTCGTGTCTATTCACTAACTCTCTCTATCACTGGCTCTATCACGGTCTCTCTCTTTTTTACTCTCTCTTCCTTTTTCCTCTCCCTCTCTTGAATACTTAATTAGTTTTCTAATAAGCTTCTATCAGACAAGAATGTTTAGAGTGTCCAGAATGCTCATTTGAACAACTTATATCGAAATCTTCTATGAGTTAAGTTGTGTTATTTAGCGGAATACCAACAACTTTTGTTCTTTAATCAGTGCTATTTCTCCTTCTCTCTTTCTTACTCTCTATTTTTTCTCTATGTCTCTCTATCTTTTCTGGGCCTCTTTTCTACCTTCTCAACTTTTCGCATAAAAAGATGATACCGAGGCCAGACGAGTGTCAGTTGCAGAAAGCAACCGTGCATGGGAAGATGGGTGAATGGAGGAGACAGGAAGAGAGAGAAAGAGAGGGAGGAGAAAGAAAGAGAGGGAGAGAGAGAGAAAGAGAGGGAGGAGAGAGAGAGAGAGAAAAAAAAGAAAGGATGTGTAAAAAGAAGCCTGTGGCGTAACTTCTAAATCTCTCTATTTCACGGATACTCTTCTCATTCTTGTCATGTCCTCTTGCTTTCAGGTATCGCATATTTGTTGGTGAAATAGTAAGAGATTCGCAGATAAAGCGATGAAAGAGAGAGAGAGGTGTATATGAAGAGATTATAGGGATAGAAAGAGGGAGAGAGTTGGGAGCTCTCGACTGGAAGAGAAGCAGAGAGTGCACGAGGAGTCACACTATAATCAGTTGGTTTGAACTCGAGTGAGTGTGTGTATCAAAGAGGTTCCTCTCCTCCCTCACACCGCACTGCAATCACCGTGGGATTACAAGGCCAAAGGATTAATTTGTCGATAGTATGAACGGAAGCTGCCGCGTGATGGCCATTTCGATTGCTTCCCGCTTCCGATAGGAGTCGATCTACCTCTCACCCCCCCCCCCCGCTTCCGATAGGAGTCGATCTACCTCTCACCCCCCCCACCTCTTTTCTCGCTTCCGATAGGGGTCGATCTACCTTTCACCCCCCCCCCCCACCTCTTTTCTCGCTTCCGATAGGAGTCGATCTACCTCTCACCCCCCCCCACCTCTTTTCTCGCTTCCGATAGGAGTCGATCTACCTCTCACCCCCCCACCTCTTTTCTCGCTTCCGATAGGAGTCGATCTACCTCTCACCCCCCCACCTCTTTTCTCCTTTCGAATACTCCGACTATCTTCCGGAAACGAAAGATGCGCCGCGGCTGCTGCGATTTCTGCTTCCAGCCGTTATCGCTATGGGGAACGCCGAAATTGGTAAACGATAACGGTTTCTCTAGCAATTATTATTATTTACCGATTTCATGAATCTTGTTCGTTCCGAAGACACGTAAGAAACATGCTTTCAGAGAAAGGCGGTTTTCGTACAATGCATGAAAAGTTGCCAGAAGGGAATAAGCAGTCGAGGAGAATTTTTTATCTTCTTTAGAGTCAGTAAATCCACATGTCATAACTGATATGCATCTCTTCCCATTGTCTTCGCTCGTTCTTTGCATTTTATTTGTAGTTCTTGTTTTCCACCAGCCTTTCAGCCCATACTTCCCAGCTGCCCTCTCTTTTCATTTCTGTCTCCCTCGCCTCTCTCTTTTTCTTGCTATCTCTTCTTCCAGCTCACCCTTTCTTGCTATATTTCCAGCCCTTTCTCAATCTCCTCTCTTTCTATTTGTCTATGTTTCGCTCTTTCTATATATGTCTATATTTTTTACCTTCTTTCCCTATCTCTCTTTACCTTTCTCTCTCCCTCCTTCGCTCTCTCCCATCCTCTCGACAGTGTTACCAGAATCTACGCACATCACAGAGTAGGCGGGGCATATTCCCGCTGAGACCGTGGATGGGCTATGGCTGAGGGCAATGCATCAGTCAGCCAAGAAGAGAGATTACTAAAAGTCCTCACTCATTCCATTCAATACACTCCTTCCTACTCGTCTCACCCGTCGCGAGGAGCACAAGAAGAGGAAAGCCGGCGATTTCCGGGGCTCGCTAGCTTAATTACCGGGACTCGCTAGCTCGATTTCTGAGACTCGCTAGCTTGGTTCTTGGGATTCTCGAACTCAGAAGCCCCTGCTATGTTGCATTACTCCAAGTCGCTCAGGGCATCCATACGCTCGCGAACCGACAAGCTCTACAACCGAGCCCGCTCCAGGCTGGCTACTTCCCTACGGAAGTCCTCGCATAGCTCCATGGCAAGTTCTCTTCCGGTCCTTGGTACCCGACGGGCAAAGAGGCTTGATCGAAAACATAGGATCTACTCAAAGATCTATTTACACACAGGGATGTCTTTGAATATGTATTGGTAACGTGATCGCCTTTGGTAAGAGAGAGAAATCTGGGTTAGATCCCGCCCCATTGACTTTTGAACATGTAGCCTTTTTTATCGGTTGTGACTGTTCTGGAACGAGGTTTGTATTTGTATATTTATTAAGTTCTCGTTTGAAGACAGTTTGAGAGCAAAAGCAGCAGCGTACTTGTGTTCTTTGATTTTATAAGAGAGATTTTTCGATAAGCGTTATTCTATTGGTTGTTGTTATTGTTGTTGCCGGTAAGCTGTCTTTTTCGGAGACCTGGTTTAGTCGCCCTCACTCTTATTTTCTCTTTTCACGATATTCGCAGAACCGAGGCTACTTCTTTTGGTTTCTCACAGAGTTCTTCCAGAGTGAGTGTAGTCGGGCGAATAGTGCGATTGAAGAGGTGCGCAACGTTGTGTGCTCCAATGAGGCATTCTGGACTGCTGTCAGAAATATCTTTGTCGATCTGCTGTGAGTAGTGGTTTATGTGTCTGCTGTAGCCTCATCGTAGCTGGCTGAGTATGCATCGGGCGTTTTTCGAGAAATCCGTCATTCCATTGGTTACATTCAAAGGCTTGCTGTCTTATGAATAAGAATGTTGTGTTTCGCGGCTTTCTCGTGGTTCTTTCTCATACATGTCTTTCTGGGGACAGAATGAAACAGATGCCTCATGGACATCTATTTCCAATTCAAGATACGCTCTGCGAGTTCCACACTAATGACTAAGGCGAATTTTTTTAATATAAAATCTACGATGGCTCAAACTACTGTAGTTTCTACATGAACCAATCAATACTTAGTGAAAACTGAGCATCACTATTGATTAAGGGAACCAATCAATACTTAGGGAAAACTGAGCATCACTATTGATTAAGGAATTCTGTCTACTGACTGACTGATTGATGAAAGTAGATTTTAGTAAATATGTATATGTATCTACTTGCTAGCGTTTGCTCGACAGCATGAAACGCTGTTTATATGCGACCATGGGAAGGATACCATCATTTTGAGTGATAAAAGAGGAAGAGCGAGGAAAGAAACGACACCTCGTAGCCATCACTAAATGAACAATGATTTTTCTGTTTTAATTGTCTGCCAACATTCTTGTAGCTTTAATATGCTTTACAATTTTTCCTTTTAGATTGCACTTCGGATTCCATAAATTTCAAAAGAATAAATTCTCCTGGGAAAACTAACAAAAAATAGAAGACAAGCTTGAAATCTTAGTTTGCCAGACCGAAAATTTGTTAACGCATCAAAATTTGTTAACGCATCAAAATTAATTTTTGCACTGTTCAACTTTCTGTGTAAAGATGTACTTTATCATTAACCAAAATGTTTTTTTTTAATATTAAGTTCTTAGGTTCGGAAAAGACTTTGAAGGGAAACTCGGCAACAACTATAGATATATTATAAATCCTTGAAGCGAAAATAGTTTATTGATAAAAAAAGGGGGGGTTAAGAGAGACTCTTTCCATTAAATAATTTCTCAGCTATAGCTTATCCCATTTTTCTATATTAGTTTTGCATTCATTTAACAAAAAAAAAAATATATTCCCTTTCTCTCGGTGTCTCTCAATCTTTCTCTCTCTTATATATTCCCTTTCTCTCGGTGTCTCTCAATCTTTCTCTCTCTTTTTTCACTTTCAGTTTCTTTTTCTCTCTCTTACTTTTCTTCATACTTTGGTTTTTTTTATCTCCCTTCCGTTGTCCGACCTCTCCTTTTCTATTCCTCTTTTCGCCGCACGCGTTTTCTCGCTGCTTTGCTCTATGTGTTATCTCTCTTTTCACTCTTTTTATCATTCTTGTTCTCTTTTCGCATTTCAATGATGTCACATGTTAGGTTAATTCCTGCCATGTGAAGATCAGGATATTATCTTGGGAACAGCTCTTCTCTAGCAGTGATTTTATTCATAGTAGAGCTCGATGAAGAAGTTTCAGAGAAAGAGAGAAAGAGAGAGAGAGAGGAAGAGAGAAGAAATAGGAATTCACCTTATCCATGTAATTAGAGGTAAATTTTCGATGCCGTAAGCATAAGCTCTCAATTGGGATGAGAAGATAAGAACAAACCAATAAGTTGCAACTTACAACACTTTCACTACATTAACTCACTGTGAGACTACTCTAATTATCATGATTATCATGTAGAGCAAAAAGGTTTGATAATATGAATAAATAAATAATATAATGTCCATATACATTTTTTCCTCACTGACGTCAGCAATTCATGGCATATGATTCAGAAGGAGAGAGATATCCCTGACATTCCCGTACACAAAGCATTGTAACGTTACGGATGAATTACATGAACGCACGAAATAGTGACATAATGAGAAAGTACGAATATTATCCCCGAGTAATACGTTTATATTCAGGGAAGGTGGAAATAATTACATTTTTGAGTATATCAAAAGGTTCAGAAAGCTTCTGAGCAAATCGAGGGAGGTTATTGAGTCACGGAAGCGAGGTTATTGAGTCACGGAAGCGAGGTTATTGAGTCACGGAAGCGAGGTTATTGAGTCACGGAAGCGAGGTTATTGAGTCACGGAAGCGAGGTTATTGAGTCACGGAAGCGAGGTTATTGAGTCACGGAAGCGAGGTTATTGAGTCACGGAAGCGAGGTTATTGAGTCACGGAAGCGAGGTTATTGAGTCACGGAAGCGAGGTTATTGAGTCACGGAAGCGAGGTTATTGAGTCACGGAAGCGAGGTTATTGAGTCACGGAAGCGAGGTTATTGAGTCACGGAAGCGAGGTTATTGAGTCACGGAAGCGAGGTTATTGAGTCACGGAAGCGAGGTTATTGAGTCACGGAAGCGAGGTTATTGAGTCACGGAAGCGAGGTTATTGAGTCACGGAAGCGTAAGAGAAGCTTTTCATGCTATAAATTATTTAGATACAGTCATTCATTCAAATAGTTTTCAGCAAACTGGAGATTTGGCGATAGCGGTGGAAGACGTGGAAGGAGACGAGCGAGAGGGCTGTCTCTCTCTCCGGAAGGGTGATAGAGTTCAGGTTCCTTGCTCAAACAGCCAGCTTATTCATCTTCGTGCTGAAAGTTTATATAATTAAAAAACAAGGAAAGAATTTTTAAAAAATTATATTGAAATACAAAAATGATATTGAATGAGGAATACATCGGGACACCTTTCCTATTCAGGAATTCGCTTTTTAGAACTAATTTGCCGGGGTAAGCAGAATTGCATTGGAGGTCGGGTTGTTGTTGTTTGCCCTGGGGAAGTCCTCCCACCCGAGGGGCCCTCGGTAGATTTATTGACTTCATTGCTCTCGATTCTCACATCCGCCTTTTTTGTTCGAAAGTCGGGTTCGGATTATCCTCAGATATTTTTAAATATAAGCTATGAAGATGTGTCTTTATGCTTATAAAATTTTTAGTTCAAAAATGTACCCGAAAAGGACACAGATGTTAACAGAAAGCAGAGATTTTCGTTGTTTGACCGAGAGCAAATAAGATTTTACACATTGTTTTGTTTTCGAAAGAGAAACAGAGACTTGCTGAAAGCCGATAGAGAGGCCCGCCTACAGGGGTTAAAAAACCTACAGGGTTTTTTTTTAACCCCGACAGACGGTGAGATTTTACCAGGGGTTAAAAAAAATCAGGTACTGCCGTCTGTTTTCTAGCTTTTGATTTGAACTTTGGCGGGTATCTGTTTCTGTTTTGAAGACAACCTATCCCCCAGCAAGACTGATTAATTTCGCCCAACGGCGGGTCTTTTTTATCCTTTCAGCTTTACAGGGAACCCTGCTCTTTTCGGAAGCATTATACATAAAAAACCCCTAGACTTGACCATATAACCATTGTATGATATTGTTCTGACGAGAATGAAAGAAACTTTTATATAACTCGAATTGGTTTCGGCTGCCGTTGTACAGTTGTGAACGTAGAAGTATGCTCGCCTAGGCTGCTTCCGTCCAAAGCTTTCTCTCTCGCAAGCGTCGTCATGCCTGTTCTGAGCTCTCTATTTCTCCCCCTCTCTCTCTCTCTTCCTTTCTCTCTTCATGTTTCTCTTTCTCCCTCTCTTTTTTTTCTTTCTATCTTTATGTCTCTCTTTCTTTCGTGTTGACTCTCTTTCTCTCTCGTGCTTTCTTTCTGTCCTTTCTTACCGTCTCTTCTTTTTTCTTAATTACTCACTCTTTCTCTTTTTATTTACCTTCTCTATCTTTCGCTCTTATTTCCTCTTCGTTTTTCTCTCTTTTTCTCTGTCTCTAGATTATCTATATTTTCTGTCACGCTCTCTGACCTCTTTCTTTCCACTGCTTTTTAAATATTCTCTGCTTGTTTTGCAATTACTTATCTCTCTCCGCTAAGTTATATTTATTCTTTACTCTTTTTCTTTACTAGTTCATTTATTTTATTCTGGAACCCGTTCAGTTCTCTATGATATAACATTCATGGAGCATAACCACTTAACGGAACTAAATTCGCCTTCCAGTAATGCCTTGGGGTTTGCTGTTTTTATACTCTCTCTTTCTCTCTCCCTCTCTCTGTCTCTCTCGCTTCAATTCACCCATTCTTTGTCTTGCTGCCTCTCTCAATCTTACTTTTCCTTTTTCTTTGGCTCTCTCTATCACCTCTCTCTTTCTTTATTTTTCCAAGTCAGCTCTCCACTCTGTTCGTCTTTCTCTTACTTTCTTTCTTACTCGCCTCCAGAAGTTAAATAGTCAAGTCAGACCCTCTGTCGGCGGGCCTCTGTTTTTCCAAACCATAAGGGGGGACCCTTATGTGAAACAAAAAAAAATTATTCGCGGGCCTTTTTTCATCATATGGGGGGGGACCCTTATGCTAAAAAAATTTTTCCGCTTTTGGCGGGCGTCTATACCTTGTTTTGCACACTAAAAAACCCCTGTTCGCTTCCTCTCTCTTTTTCTTCTCTCCGTTTCTTTTGAACTTCTGTTTCTTTTCAAATTTTTGTCTTTATTCTTTCAATGCACTGCTGCTTTTTTTCCATTCTCAGTCATATTTTCTACACTGCTACCAAGCAAGAAGAATAGAACTCTCTCTCTCTCTCTCTCTCTTCTCTCTCTCTCTCTCTCTCTCTCTCTCTCTCAGCTCGCTCGCTCTCTCTCTTTTTCTGCTCTTTACTGCTACTTTATACTTTTCTCACTCTTTATTGCCGTCTCTTTTTCTCGGACAACCGCATAATGATCCGAATTCCTTTAAAAGAACAATATATTGTCAAGAGGTCTTCCATGTGCTAAGGTAGAGACATAGTTTACCAAAGGTCTAGTGTAACTGTTGAAAATTTGAAGAGAACGACCGCTCTTTGAGCGGAGGAGTCAGGAATAATGAGAAGCGAGCTCAAGGTAAAGAGCGGAGAACGGAGAGCTAGTCATTATTCTAGACTCAATCGCTCAAAGAACGGTCGTTTTTTTCAAAATCCTCAACAGTGCTGGTGACGTATGGGTAGAGACCAAAAACAGCGTATAACAGATAAAAACAACTGTACTTTGTCGTTGTTTTTTAGTTCTTTCATTTGATTTATACTCTTTTGTCTATTTTTAAATTGTTTATTACCTGACGTACATCACATGGGCCTCATCGAATAAGTAAGGAGTTGGGGACAGGGGAGTTGGTAGAAATCTCTTCGTAGTAGTCATTCCTGGATGTCAACAGACAAATTCATAAGATTTATCCAGTTTTTCTCTGAGGTATTGTAGTGAATATTGGGAGAAGGTTTGAAGTCTAGAAACATGAGGGAAGAAGCAACTGTCGCAGCGAGTAAAAAGGAAGAGAGAGGGAAGAAGCGACCATGTCGCAGCGAGTAAAAAGGAAGAGAGAGGGAAGAAGCGACCATGTCGCAGCGAGTAAAAAGGAAGAGAGAGGCAAGAAGCGACCAAGTCGCAGCGAGTAAAAAGGAAGAGAGGGAAGAAGCGACCATGTCGCAGCGAGTAAAAAGGAAGAGAGAGGGAAGAAGCGACCATGTCGCAGCAAGTAAAAAGGAAGAGAGAGGCAAGAAGCGACCATGTCGCAGCGAGTAAAAAGGAAGAGAGGGAAGAAGCGACCATGTCGCAGCGAGTAAAAAGGAAGAGAGAGGGAAGAAGCGACCATGTCGCAGCGAGTAAAAAGGAAGAGAGAGGGAAGAAACGACCATGTCGCAGCGAGTAAAAAGGAAGAGAGAGGGAAGAAACGACCATGTCGCAGCGAGTAAAAAGGAAGAGAGAGGGAAGAAACGACCATGTCGCAGCGAGTAAAAAGGAAGAGAGAGGGAAGAAGCGACCATGTCGCAGCGAGTAAAAAGGAAGAGAGAGGGAAGAAACGACCATGTCGCAGCGAGTAAAAAGGAAGAGAGAGGGAAGAAACGACCATGTTGCAGCGAGTAAAAAGGAAGAGAGAGGGAAGAAGCGACCATGTCGCAGCGAGTAAAAAGGAAGAGAGAGGGAAGAAGCGACCATGTCGCAGCGAGTAAAAAGGAAGAGAGAGGGAAGAAACGACCATGTCGCAGCGAGTAAAAAGGAAGAGAGAGGGAAGAAACGACCATGTCGCAGCGAGTAAAAAAGAAGAGAGAGGGAAGAAACGACCATGTCGCAGCGAGTAAAAAGGAAGAGAGAGGGAAGAAGCGACCATGTCGCAGCGAGTAAAAAGGAAGAGAGAGGGAAGAAGCGACCATGTCGCAGCGAGTAAAAAGGAAGAGAGAGGGAAGAAACGACCATGTCGCAGCGAGTAAAAAGGAAGAGAGAGGGAAGGAGCGACCATGTCGCAGCGAGTAAAAAGGAAGAGAGAGGGAAGAAGCGACCATGTCGCAGCGAGTAAAAAGGAAGAGAGAGGGAAGAAACGACCATGTCGCAGCGAGTAAAAAGGAAGAGAGAGGGAAGAAACGACCATGTCGCAGCGAGTAAAAAGGAAGAGAGAGGGAAGAAGCGACCATGTCGCAGCGAGTAAAAAGGAAGAGAGAGGGAAGAAACGACCATGTCGTAGCGAGTAAAAAGGAAGAGAGAGGGAAGAAGCGACCATGTCGCAGCGAGTAAAAAGGAAGAGAGAGGGAAGAAACGACCATGTCGCAGCGAGTAAAAAGGAAGAGAGAGGGAAGAAACGACCATGTCGCAGCGAGTAAAAAGGAAGAGAGAGGGAAGAAGCGACCATGTCGCAGCGAGTAAAAAGGAAGAGAGAGGGAAGAAACGACCATGTCGCAGCGAGTAAAAAGGAAGAGAGAGGGAAGAAGCGACCATGTCGCAGCAAGTAAAAAGGAAGAGAGAGGCAAGAAGCGACCATGTCGCAGCGAGTAAAAAGGAAGAGAGGGAAGAAGCGACCATGTCGCAGCGAGTAAAAAGCAAGAGAGAGGGAAGAAGCGACCATGTCGCAGCGAGTAAAAAGGAAGAGAGAGGGAAGAAGCGACCATGTCGCAGCAAGTAAAAAGGAAGAGAGAGGCAAGAAGCGACCATGTCGCAGCGAGTAAAAAGGAAGAGAGGGAAAAAGCGACCATGTCGCAGCGAGTAAAAAGGAAGAGAGAGGGAAGAAGCGACCATGTCGCAGCAAGTAAAAAGGAAGAGAGAGGCAAGAAGCGACCATGTCGCAGCGAGTAAAAAGGAAGAGAGGAAAGAAGCGACCATGTCGCAGCAAGTAAAAAGGAAGAGAGGAAAGAAGCGACCATGTCGCAGCAAGTAAAAAGGAAGAGAGAGGGAAGAAGCGACCATGTCGCAGCGAGTAAAAAGGAAGAGAGAGGGAAGAAACGACCATGTCGCAGCGAGTAAAAAGGAAGAGAGAGGGAAGAAGCGACCATGTCGCAACAAGTAAAAATGAAGAGAGAGGGAAGGAGCGACCATGTCGCAGCGAGTAAAAAGGAAGAGAGAGGGAAGAAACGACCATGTCGCAGCGAGTAAAAAGGAAGAGAGAGGAAAGAAACGACCATGTCGCAGCGAGTAAAAAGGAAGAGAGAGGGAAGAAACGACCATGTCGCAGCGAGTAAAAAGGAAGAGAGAGGGAAGAAGCGACCATGTCGCAGCAAGTAAAAAGGAAGAGAGAGGCAAGAAGCGACCATGTCGCAGCGAGTAAAAAGGAAGAGAGGGAAGAAGCGACCATGTCGCAGCGAGTAAAAAGGAAGAGAGAGGGAAGAAGCGACCATGTCGCAGCAAGTAAAAAGGAAGAGAGAGGCAAGAAGCGACCATGTCGCAGCGAGTAAAAAGGAAGAGAGGGAAGAAGCGACCATGTCGCAGCGAGTAAAAAGGAAGAGAGAGGGAAGAAGCGACCATGTCGCAGCGAGTAAAAAGGAAGAGAGAGGGAAGAAGCGACCATGTCGCAGCAAGTAAAAAGGAAGAGAGAGGCAAGAAGCGACCATGTCGCAGCGAGTAAAAAGGAAGAGAGGGAAGAAGCGACCATGTCGCAGCGAGTAAAAAGGAAGAGAGAGAGGGAAGAAGCGACCATGTCGCAGCAAGTAAAAAGGAAGAGAGAGGCAAGAAGCGACCATGTCGCAGCGAGTAAAAAGGAAGAGAGGGAAGAAGCGACCATGTCGCAGCGAGTAAAAAGGAAGAGAGAGGGAAGAAGCGACCATGTCGCAGCAAGTAAAAAGGAAGAGAGAGGCAAGAAGCGACCATGTCGCAGCGAGTAAAAAGGAAGAGAGGGAAGAAGCGACCATGTCGCAGCGAGTAAAAAGCAAGAGAGAGGGAAGAAGCGACCATGTCGCAGCGAGTAAAAAGGAAGAGAGAGGGAAGAAGCGACCATGTCGCAGCGAGTAAAAAGGAAGAGAGAGAGGGAAGAAGCGACCATGTCGCAGCGAGTAAAAAGGAAGAGAGAGGCAAGAAGCGACCATGTCGCAGCGAGTAAAAAGGAAGAGAGGGAAGAAGCGACCATGTCGCAGCGAGTAAAAAGGAAGAGAGAGGGAAGAAGCGACCATGTCGCAGCAAGTAAAAAGGAAGAGAGAGGCAAGAAGCGACCATGTCGCAGCGAGTAAAAAGGAAGAGAGAGGGAAGAAGCGACCATGTCGCAGCGAGTAAAAAGGAAGAGAGAGGGAAGAAGCGACCATGTCGCAGCGAGTAAAAAGGAAAAGAGGGAAGAAGCGACCATGTCGCAGCGAGTAAAAAGGAAGAGAGAGGGAAGAAGCGACCATGTCGCAGCAAGTAAAAAGGAAGAGAGAGGCAAGAAGCGACCATGTCGCAGCGAGTAAAAAGGAAGAGAGGGAAGAAGCGACCATGTCGCAGCGAGTAAAAAGGAAGAGAGAGGGAAGAAGCGACCATGTCGCAGCAAGTAAAAAGGAAGAGAGAGGCAAGAAGCGACCATGTCGCAGCGAGTAAAAAGGAAGAGAGGGAAGAAGCGACCATGTCGCAGCGAGTAAAAAGGAAGAGAGAGGGAAGAAGCGACCATGTCGCAGCAAGTAAAAAGGAAGATAGAGGCAAGAAGCGACCATGTCGCAGCGAGTAAAAAGGAAGAGAGAGGGAAGAAACGACCATGTCGCAGCGAGTAAAAAGGAAGAGAGAGAAAAGAAGCGACCATGTCGCAGCGAGTAAAAAGGAAGAGAGAGAAAAGAAGCGACCATGTCGCAGCGAGTAAAAAGGAAGAGAGAGGGAAGAAACGACCACGTCGCAGCGAGTAAAAAGGAAGAGAGAGGGAAGAAACGACCATATCGCAGCGAGTAAAAAGGAAGAGAGAGGGAAGAAGCGACCATGTCGCAGCGAGTAAAAAGGAAGAGAGAGGGAAGAAACGACCATGTCGCAGCGAGTAAAAAGGAAGAGAGAGGGAAGAAACGACCATGTCGCAGCGAGTAAAAAGGAAGAGAGAGGGAAGAAACGACCATGTCGCAGCGAGTAAAAAGGAAGAGAGAGGGAAGAAACGACCATGTCGCAGCGAGTAAAAAGGAAGAGAGAGGGAAGAAACGACCATGTCGCAGCGAGTAAAAAGGAAGAGAGAGAAAAGAAGCGACCATGTCGCAGCGAGTAAAAAGGAAGAGAGAGAAAAGAAGCGACCATGTCGCAGCGAGTAAAAAGGAAGAGAGAGGGAAGAAACGACCACGTCGCAGCGAGTAAAAAGGAAGAGAGAGGGAAGAAGCGACCATGTCGCAGCGAGTAAAAAGGAAGAGAGAGGGAAGAAACGACCATGTCGCAGCGAGTAAAAAGGAAGAGAGAGGGAAGAAACGACCATGTCGCAGCGAGTAAAAAGGAAGAGAGAGGGAAGAAACGACCATGTCGCAGCGAGTAAAAAGGAAGAGAGAGGGAAGAAGCGACCATGTCGCAGCGAGTAAAAAGGAAGAGAGAGGGAAGAAACGACCATGTCGCAGCGAGTAAAAAGGAAGAGAGAGGGAAGAAACGACCATGTTGCAGCGAGTAAAAAGGAAGAGAGAGGGAAGAAGCGACCATGTCGCAGCGAGTAAAAAGGAAGAGAGAGGGAAGAAGCGACCATGTCGCAGCAAGTAAAAAGGAAGAGAGAGGCAAGAAGCGACCATGTCGCAGCGAGTAAAAAGGAAGAGAGGGAAGAAGCGACCATGTCGCAGCGAGTAAAAAGGAAGAGAGAGGGAAGAAGCGACCATGTCGCAGCAAGTAAAAAGGAAGAGAGAGGCAAGAAGCGACCATGTCGCAGCGAGTAAAAAGGAAGAGAGGGAAGAAGCGACCATGTCGCAGCGAGTAAAAAGGAAGAGAGAGGGAAGAAGCGACCATGTCGCAGCAAGTAAAAAGGAAGAGAGAGGCAAGAAGCGACCATGTCGCAGCGAGTAAAAAGGAAGAGAGAGGGAAGAAACGACCATGTCGCAGCGAGTAAAAAGGAAGAGAGAGAAAAGAAGCGACCATGTCGCAGCGAGTAAAAAGGAAGAGAGAGAAAAGAAGCGACCATGTCGCAGCGAGTAAAAAGGAAGAGAGAGGGAAGAAACGACCACGTCGCAGCGAGTAAAAAGGAAGAGAGAGGGAAGAAACGACCATATCGCAGCGAGTAAAAAGGAAGAGAGAGGGAAGAAGCGACCATGTCGCAGCGAGTAAAAAGGAAGAGAGAGGGAAGAAACGACCATGTCGCAGCGAGTAAAAAGGAAGAGAGAGGGAAGAAACGACCATGTCGCAGCGAGTAAAAAGGAAGAGAGAGGGAAGAAACGACCATGTCGCAGCGAGTAAAAAGGAAGAGAGAGGGAAGAAACGACCATGTCGCAGCGAGTAAAAAGGAAGAGAGAGGGAAGAAACGACCATGTCGCAGCGAGTAAAAAGGAAGAGAGAGAAAAGAAGCGACCATGTCGCAGCGAGTAAAAAGGAAGAGAGAGAAAAGAAGCGACCATGTCGCAGCGAGTAAAAAGGAAGAGAGAGGGAAGAAACGACCACGTCGCAGCGAGTAAAAAGGAAGAGAGAGGGAAGAAGCGACCATGTCGCAGCGAGTAAAAAGGAAGAGAGAGGGAAGAAACGACCATGTCGCAGCGAGTAAAAAGGAAGAGAGAGGGAAGAAACGACCATGTCGCAGCGAGTAAAAAGGAAGAGAGAGGGAAGAAACGACCATGTCGCAGCGAGTAAAAAGGAAGAGAGAGGGAAGAAGCGACCATGTCGCAGCGAGTAAAAAGGAAGAGAGAGGGAAGAAACGACCATGTCGCAGCGAGTAAAAAGGAAGAGAGAGGGAAGAAACGACCATGTTGCAGCGAGTAAAAAGGAAGAGAGAGGGAAGAAGCGACCATGTCGCAGCGAGTAAAAAGGAAGAGAGAGGGAAGAAGCGACCATGTCGCAGCGAGTAAAAAGGAAGAGAGAGGGAAGAAACGACCATGTCGCAGCGAGTAAAAAGGAAGAGAGAGGGAAGAAACGACCATGTCGCAGCGAGTAAAAAAGAAGAGAGAGGGAAGAAACGACCATGTCGCAGCGAGTAAAAAGGAAGAGAGAGGGAAGAAGCGACCATGTCGCAGCGAGTAAAAAGGAAGAGAGAGGGAAGAAGCGACCATGTCGCAGCGAGTAAAAAGGAAGAGAGAGGGAAGAAACGACCATGTCGCAGCGAGTAAAAAGGGAGAGGGAAGGAGCGACCATGTCGCAGCGAGTAAAAAGGAAGAGAGAGGGAAGAAACGACCATGTCGCAGCGAGTAAAAAGGGAGAGGGAAGGAGCGACCATGTCGCAGCGAGTAAAAAGGAAGAGAGAGGGAAGAAGCGACCATGTCGCAGCGAGTAAAAAGGAAGAGAGAGGGAAGAAACGACCATGTCGCAGCGAGTAAAAAGGAAGAGAGAGGGAAGAAACGACCATGTCGCAGCGAGTAAAAAGGAAGAGAGAGGGAAGAAGCGACCATGTCGCAGCGAGTAAAAAGGAAGAGAGAGGGAAGAAACGACCATGTCGTAGCGAGTAAAAAGGAAGAGAGAGGGAAGAAGCGACCATGTCGCAGCGAGTAAAAAGGAAGAGAGAGGGAAGAAACGACCATGTCGCAGCGAGTAAAAAGGAAGAGAGAGGGAAGAAACGACCATGTCGCAGCGAGTAAAAAGGAAGAGAGAGGGAAGAAGCGACCATGTCGCAGCGAGTAAAAAGGAAGAGAGAGGGAAGAAACGACCATGTCGCAGCGAGTAAAAAGGAAGAGAGAGGGAAGAAGCGACCATGTCGCAGCAAGTAAAAAGGAAGAGAGAGGCAAGAAGCGACCATGTCGCAGCGAGTAAAAAGGAAGAGAGGGAAGAAGCGACCATGTCGCAGCGAGTAAAAAGCAAGAGAGAGGGAAGAAGCGACCATGTCGCAGCGAGTAAAAAGGAAGAGAGAGGGAAGAAGCGACCATGTCGCAGCAAGTAAAAAGGAAGAGAGAGGCAAGAAGCGACCATGTCGCAGCGAGTAAAAAGGAAGAGAGGGAAAAAGCGACCATGTCGCAGCGAGTAAAAAGGAAGAGAGAGGGAAGAAGCGACCATGTCGCAGCAAGTAAAAAGGAAGAGAGAGGCAAGAAGCGACCATGTCGCAGCGAGTAAAAAGGAAGAGAGGAAAGAAGCGACCATGTCGCAGCAAGTAAAAAGGAAGAGAGGAAAGAAGCGACCATGTCGCAGCAAGTAAAAAGGAAGAGAGAGGGAAGAAGCGACCATGTCGCAGCGAGTAAAAAGGAAGAGAGAGGGAAGAAACGATCATGTCGCAGCGAGTAAAAAGGAAGAGAGAGGGAAGAAGCGACCATGTCGCAACGAGTAAAAATGAAGAGAGAGGGAAGGAGCGACCATGTCGCAGCGAGTAAAAAGGAAGAGAGAGGGAAGAAACGACCATGTCGCAGCGAGTAAAAAGGAAGAGAGAGGAAAGAAACGACCATGTCGCAGCGAGTAAAAAGGAAGAGAGAGGGAAGAAACGACCATGTCGCAGCGAGTAAAAAGGAAGAGAGAGGGAAGAAGCGACCATGTCGCAGCAAGTAAAAAGGAAGAGAGAGGCAAGAAGCGACCATGTCGCAGCGAGTAAAAAGGAAGAGAGGGAAGAAGCGACCATGTCGCAGCGAGTAAAAAGGAAGAGAGAGGGAAGAAGCGACCATGTCGCAGCAAGTAAAAAGGAAGAGAGAGGCAAGAAGCGACCATGTCGCAGCGAGTAAAAAGGAAGAGAGGGAAGAAGCGACCATGTCGCAGCGAGTAAAAAGGAAGAGAGAGGGAAGAAGCGACCATGTCGCAGCGAGTAAAAAGGAAGAGAGAGGGAAGAAGCGACCATGTCGCAGCAAGTAAAAAGGAAGAGAGAGGCAAGAAGCGACCATGTCGCAGCGAGTAAAAAGGAAGAGAGGGAAGAAGCGACCATGTCGCAGCGAGTAAAAAGGAAGAGAGAGAGGGAAGAAGCGACCATGTCGCAGCAAGTAAAAAGGAAGAGAGAGGCAAGAAGCGACCATGTCGCAGCGAGTAAAAAGGAAGAGAGGGAAGAAGCGACCATGTCGCAGCGAGTAAAAAGGAAGAGAGAGGGAAGAAGCGACCATGTCGCAGCAAGTAAAAAGGAAGAGAGAGGCAAGAAGCGACCATGTCGCAGCGAGTAAAAAGGAAGAGAGGGAAGAAGCGACCATGTCGCAGCGAGTAAAAAGCAAGAGAGAGGGAAGAAGCGACCATGTCGCAGCGAGTAAAAAGGAAGAGAGAGGGAAGAAGCGACCATGTCGCAGCGAGTAAAAAGGAAGAGAGAGAGGGAAGAAGCGACCATGTCGCAGCGAGTAAAAAGGAAGAGAGAGGCAAGAAGCGACCATGTCGCAGCGAGTAAAAAGGAAGAGAGGGAAGAAGCGACCATGTCGCAGCGAGTAAAAAGGAAGAGAGAGGGAAGAAGCGACCATGTCGCAGCAAGTAAAAAGGAAGAGAGAGGCAAGAAGCGACCATGTCGCAGCGAGTAAAAAGGAAGAGAGAGAGAAGAAGCGACCATGTCGCAGCGAGTAAAAAGGAAGAGAGAGGGAAGAAGCGACCATGTCGCAGCGAGTAAAAAGGAAAAGAGGGAAGAAGCGACCATGTCGCAGCGAGTAAAAAGGAAGAGAGAGGGAAGAAGCGACCATGTCGCAGCAAGTAAAAAGGAAGAGAGAGGCAAGAAGCGACCATGTCGCAGCGAGTAAAAAGGAAGAGAGGGAAGAAGCGACCATGTCGCAGCGAGTAAAAAGGAAGAGAGAGGGAAGAAGCGACCATGTCGCAGCAAGTAAAAAGGAAGAGAGAGGCAAGAAGCGACCATGTCGCAGCGAGTAAAAAGGAAGAGAGGGAAGAAGCGACCATGTCGCAGCGAGTAAAAAGGAAGAGAGAGGGAAGAAGCGACCATGTCGCAGCAAGTAAAAAGGAAGAGAGAGGCAAGAAGCGACCATGTCGCAGCGAGTAAAAAGGAAGAGAGAGGGAAGAAACGACCATGTCGCAGCGAGTAAAAAGGAAGAGAGAGAAAAGAAGCGACCATGTCGCAGCGAGTAAAAAGGAAGAGAGAGAAAAGAAGCGACCATGTCGCAGCGAGTAAAAAGGAAGAGAGAGGGAAGAAGCGACCATGTCGCAGCGAGTAAAAAGGAAGAGAGAGGGAAGAAACGACCATGTCGCAGCGAGTAAAAAGGAAGAGAGAGGGAAGAAACGACCATGTCGCAGCGAGTAAAAAGGAAGAGAGAGGGAAGAAGCGACCATGTCGCAGCGAGTAAAAAGGAAGAGAGAGGGAAGAAACGACCATGTCGTAGCGAGTAAAAAGGAAGAGAGAGGGAAGAAGCGACCATGTCGCAGCGAGTAAAAAGGAAGAGAGAGGGAAGAAACGACCATGTCGCAGCGAGTAAAAAGGAAGAGAGAGGGAAGAAACGACCATGTCGCAGCGAGTAAAAAGGAAGAGAGAGGGAAGAAGCGACCATGTCGCAGCGAGTAAAAAGGAAGAGAGAGGGAAGAAACGACCATGTCGCAGCGAGTAAAAAGGAAGAGAGAGGGAAGAAGCGACCATGTCGCAGCAAGTAAAAAGGAAGAGAGAGGCAAGAAGCGACCATGTCGCAGCGAGTAAAAAGGAAGAGAGGGAAGAAGCGACCATGTCGCAGCGAGTAAAAAGCAAGAGAGAGGGAAGAAGCGACCATGTCGCAGCGAGTAAAAAGGAAGAGAGAGGGAAGAAGCGACCATGTCGCAGCAAGTAAAAAGGAAGAGAGAGGCAAGAAGCGACCATGTCGCAGCGAGTAAAAAGGAAGAGAGGGAAAAAGCGACCATGTCGCAGCGAGTAAAAAGGAAGAGAGAGGGAAGAAGCGACCATGTCGCAGCAAGTAAAAAGGAAGAGAGAGGCAAGAAGCGACCATGTCGCAGCGAGTAAAAAGGAAGAGAGGAAAGAAGCGACCATGTCGCAGCAAGTAAAAAGGAAGAGAGGAAAGAAGCGACCATGTCGCAGCAAGTAAAAAGGAAGAGAGAGGGAAGAAGCGACCATGTCGCAGCGAGTAAAAAGGAAGAGAGAGGGAAGAAACGACCATGTCGCAGCGAGTAAAAAGGAAGAGAGAGGGAAGAAGCGACCATGTCGCAACGAGTAAAAATGAAGAGAGAGGGAAGGAGCGACCATGTCGCAGCGAGTAAAAAGGAAGAGAGAGGGAAGAAACGACCATGTCGCAGCGAGTAAAAAGGAAGAGAGAGGAAAGAAACGACCATGTCGCAGCGAGTAAAAAGGAAGAGAGAGGGAAGAAACGACCATGTCGCAGCGAGTAAAAAGGAAGAGAGAGGGAAGAAGCGACCATGTCGCAGCAAGTAAAAAGGAAGAGAGAGGCAAGAAGCGACCATGTCGCAGCGAGTAAAAAGGAAGAGAGGGAAGAAGCGACCATGTCGCAGCGAGTAAAAAGGAAGAGAGAGGGAAGAAGCGACCATGTCGCAGCAAGTAAAAAGGAAGAGAGAGGCAAGAAGCGACCATGTCGCAGCGAGTAAAAAGGAAGAGAGGGAAGAAGCGACCATGTCGCAGCGAGTAAAAAGGAAGAGAGAGGGAAGAAGCGACCATGTCGCAGCGAGTAAAAAGGAAGAGAGAGGGAAGAAGCGACCATGTCGCAGCAAGTAAAAAGGAAGAGAGAGGCAAGAAGCGACCATGTCGCAGCGAGTAAAAAGGAAGAGAGGGAAGAAGCGACCATGTCGCAGCGAGTAAAAAGGAAGAGAGAGAGGGAAGAAGCGACCATGTCGCAGCAAGTAAAAAGGAAGAGAGGGAAGAAGCGACCATGTCGCAGCGAGTAAAAAGGAAGAGAGGGAAGAAGCGACCATGTCGCAGCGAGTAAAAAGGAAGAGAGAGGGAAGAAGCGACCATGTCGCAGCAAGTAAAAAGGAAGAGAGAGGCAAGAAGCGACCATGTCGCAGCGAGTAAAAAGGAAGAGAGGGAAGAAGCGACCATGTCGCAGCGAGTAAAAAGCAAGAGAGAGGGAAGAAGCGACCATGTCGCAGCGAGTAAAAAGGAAGAGAGAGGGAAGAAGCGACCATGTCGCAGCGAGTAAAAAGGAAGAGAGAGAGGGAAGAAGCGACCATGTCGCAGCGAGTAAAAAGGAAGAGAGAGGCAAGAAGCGACCATGTCGCAGCGAGTAAAAAGGAAGAGAGGGAAGAAGCGACCATGTCGCAGCGAGTAAAAAGGAAGAGAGAGGGAAGAAGCGACCATGTCGCAGCAAGTAAAAAGGAAGAGAGAGGCAAGAAGCGACCATGTCGCAGCGAGTAAAAAGGAAGAGAGAGAGAAGAAGCGACCATGTCGCAGCGAGTAAAAAGGAAGAGAGAGGGAAGAAGCGACCATGTCGCAGCGAGTAAAAAGGAAAAGAGGGAAGAAGCGACCATGTCGCAGCGAGTAAAAAGGAAGAGAGAGGGAAGAAGCGACCATGTCGCAGCAAGTAAAAAGGAAGAGAGAGGGAAGAAGCGACCATGTCGCAGCGAGTAAAAAGGAAGAGAGAGAGGGAAGAAGCGACCATGTCGCAGCGAGTAAAAAGGAAGAGAGAGGCAAGAAGCGACCATGTCGCAGCGAGTAAAAAGGAAGAGAGAGGCAAGAAGCGACCATGTCGCAGCGAGTAAAAAGGAAGAGAGGGAAGAAGCAACCATGTCGCAGCGAGTAAAAAGCAAGAGAGAGGGAAGAAGCGACCATGTCGCAGCGAGTAAAAAGGAAGAGAGGGAAGAAGCGACCATGTCGCAGCGAGTAAAAAGGAAGAGAGAGGGAAGAAGCGACCATGTCGCAGCAAGTAAAAAGGAAGAGAGAGGCAAGAAGCGACCATGTCGCAGCGAGTAAAAAGGAAGAGAGAGGGAAGAAACGACCATGTCGCAGCGAGTAAAAAGGAAGAGAGAGAAAAGAAGCGACCATGTCGCAGCGAGTAAAAAGGAAGAGAGAGAAAAGAAGCGACCATGTCGCAGCGAGTAAAAAGGAAGAGAGAGGGAAGAAACGACCACGTCGCAGCGAGTAAAAAGGAAGAGAGAGGGAAGAAACGACCATATCGCAGCGAGTAAAAAGGAAGAGAGAGGGAAGAAGCGACCATGTCGCAGCGAGTAAAAAGGAAGAGAGAGGGAAGAAACGACCATGTCGCAGCGAGTAAAAAGGAAGAGAGAGGGAAGAAACGACCATGTCGCAGCGAGTAAAAAGGAAGAGAGAGGGAAGAAACGACCATGTCGCAGCGAGTAAAAAGGAAGAGAGAGGGAAGAAACGACCATGTCGCAGCGAGTAAAAAGGAAGAGAGAGGGAAGAAGCGACCATGTCGCAGCGAGTAAAAAGGAATAGTGTATTAATCATTTTCAAGAAGCATAAAACTTCTCGTCGTGACGATTTTGGATATAAAAGATATTTCGCGCTTAGTCCGTGTGGACAAGCAAGAAAACATGGAGAGACAGAAACAGGGTGTTTCTTAGTTAGCACCCACACAAATTTTTTCGAGCGCATAAATTTTCAAAATTTCCGAGTTCAACACTCAATTTTTCCAATGATTTGGACTTTCCCTAAAAAAATCCGAGAAAAAAACTTTCCAAGCGCATAGATTTCCATGTTTTTGTGGGTTTTTGGAAAGCGCATAGATTTTTTCTACCCGCAGTGCGGGTCAGAGAAACATCCTGGACAGAAAGTAACCATAATAAAGCTCTAGAGTTCGAAGTTTCTATGATTCGGCTCAATTTCGAAAGCTTTCCAATGAAAATCGAACTGACTCGCAGGTTTAGAGGTTCTCTGCAGTCTAAGGAGGCGGGTGAGATAAGCAAGATGTTCACAGGTCGTAAGCAGACGAGACGACGAGACATTCCTGGTATGCCTCCCAGATGACCCGAGTCGGTCCGGTCTCGTCCCTGCGATTGCCCTCCTTGCCACAGGTAACAACTATATTAATTTGTGTCTCCTTTTTCAATTATTAACTGTAATACAATTTTTTGTCAAAATATTGTACAAATCTGGTCAAATTTCTTTTATTTAAATAATCAAGTCAATCCAAATTTTCAGCAGGATTTTTTTCAGTTTCGATTGTTCAAATTTTTGAAATATAAACTTTTTTGAGAAAAATAAAATTTTCTTTGGCTGATTTCTCATCTAATATAGTTCAAATGAGCTTTGCACTGAGAAGAATTCAAAAATTTGGAAGTATAAACAACAGAACCTATAAGTTGTTATATAATAGGTACCTCAAGTTTTCTCATCTATTGAGGGCATGAAATATTAAGAAGCGAATGAGGGAAAGGGCGGTGAAGGGAAAGATATTGGGGGGAATAAGAGGTCAAGACTGTATATACTCGCTCGTATACTGTATACTACATGTATACTGGATATGTAGACTCGATAGTTTCTCAATATTCTAGGCCTTTCGCTTGAATGATAGGATGTTTTCAAGTTTTTTCACTCGTAAATCTAACCCATGATGTAATAGATACTAGTGGATTTGTAAGATATAAATAGTTCGGCAGCACAATCAAAAATAATTTTGCTTTATTTTCTGTTTGTTTTTTTTTTGGAGAAGATTTCGGGATTTTTCTGTTGATCGAGCATATAAAATGCGAAATGATTCATTGTTTGTGTGCTCCGTTTCACGATAAATGAGAGGAAAGGAAGAGGAGGAAGGCTGGGTTGGAAGAGAGAGTTTGGAGCTGAAGGAAGATGAATGTGCTTCATGAAAGAGAGAATAAAGAAACAGAGAGAGAAAGAGAGAGAGAGAGAGAGAAAGAGAAAGATGGATCATCGTTGATTCGAAGAAGTCGTTGGTCGTGCCATCGTTGATTCGAAGAAGTCGTTGGTCGTGCCCAGTCTCTACTTCCCGAATGTAAGAGTAGTACTGCAGCTGATGCTGAAATCTTTCTGCTGACTGAATGATGGTGCAAAATCGAATCACCAAGAGGAACAGATATGTCTATTTTGAAACCGCACTCCATAACTTGCTTCGTTTTCTTGTCGAGCTCAGCTTCTTGGATACCTTCCAATCGGCTAGGGATCAAACTCGTGACCCATTGCAATATAGTCAGCGGACAGTCATTGTTACACGCACTAGCTTTAATACACTGCCACTGTATTACCTCACCTTCTTCTTTTTCATTTCTTAATTTTATCATATATAAAAATCCATGTTATATTGTTTTTGTATTTCGATTCCACGTTAAACATACACATGTACATGGAAATAAAGAATGAAACTAGGGCTCATTTATCTAGGATACTTTCGAATTATGTGAGAAACGTGACTTTTTGTTGAGTCTGGAAACGAATGCATATTTAGCATTGTAAATTGTTGTTTTCTGAAGACAAGAAAGACGCTCTCTTGTAGAATGGAGTGAATGCTGAGGAATTCATTTCATTTCTTGATCTATTCTTTTCACATTATTTACGGAAGGTGCTTCTCTCCTTTTTATCCGAGTCATTCGCATGTTTTACTCTTTAATGTCATTCTCTTTCATTATGCTGCTTCCCTGAATATCTGAGTTCTCAGCGACTCATCGCGTGGCTCGCACATCTGATTTCTCCCGCGCTCCCAGCGAATCCCTCGCCTCACTAAACCAATCTAACCATCAGTATGCCATGTGCTTTTCGCCTGCTTAGCGCCTCTTTTCGTCTTCGTTACTGTTATTTGTAGTTCCATCCTTTCTCTCTTTCTATCTCTCTCTATCTCTCTCCTTATCTCTGTTTTCCCTGTATTCTCTCATCCCATTGCATCTCTATATTTATCCCTTTATCTTCTTTTTTGCTCACCTCATTGCATTTTCTGTGCCCTGCCTTCTGTTTTTAACAATCTTTATTTATTATGCAGCTCTTTCTCCTTCTGACTACTATTTCACAAATATCTCTGTCTTTGCATTGCGTTTATTCTCTGTTAAAGTATTTCTCTCTTTCTCTCTCTCTCTATCTCTTGCTCTCTCTCTCTCTCTCTCTCTCTCTCTCTCTCTCTCTCTCTCTCTCTCTCTCTCTCTCTTTCTCTCTCTCTCAGCTCATTCCACAGTCTCCATGCGTTTATCTATCCTCATTTTACGGGATTTGCTTGCTTGTGTGAGAGTGACGCTGCGTTACATTGCACTTCTCCCTCCTGCTCACTCTTCCTACCAAAGCAGCTTCAATTTCCCAGTTTGTTTCTATCTCCCTATGTCTCCTGTATGCCCCTTCCAAGCTGTGGCAGTGGAGATTTACCTATCTCTACTCTTCACTCTACATATATTCCTCTTCACCTCTGAATGTCTCTGAGCTAATCTTCTCTTTTTTTCCTCTCCAGATGTTTCTACTTTTCATATCTCTTTCTCTCCTCTATATGTATCTTGTTCTTCTTCTATCCCTCTGTTTCTCTCTCTCTCCCTCTCTCTCTCTTTCTCTCTCTCTCCCTCTATCTCTCTTTCTCTCTCTCTCTCTCTCTCTCTCTCTCTCTCTCTCTCTCTCTCTCTCTCTCTCTCTCTCTCTCTCTCTCTCCCTCTCTAATATATTCAACCCGCTCCCCCTCCCCATTCTCTGAGCATTTGACTGCCTCTTGGTTCATCCATCCTCAACCTTCCATTTCTCAACTGAAATCTTATCGTATGTTTCCGTTTCTACCTGCTTGACTTGTCTTTTTTTCACTGTATACGTCGTCTATCTTGAGAATTTCCTTCTTCTTTTGTGCTTTGTATGTGATTTTGTTCTATCTTCCTGTTTATGTCTTTCAGATTTGCGTCCAAGCCTTATTAGCTCTTTCTGTCTTTTTTTCTTACCTTTCCGCCCTGTCCTGGTATCTCTTTCTTTCTCATTCTCTAATTCTGTCTCTCTCTGAGTTTATAACTTTCTTAAATATCTTTTTTTTTTCTTCTCTCTTTTTTCAGGTCCTCTCTTCCTTGTTACTCGATTAAGACATCCAAATTGTTTCTGTTGGTCTTGTTCAATCTTTCACGTTTTTAGGCATTTGAATGTAACAACTCCAACTCAAAGCCTGAGAATTCGCTTTACTGGCAGTTTATTTGTTATCCATTCAGCTTCTTGGTGTGGTTGAGTTGTCTAGAAGAAACTCTTCTGCTCAAGGAATTTTTTGTTGTTCATAATATGATTTGAACTTACATAGAAAAGTTGGTCGTTGAGAAATATTTATATTCTGTAACTTTCCGGAGAATTCTCGAACAAAGCTTCTCTTGACAGTTCGTGAAAATTCTTCTTGTTTATCATGGTATTTATGTAAAGTTCCTTAACTAGTTTAACCGAACGTTACTAGTTATCTCACTTAATCCTAAACTAGTTATCTCACTTAATCCTAAACTAGTTATCTCACTTAATCTCATCTCACTTCGAGTAACGATTGGATTCGACATTTCCATCTGTAGATCTGCTTTACCTTCAACATGTTCATTTTTTCTATCTTTTGGAAAGTTCCGCGCTGCTAATGCAGAGATGTTTTCAATTTGAGTCCTGAATGAGCCAGTTGAGGTCTTCCTCGTGTAAGGCAAACTCCTCCAATCAGCAAATTGAAAAGCAATGAAGCGTTCCACGACACTGGACGCTGCCGGGGCGGCGTCCACTCCGAGCGGAGCTTCTTCCCTTACGCGTTCTCCATCGGTGTTCACGGAAGCGTCTTCCACCTCTTCCGCTCCGTCTTCTTCAGCCGTGCATCACAACAACAATAACACGAAAAACCAGTCGGCTCGCTCCCGTCTTCGACTCTCTTTGATGATGGGTCGTAAATGGTTTTCTTCTTCGACGAACTCGAGTAGCCCAGTTGGCAAAGTGCCCCCCGTTCTGCTAGCCGCTCCCAAACTTACGACGCTCGGGAGTCCCTTGTGCTCAGCAGGTACTGTAAGCAGTGAAATGGATTGGAAGGAAAGTATTGAGGCAATGTTGATTACTGTTGTTACGTTGGCTCACGAAATTCGGTTTGATTCCTGCATATACAAACTTTCGAGAGTGGCATAATGGTAGTGTGCGCAACTATTGTGTGAGGGGTCCCAATTTTGAACCCACCCAGAAAAGATCAACCCAAACCGAGAGGCTTAAAAAAATTTGATAGTGCTCTGCACGAATGTGACTGTACTGCTAGACGAGGGTTTGTCCCGCATCTCAGGAGAGCGTGTACCTCGCCGCAAGGTGGGAACAAAACAAGGATTATTGTAATTATAGATACACTTGGATTAGATCCAAAATGAGTAGAAGATTTAACACTCGCTGTTTGTTACAAATCGCGAAGAAACTGGTGCTAAAATATCGAAATACTTTGCAAGCTGTTTCTCCTAAGAGATCTCTTGCGCCGGCCGATGTCGGGGTAGGATCCGCTGGAATTCCATACAATGTACATAGAAAGAAGACAAGAATGTAAGGATTCAGAAGTTAACTGACCGCGTAGAGGTGTAACGCGCTACAATTTTGATGAATCGCCAGTAGAGCTGAAATGTTATTTGGCCCGCAAAATTTAAACTCTTAGGTAATCAAAATTTTAAGACTGGCAATCTAAGTGAGGAAAATCGAAAAGATAAATTAATTAGGAGCGCTTTGACTAAATTATTTCACCAGTCTTATTAAAACAGTAGAAAAGAAAAGATACTGTATTTTAAAGGTTTTTCGAACCAATATTCGTCTTAGCATTTATAAAGTTCCTTTCTGGATTGTTAATTTGACTTTTCGCCGGTTCTTAAAAAACTATGAGTTTACAGAATAGGTTGACCTTTTAAATGTTATACCTTTTTGGCTCTCGAAGAAAACAATATTCACATTTCATTAACATGTTGCACAAAAAGATTGTTAGAAAATTTCAAATTCTATGGCGAAAACTAACCAAAAGTGTGAAGTTTTTTAGTGCAAAGTGTTTTGCTTCAAGGTATACATCGAAAAATCTTAATCGAAATAGAAAAGGCCTTGCCTTTGTTTTTCAAAAGTCAAAAAAGTAATGGAAATGATTTTATCTTATAAAAAACAGAATGAATGTTGGTAAGAAGTGGTAGAGAGAGAGAGAGAGAAAGAAAGAGAGAGAGAGAGAGAGAGAGAGAGAGAGAGAGATAAAGATGAAAAACCATCAAAAGGAAGATGTTCTAAAACGAAGAGGACAAGCAGCAGAGAGATAAAATTTATTAGTTTTTTCAAAGTTCATTAAATTTTAATTGAGAATATCTTCTGAGAAGGTAATAAATTCAGAGAGGAGCAGCTGTGATAATTTTTATTTCATTCAGATTTCTTTATTCTTGAATACTATGTAGAGATTTTCCTCTCTACTCAACGTCTATAATAATAATAATAATAATAATCTTCCTCGCGCTTGTTCCCGCCTCGCGGCAGGGTACGCGCTCCCCTGAGATGCAGGTCAGACCTATCCTGGTAAAACCAGTGGCTGCCTGCCAGATCACTGCTAGTGTGATTAGCAGCAGTGGGGAGAGTCAGATTCGTGCATGAGCACTACCAACGTCTAAGATGATAAAAAAGGAAGAGTAAACGTTTTACTATTATATATTGATTGAATTTTACTACAGCATTCACGTAAGCGAGTCGCGCTTATTCGGGGAATCAAGTGCAGAACTGAGCGGGGGTCATGATTCTAGTGAAAATTATTATTTATAGTATCAATATTTTTTTATAATTATGACAAGATGTTAAAAAAAGAATAGAACAGATTATGCTTATGTGGTTTTCATAATTAATAACATTCAAACAAAGTTGAAATGTTTTCATGAAGTAATATGGACTCAAAATATTAGTATAGTTACCAATAAAAAATGCATCAGATTATTCATCTTAATTCGAATTTTACCAAGCAGTTTTTGCCGCAGAACAATGTGAGAATGAGGTTTTCATGCTCAAGGCAACATGAAATTTAAATTGAACCCCGAAATTAAAACTTTTTTTTCCGGACAACAGTTTATAAAATTCACGTTCGGTCCTGGAAATTCGCATTTTTTTGTTCTAATAATAACAAAGGTTTTTTGTGACAACAAAAAAACATTTTTTTGTAGTCACAAAAAAACATTTTTTTCGTAGTCAACAACAGGACCCGTTAAGAATATATAGTTTTAATTTGTTTAGCAATGCGTGAATAATATGTATTTTTAGCAACGCATAACGAATATGGAAGGGTAAAATTTATAATATATTTGTTTTTTGTTTTGGGAATTTCTCTATTGTGATGTTAACAAAGGAAAAATTTATATTTGAAAAATTGATTTTTTTATATTTTATATATTTTAGCAACGATTAACGAATAAAAATACTTGTTTAAAAGCCAAAATTAAAGTGTTTACAGAAGAAGGGAGCAGTGGATGCCCCGACCGGCCTTCATCCACTCTGGAATCTCCTCGGCCTTCAACCAGTGCCACCGTCTCCAAGAGGAAATCTCTCAGGTCACTTTTTGTTCAAATTCTCTATAATTATACAAAACTTTTTTTTTGGAATTCACCAACTTAACATATTGTTTGCAAACATTTTTCGTGTTCTCTTTTAACTGTCATGAAAGAGTTTTTTTGTAATCTAAAGATTTCCATGAATTTTTTGTCTTCGTCAAAAATGAAAGTTGTTGTTGTTGGCCCATAGGTCCTGTCGATGGGAATCCTTTGGGATATGTTGGTGGATCCTTTTGAGTCCGGAGAAATTTTCTCCGTCTACACTTACACCGCAGTCGGCGATCCTCTTCGCGAGACCCATTCGTTGACCGTAGAAGGGCAAGAGGCTATTTTACTGGCGCCTCGACTCGCCATTACAAAGTATAGGGGAGTATCGGCTGATGTTTTATCCGGTGGCATGCCCAGGCCAGTCCGGCATTGCCCTCCTTTGACGAACTACACTAAAAATGAAAGTTAAAAGGAATGCGTCGGTTCTTTGGAGTTGATTTTATCTGTTTTGAGTTATAATATATTCATCTTATTATAATTATTCTTGAGCTTGGAAAAATTGTTTCTTAAATTTCGAAACTACGTTACAAAGGATTATCCATGAAAGATCAAAATCAAACATGAAAATATTCTCCTAATCGATCTAAATTTCTATATATTGAAAATAAAAAGACAAAGTATATTACAATATGTGGGAATTTTGATGTGCGATTGGAATAAAAGGTATCTAAAAAGAGCTTAATTTCCCAAGTTTGTTAAAATAAATTCTCTGCAAAATCTGCCTTCCTCACCCAGTTCTACTGCTCTCGATAAGTTTCTTTCGTAGTTTATTTTCTCAATTTGTTTTTTTAATTAATGAAAGAAAGTGCAGAAAACCACTATTTGTTTTTGAGCTATTTCTTCATATGTTTTCTTCCCTTACACTCAAGTTGATCTACATTATCTCTTTTCTCTCTATTTCTTTCCCTCTCTCTTTCTCTTTCTATCACCCTATTTCTCTAAGCACTTTT
Source organism: Allodiplogaster pararmata (assembly GCA_964056735.1). Classification (NCBI taxonomy): domain Eukaryota; kingdom Metazoa; phylum Nematoda; class Chromadorea; order Rhabditida; family Diplogasteridae; genus Allodiplogaster; species Allodiplogaster pararmata. The sequence continues at coordinate 7,590,299 of OZ057407.1, forward strand.
TTTCAAAGTCTAAATCGCACCATGAGCAATTTATTTTTTATTCGTTTTCGTTCTGAGAGATTTCCGGGGTACTGCGAAAGCTGGGTTGGAGCGGACGAAGCAGTGAATACTGAGCGCCTTGAATGTCTGAAAAAAAGAAAGATCTCTTGGAAATTGAAATTTTAATTTGACATTAAATAAAAAAGGAATGTACTATAGGTTCCTTGTACATATCAGAGAGCATTACCGGAAAACGAAAAGAGTTATTATTCTGATTTTTTCAGGGTATATTAGCAACATTATGAATAAGATACAAGCGAAAAATCACACGACCGCTACACCAAACAAAAAAGATGCAAAGTGACAAAGTCGGACACCTGGACTTTTCCCGCACCCTGTAGATATAAATATGTATATAGGAGCAGGAACACGCGGTCTTCCGTTGTCTCCATCAGTGCCCAGTGACAGAAAAATTTCATTTGAAAATTTGAATTACCTAGGGTCTCCAGGCTTTGTTATTCAAGTTTTCATTAGATTCTAAACTCCTTAAGGTTCTGAGTTTCCCTGCTGCTTAGTAAGTCTGTTATATAAATTTATTCACCCACAATTCATATTCCCTTTTCACATACTCTTTCTCTCTTTCTCTGTCTTTCTTATTTTCTTTTTTTACGTCTCTCTTCTTTTTTATTTTTCCCGTTTTCCTTTCTCTTTCTGTCTTTTTTCTAACGCTCCCACTCTTTTTCTCTGTTTCATCCTCTCTATCTTTTCTCCTCTTTTTACTTTCTCTTTCACTCTCTTCTTATGTCTCTGTTCTTTTGTATTCCTCTCTTTCTCACTCTTTTTTCTCTCTCTCTCTTTATTATTCCTTTCTCGTTTCGATTCTTCGGCAGCTCTCATATGAAGGGGAAATATTCTGTCGCTCAGTAGTTTACTCAATACTTGGTTAAATCCTTCATCTCTTGTCATCAGCAGGGCTGCTTTCCTTTCCCACTCTATCCTTTCTTCATCATTCACTCACTCTCTAATTGTTTTTCTCGCCCCGTCTCTCTCATCTCTCACTCTTTTCTATCTTTTTCCTCATTTTCTTTCTTTCTCTCTTTCTTTTTTTCTTTCTCTCTTTCTATCTCTTTTTCTTTCTTTTTCTCTCTTTTTCTCTCTTTACAATCGATCGCAAAAAAGCTAAATACTCTCTTTTTTTTCTTCCGCTTCACTTCTCTAGTTTTTTCTTCTGATTTTGCTCTTTTTTCTCTTCTCTCTTTTTTCCTTTTTTCCTTTATTTCTCTCATTTTTCTTTCTCTAAGGTTTTTTCTTCTAGCTCTCAGTTATAGCTGGCACAGTACTTGGTGAGGAAGAAGAAGCTGTTCAATCCTGGCTTCTGAATCCATTGTGTCTCGTCTCTCTACTCAACGACGAGGAGGCATATTGTTGGTATATGGATGGGATTCCCATAAGGAAGTCCTCCGCCAACTTTCTCGCATTGGAGAGAATACAAGAAAAACTCCTAAAAGCCAATCAGAACAGAAAGAGTGAAGTAGTGTAGTTGCCCGGGTAAAGTTCGCATATTTTTCGCACATCTCACTACATATTCTATATATGTAATATTCACTAGACAACTGAATGCTGGTCTGCCCATCTCATAATCCTCGAGAAAAGTATTAGACTTATTTGGTTATGTGAGAGAAGAGCGAATAGTTGTAGGTCAAGTCACTGGGAGTTATTTCAAATATTTTCATGATGTTTTTGCTTTTAAAAAGCAAGTTTGCTCTTATTAGTTGTTAAAAAAGGATAAAATTGTCGTAGACGGTGTAGGCGATAAATACTTTCTTGTGAGATCTTTGTAGAATCACGGAAGAAAATCTGAAAGTCAGAATGAAATTCAAGCATGTGAGATCTCAGAGGCTCTTCTTTATCAAAATGAGAGAGCAAAATAAAAAAAAAATTCAAAATAACGAATCAAAAAGAAAATGAAATGGATGACCAAGAGAGATTTTTCTAAAGACCAAAATGAGAATAAACAAGTTATATGAAAATGATAGCTGCATAGGCTTAGGCTTAGGCTTATAGCTGGCCTAAGCCTCAGCACCCAATCGCTTATGGTAGAAGCCGACAACCAAGAAATAATTGATTTTGTGATTTGTTTATTCCACTATTTAAAATAAAAAAAATTGCAATTAACTAAAATTCTGCAAAAAAAACTTAATTGACAAGTCGTCATTCTGAAGATGATTTCCCATCGCTCTTACTCCTCTTCTTCTCTGTATATTTTTCTTTCCCTTTCAAAGAGTAGAAAAGGGTTCCTTGAAAACGAGATACGTACTAGAGAGATGCGCCTCTCGTATCTCTAGTACTTTTTTGACTTGATGACAAAAACTACGACTAGTTTTCTGAATAAGTATAAGTTTTTAGTTTTACAACTCGTTTTCTGAAGTGTAGTACATATAAATGTTTCAGAATTCAATTTCACTCTTTTTGTCTCTCTATTCTCCCCCTTCTCTCCCCCCCTCTCTCTCTCTCTCTCTCTCTTGGATTATTTCTCTCGGTCTCCCCTTTTCCCCTTTTCCTTCTCCCTCTCCCTACCCCTCTCTCCCCCCCCCCTCTCTCTCTCTCTCTCTCTCTCTCTCTCTCTCTCTCTCTCTCTCTCTCTCTCTCTCTCTCTCTCTCTCTGATTATTTCTCTCGGTCTCCCCTTTTCCTTCTCCCTCTCCCTACCCCTCTCTCCCCCTCTCTCTCTCTCTCTCTCTCTCTCTCTCTCTCGGATTATTTCTCTCGGTCTCCCCTTTTCCTTCTCCCTCTCCCTACCCCTCTCTCTCTCGCTCTCTCTCTCTCTATCTCTCTCTCTCTATCTCTTGGTTTATTTCTCTCGGTCTCCCCTTTTCCTTCTCCCTCTCCCTACCCCTCTCTCCCCCTCTCTCTCTATCTCTCTCTCTCTCTCTTGGATTATTTCTCTCGGTCTCCCCTTTTCCTTCTCCCTCTCCCTACCCCTCTCTCCCTCCCTCTCTCTCTCTCTCTCTCTCTCTCTCTCTCTCTCTCTCTCTCTCTCTCTCTCTCTCTCTTGGTTTATTTCTCTCGGTCTCCCCTTTTCCTTCTCCCTCTCCCTTCCCCTCTCATGACCATCTCACTTCCAAATGACTCACCGCACTTTCCTTACCTGTCATTAGATGAACTCTTCCTTTCACGAAGTCTTAGTCTTAACAATGAAATGCTAAAATCTCGCTAAAAACTTTCTCGACGACATTGCATTTCTTTCTGCGGTTGATGATCTGAGCTCTCTTCGATCTCTCTCTTTCTCTCTCTCTCTCTCTTTCTCTCTCTCTCTATCCCTTCTCTCTCTCTCTTTCTCTCTCTCTATCCCTTCTCTCCTATTAGTCGTCTCTCTCCATTTTCTTTTTTATCTCTATTTCTCTCGCTCTTTCTATCTCACTCAGTTTCTCTGATTGCCTCGCGATACCTAAATCAAGCTTTCTTTTCATATTTCTCGAATCACCTTGAAGAAATTTTAGGTGAGGGTTTTCTACTATTTATGCATCAATTTATCTTTCGATTTATGATTTCTCTTCTCGCACAGTTCTGACTTTCTTGCTTACTCTTGTTCTAGATTAACTTTCCTTCTTACTCTGTCTGTATCTCTATCTCTTTATTTCTCTCTCTCTCTCTCTCTCTCTCTCTCTCTCTCTCTCTCTCTCTCTCTCTCTCTCTCTCTCTCTCTCTCTCTCCTTCCTAAGAGTAAGTGGTGTACCATTTCACCGAATTGCTAGCGATGGTAACATGCCGTATGCTGCCTCGTCGCTGCTCGTCTAAACTTCGGTTTGTTTGCGTTTGCTTTGATGTGTCTGTTTCACTATTGATTTTTATTCAAACAGTCTGAAAGGTTCGTTTAAATCGCTCGATCTGTCAAGAAAAATAGAGTTAATCGGAGAGAGGTGAAATAGAAAAATAAAATTCAATTCATACTCACACATAGAGCCTACAAAACTTCAAGCGAACATTCCACGAAAATTGGCAACATTTAAAAAATAAGATCAAAATCTATATTCTCGTCTCTTATATTGTATGATTAGAAGATGCATTCTCTGTTTATATAGAAAAGAAATTTTTCCTCGCCCTACAGATGAGGTTTATTGCTAAATCTTCTGCTATCAGATTGGAATCTTTTGAGTCATTTTGGAGTTGATTTTGTTTCGGAGTAAAGCTGAAGCTTCCTTTTCTATCTAATTGAAAAGTTTACCTTGATAAGTTGTCGGAGCAACCCCTACGCTTTCAGATAAGAGTTAGAGTCGCCCTTCATCCTCAAGATGAGAGTTTAAGCTACCTCTAGGCCCTTAGATTGTACTTGAAGATATTTTTTTGGCTTTCAGATGGGGTCAGGGGATCGGTCCCGTCGGCGGATACATGTACACACACTATTGACAAAAAAACTCCCTCTCTTTTCTTACCCTTTTCCTTCATCCCCTTTTCTTTTTTCCTCCAAACTTTGAGCGGCGGATACATGTGAACCCAAATTGGGTGGCTCCCCTAACCCCTGGATGGGAGTTGAAGTGGTACCTTTGTATAGATAAGATTCAAAGCTACTTTTTGACTTTCATCTAGAAATTTATGAAATCCTTGCTTGATCTTTAAATTGGATCTTTCACATATTACACAAGTATTTTTTATAGCTCACCCTCGGTCTTCAGAAAAAGAGTTGTAGTTTCTACTTTCCGCTTAGATAGGATTTGGATGCTTTCCCCGCTTTTTTAGAGAAGAAGTTCTCTCCATTCTCAGAAGATATTTAGTCGTGTCCGGTCGCCTGTTGGCGGGCGTCTGTCTTTCAACTCATAAGGGGGGACCCTTATGTGAAATTTATTTCATCTCAAAAGGGTGAAAATTTTCAAAAACTTTTCATCTCATAGAATTGAAATTTGAAAAAAATTTCGAGATAAGAGGCAAGTGTCTGTATTAAAATTTTTCGCCTTCGGCGGGCGTCTGTAGGATTTTTGGACCAACTAAAAAAAACCCTGTCCATTCTTTGGACTTCACAAAATTAATTTTTGTTATATACTAGCTTTTGGTTAAAAAAACAAGATTTTTGGCAATTGTTTAATCTCCGATACTTTGGGCTTCTTTTTTCTTTGTTTTCACAAAACAATACAGTATAATGTCTTTCTCATTCAATAAAAAAATCTAAATTTTCGGGTATTGAGTAGAATGAATGAATTGAGTGTTTACATAATATATGACGTAGAAGCATCGGTCACTCTCTCTTCTCTCTCTCTCTCTCTCTCTCTCTCTCTCTCTCTCTTTATAAACCTTTTATTTAATTTATTTTTCATCATCTTTTCCCCTACTCGTTGTTCTAGGCTTCTGTTCTTTAAACCTATAGTTTATCTCTCGTTTTTCTCTTTATCTCTCTCTTCCTCTGTCTTGCTCTAACTCTCTATCTCTCCCTCTTTCTCTCTATCTCTCCCTCTTTCTCTCTATATCTCTCTCTCACGTCCGCTGCATATTCTGCACTGTCGTTTCAGTCTATTTTCCCTTGTTGTGAATGCAGAATGCCCCCTATAATGTTCCCCATCCATAACACCTCTCTTTCCCAGCCCCCTTGCCATAAGTCCTTTGGCTCCGCTCCCTTGATGCTCGCATAGCTGTTTGCCGCATCAATCACCTTTTCTCTTTCTTTAATCTTTGATCTCTCACTCTTTTTACTCTCCAGTCTTTTTCCTTACAAACATATCAATATTTCTATAAATAAGAATATTCATTGTTTTTTATCGATCTTTCTCTCTCTATCTCTCTCTCTCTCTCTCTCTCTCTCTCTCTCTCTCTCTCTCTCTCTCTCTCGCTATCTCTACATATATCTCAAGCGAAATTTATGAAATTTTTGACAAAGACATAAGCCTTGCTCGAATAATTGGCTTTATGATTTGGTCGTGAATTTTTGGAGTTGGAGCTTGTTTACTCTATGAAAGAACATAGTGTTTGCTTTTGCGATTTATAAGGCAGTCAAAAGCGTGATTCATACGTAGGCTCAGAAATGATGAGAGCGAAGAATTCCGCTCTGCCCTGGATCTTTCATAAAAAAAACACTTGTAAAAATCAATAAATCAATATGATGCTGAATCCATCTAATGTCAGCGGATTATGTAGACCCGCATTGTTCTCTCTCTTTATTTCCATACCTCTATCTCTATGGCTTTTTCTCACAAAAAACGATGTTTACCGTTTCAAGAACTGAGGAACTTCACGACAAAAAATGTAAACACTATAATCGAGTCAGAGAATCGCGACTTTTCGCACGCTTCAGTTTGTGATGTGAGGGGGCAGCAGAAGGCGTGGCAGAAAGTTTTAGTTTCTCGGCCTTATCAATTTTTGAGACATTTTTTTGCTGTCGTATTTTCTCCTTTGTAGTTCATGGTTTACCCCTATTGTCGCTCACTTATTTCTTGTCTCAGCTTTTGAAAATCGTCATCAGTTCGACAAACTTTTTAAAATCTTGTTTCGCTATTTAGCCGTGCTTCAAATTCTCAATTTCTATTTTGTTTTTTTAAATGATTTTTGTTCTCCTTTTTTGTTTCTCTCTTTCATATGTTCAGTTCACTCCTTATAAGCTTTTTGGTAACTTTTTTCTATACCTTTTTTTGTATCGAATACAGGCCGTCTTAAATTGAGACTCCTAATAAAGCTTCACTGCCTTAAATTGAGACTCCTAATAAAGCTTCACTGCCTTAAATTGAGACTCCTAATAAAGCTTCACTGCCTTAAATTGAGACTCCTAATAAAGCTTCACTGCCTTAAATTGAGACTCCTAATAAAGCTTCACTGCCTTAAATTGAGACTCCTAATAAAGCTTCACTGCCTTAAATTGAGACTCCTAATAAAGCTTCACTGCCTTAAATTGAGACTCCTAATAAAGCTTCACTGCCTTTAAACAGTGTTATTTTGTGTTCCATTTCTTGCATGCTCTCAATGCATTTTGTGTGCTTCTCACAGCAGAAGAGGACGGCCTCCTCAAGTAATTCGATCCGGACACATTCAGAAGCAAGAGTGTGTGATAAAGAAGTGGCGCGAGTATGAGAAACAGGCGAGAGAGGGGAACAGAGCATAGACCGTAGACAGAGAGTGTTATAGAGAGGGCGTATTGTAGAGGAAGCAGTGTAGAGCGACAAGTTAGTTAGAGTGTGGGGATGACCAGATAAAGAGGTAAGAAACAGAGAAAGAGAGAAGGAGAGCGAGGGAGAAAGAGAAAGAAATTTTTCCTCGCCCTACAGATGAGGTTTATTGCTAAATCTTCTGCTATCAGATTGGAATCTTTTGAGTCATTTTGGAGTTGATTTTGTTTCGGAGTAAAGCTGAAGCTTCCTTTTCTATCTAATTGAAAAGTTTACCTTGATAAGTTGTCGGAGCAACCCCTACGCTTTTAGATAAGAGTTAGAGTCGCCCTTCATCCTCAAGATGAGAGTTTAAGCTACCTCTAGGCCCTTAGATTGTACTTGAAGATATTTTTTTGGCTTTCAGATGGGGTCAGGGGATCGGTCCCGTCGGCGGATACATGTACACACACTATTGACAAAAAAACTCCCTCTCTTTTCTTACCCTTTTCCTTCATCCCCTTTTCTTTTTTCCTCCAAACTTTGAGCGGCGGATACATGTGAACCCAAATTGGGTGGCTCCCCTAACCCCTGGATGGGAGTTGAAGTGGTACCTTTGTATAGATAAGATTCAAAGCTACTTTTTGACTTTCATCTAGAAATTTATGAAATCCTTGCTTGATCTTTAAATTGGATCTTTCACATATTACACAAGTATTTTTTATAGCTCACCCTCGGTCTTCAGAAAAAGAGTTGTAGTTTCTACTTTCCGCTTAGATAGGATTTGGATGCTTTCCCCGCTTTTTTAGAGAAGAAGTTCTCTCCATTCTCAGAAGATATTTAGTCGTGTCCGGTCGCCTGTTGGCGGGCGTCTGTCTTTCAACTCATAAGGGGGGACCCTTATGTGAAATTTATTTCATCTCAAAAGGGTGAAAATTTTCAAAAACTTTTCATCTCATAGAATTGAAATTTGAAAAAAATTTCGAGATAAGAGGCAAGTGTCTGTATTAAAATTTTTCGCCTTCGGCGGGCGTCTGTAGGATTTTTGGACCAACTAAAAAAAACCCTGTCCATTCTTTGGACTTCACAAAATTAATTTTTGTTATATACTAGCTTTTGGTTAAAAAAACAAGATTTTTGGCAATTGTTTAATCTCCGATACTTTGGGCTTCTTTTTTCTTTGTTTTCACAAAACAATACAGTATAATGTCTTTCTCATTCAATAAAAAAATCTAAATTTTCGGGTATTGAGTAGAATGAATGAATTGAGTGTTTACATAATATATGACGTAGAAGCATCGGTCACTCTCTCTTCTCTCTCTCTCTCTCTCTCTCTCTCTCTCTCTCTCTCTCTCTTTATAAACCTTTTATTTAATTTATTTTTCATCATCTTTTCCCCTACTCGTTGTTCTAGGCTTCTGTTCTTTAAACCTATAGTTTATCTCTCGTTTTTCTCTTTATCTCTCTCTTCCTCTGTCTTGCTCTAACTCTCTATCTCTCCCTCTTTCTCTCTATCTCTCCCTCTTTCTCTCTATATCTCTCTCTCACGTCCGCTGCATATTCTGCACTGTCGTTTCAGTCTATTTTCCCTTGTTGTGAATGCAGAATGCCCCCTATAATGTTCCCCATCCATAACACCTCTCTTTCCCAGCCCCCTTGCCATAAGTCCTTTGGCTCCGCTCCCTTGATGCTCGCATAGCTGTTTGCCGCATCAATCACCTTTTCTCTTTCTTTAATCTTTGATCTCTCACTCTTTTTACTCTCCAGTCTTTTTCCTTACAAACATATCAATATTTCTATAAATAAGAATATTCATTGTTTTTTATCGATCTTTCTCTCTCTATCTCTCTCTCTCTCTCTCTCTCTCTCTCTCTCTCTCTCTCTCTCGCTATCTCTACATATATCTCAAGCGAAATTTATGAAATTTTTGACAAAGACATAAGCCTTGCTCGAATAATTGGCTTTATGATTTGGTCGTGAATTTTTGGAGTTGGAGCTTGTTTACTCTATGAAAGAACATAGTGTTTGCTTTTGCGATTTATAAGGCAGTCAAAAGCGTGATTCATACGTAGGCTCAGAAATGATGAGAGCGAAGAATTCCGCTCTGCCCTGGATCTTTCATAAAAAAACACTTGTAAAAATCAATAAATCAATATGATGCTGAATCCATCTAATGTCAGCGGATTATGTAGACCCGCATTGTTCTCTCTCTTTATTTCCATACCTCTATCTCTATAGCTTTTTCTCACAAAAAACGATGTTTACCGTTTCAAGAACTGAGGAACTTCACGACAAAAAATGTAAACACTATAATCGAGTCAGAGAATCGCGACTTTTCGCACGCTTCAGTTTGTGATGTGAGGGGGCAGCAGAAGGCGTGGCAGAAAGTTTTAGTTTCTCGGCCTTATCAATTTTTGAGACATTTTTTTGCTGTCGTATTTTCTCCTTTGTAGTTCATGGTTTACCCCTATTGTCGCTCACTTATTTCTTGTCTCAGCTTTTGAAAATCGTCATCAGTTCGACAAACTTTTTAAAATCTTGTTTCGCTATTTAGCCGTGCTTCAAATTCTCAATTTCTATTTTGTTTTTTTAAATGATTTTTGTTCTCCTTTTTTGTTTCTCTCTTTCATATGTTCAGTTCACTCCTTATAAGCTTTTTGGTAACTTTTTTCTATACCTTTTTTTGTATCGAATACAGGCCGTCTTAAATTGAGACTCCTAATAAAGCTTCACTGCCTTAAATTGAGACTCCTAATAAAGCTTCACTGCCTTAAATTGAGACTCCTAATAAAGCTTCACTGCCTTAAATTGAGACTCCTAATAAAGCTTCACTGCCTTAAATTGAGACTCCTAATAAAGCTTCACTGCCTTAAATTGAGACTCCTAATAAAGCTTCACTGCCTTAAATTGAGACTCCTAATAAAGCTTCACTGCCTTAAATTGAGACTCCTAATAAAGCTTCACTGCCTTTAAACAGTGTTATTTTGTGTTCCATTTCTTGCATGCTCTCAATGCATTTTGTGTGCTTCTCACAGCAGAAGAGGACGGCCTCCTCAAGTAATTCGATCCGGACACATTCAGAAGCAAGAGTGTGTGATAAAGAAGTGGCGCGAGTATGAGAAACAGGCGAGAGAGGGGAACAGAGCATAGACCGTAGACAGAGAGTGTTATAGAGAGGGCGTATTGTAGAGGAAGCAGTGTAGAGCGACAAGTTAGTTAGAGTGTGGGGATGACCAGATAAAGAGGTGAGAAACAGAGAAAGAGAGAAGGAGAGAGGGAGAAAGAGAAAGAGTTAGAGAGAGAGGGGAGCGGAAGAGTGAGAGAGAAATTGAGAGAGGGGATGTTGTTGGCATGAGTAAGAGATAAAAAGCAAGTTTTAGATTCTTCAATTCTTCAATTCTTGGTGAGAGAATGAGAAGCTTCCTCAAGTCATGGTGCTAGGCGGAGAAAAACAGTATGGAGAAGGCGAGAGAGAGAGAGAGAGAGAGAGAGAGAGCTAAGAGCAAATAAAAGACGTGGAACAGTTGCCCAGCAGGAGAAATGAAAGCAGTTACAGAAGTAAGGAAACACAAGAAGAAGCTTTGCTTTCTTCGCGATATCTCTCTCTCTCTTTCTTTCTCTATCTGTATGTCTCTCTCTTTCTCTCTCTATGTCCCTCTCTCTTTCTCTTCCCTTTCTCTCTTTATCTCTCACGCTCCTTCTGCAGGGTTCCTTTTCTGAATCTTCTTGTGATACGACGCGCTCCTTTTCATATGACGCTGTCTCGTTGCCTTTCTACCTCATGATTTCAGTGCTAAGCCTTTTCATCTATTTTTTTCTCCATCTCTCGCTCTTTGCCTCTATTTTTCTCTCACTCTCGCTCACTTTCTCTCCCTCCTCTTTCAGTCCCACGCTCTATGTATCTCTTCCTAACTCTTTCTATCTTTTTACTCTATCCTTTTGCTACCTCTGTCGAGACAATAATCTGCTCAGACAACTAGAATATATGATATTATTATTATTGGTTTTCTCTCTTCAATTTCCTACATACGCATTCATATTTCTATCATAGGTGAATATAAATAAAGAATTTTCCGGCGCATAAAATACGGGATCAAAGAATCTTCAACATTTCTTCAGCTCACCGGTAATTACATTGTCTATCTCCTTTGGTATGCTTTACTAGTAATATCATTCTCCATTGTAGGCATGAATGAAAATTAGTATTATACGATTAATTACTTGCTTCTCCACGCTTGATCTTGCTGTGAGGCTGGGTACGCCCTTTTCTAATTTGGTTTCAAGCCGGAGTATTATTGGCTGCTTTTTCGGTCACAGCTTGTGAACGGAAGGTGGGGTCAAAAACGTGCAAGCATATCCTTTAACTTTTCACGCCTTGGTTTGGTTCGATTTTTTTAGAGTAGCTGTCGAACTTAGGATGAAGTACCCGACAAACATGTTTAGTTACCGAGTGAAGAAATTCATGTAGTTTGATCGACCTAAAACTTTTTTCCGATTCACAAAATGCCTTCTAGATTCAAATAAAACCCACTACCTAGTGAGAAGCGTTTTGAAACATAACATAAGTAAATAATCATGCTCTCGTGATAAGTTTTAGCGAAAATTTTAAACACTGAAGAGAATATATTAATAAAGAGCAGCAAAATTCTAAATACTCTTTGTTGATCCAAAATTAGAATTTTATTCGGATGAGTCGCTAAGATATTAATTGATGATTAGGTTGTGAAGAATATTCAACAACAGAGATTTATTAAAATAAACGAGGAGCAGCATATAAAAGCACACCTTAATTCAACCCCAGGTATATGTAATATCAACCATATTCGTAAAGGGAAAGAGAAAGGTGCATGTTGAAAGGGAAATAAATGTCTGCTAAATATGAAAATACGGAAGTCTATTTCGTCCCCATACTCAGGCAGACTTTCGCTCTCTCTGGGTGGGGCTCCTCAGTAAGTTCCCAGAGAGACTGAGTTAACGAATTAAGTGGTTGTGTCTGAAAAACTATCAATAAATGGTATGTCGGGAATAATTAGTAGAAATCTTTTTTTAATGTTGATCTATTGGATTTGCTGTAAATTGTTCCATGATTTTATGATCAATAGTTGTATTTACTGCATTATATTTTTAAGGAATATTTGGTTTTTTGCTGATAGTTTTAAGTAATTTACTCAGTATTATATGATTTTATATTGTTTTGACCTGTATGTATTTATTAACATTTTGATTCTGTGAAGGAAATCTTCTATATTATGAAAGTTTAAGAATGAAAGGATAGAATGTACAAGCACTATCACTATCGATCACTGTGATGACGCTTATCACATATGTGTGCAGTTATAACTGAAACGTAATGTTTCACTATATATGGTGTTGAGACCAATGTTAATTGGTATGCTAGAACAAAAATTAGGGTATTTTGAAAGCTTAAAATTTTAGAAATCGGTTTTGTTGTATTGTTTAAACTTGAAAGTTCTGTTTTCTTCACTATCTAGAGATTCGTCTTTATTTCTAGGTCAAGAGATTCGTCTTTATTTCTTTGTTGGTTTGTATTATGAGAGAGTTATGGCAAATTTCTTTTTTTTTATAAAAAAAATTGAAAACATCTATTCCGTTTGACATATCGATAAAATCGTCAATTTATCTGAAGGTGCAATTAAATTATGTGTGTCTTTTATCATATAATGCTAGTAAATTTTATTTTGTCAGTGTTTTTAAGAGATAAAACTCTTTAATAAAGGTAAATTCGAGAGTATCCTTTTCTTTGTTTTTAAACCTTTTGTAAACTAGATAGATAAATTAGATAAACTAGATAACCTAAACGTTTTTGGTCGTGAGAACATTATGTATGAGACTTGATAGGTCCCGCACAGAGTATAACTGGTTGTCGTCCTCTTGGACTCTGTCATTAGGAAAACCGAATTCTCATATGTAGTAGATCCTCTTTCTGTTGAAATTGAACTCTCTGTCGCCTTTTTGAAAGAAGTGTATCAAAGTAACATCCTTTCCTTCAAGCCATACATACTACGAGAAAGAAAAAAAACTATTTATTTGTTATATATTTTACTTTTTATGCCTTTTCTGACTTTCGCATCTCATTTCCCATTTTCTCCTCGGGGTGCGCGCTCTTTCTGTCTTTCTATCGCTCTCTCTCTCATTATTCTTCCTCTCTCTTTATTTTTCTTCTCACTCTCCTCCGTTCTCTCTATCTCTCCTTTCTTTTCTGATGCCTTAACTTCGGTTGAATTCCGCGTTCTCCGACTCATACATATAAGTTGAACTACCTTCCTCAGCACTGGCTACGCTATTTCTGACGTGCCCATCTCTCTCTTTCTCTTCTTTCTCTCTTTCTGTCTCTCTCTCTTTCTGTCTCTCTCTCTCTCTCTCTCTCTCTCTCTCTCTCTCTCTCTCTCTCTCTCTCTCTCTCTCTCTCTCTCTCTGCTTCGAGGCCCGTAGCTTCTTCTTCTTCTTAGAGTAAGTCGATCAATGCATGCCTCCTACCACTGTGTTCTTTTCTGGCGAATACCTTTCTTTCTCTTATAATCCTCACTTCTTTGCATCTGAGAACATCTTTTTTAATCTCTTTTTCCTTTTTCTTCTCCATCTCTCTTTATCTTTTTTGCGCTTCTGAGGGCCATTTCGCATGGCCAGAAGCAGAAAAAATGGAAATGAAGTATGAGAGTTGGTAGAAGAAGAAGGAAACAAAGAGAGACCATTGGAGAATGAGAGAGGAAGGTAATGGAAAAGAGACAGACAAAGAGATTGCATTTGACTTTTCTCTTTTTTTCTGCCCTGAGGCGTATCCTTTTTTCCCCTCTAACATCTTCACATTTCGGTTATCTCTTTTTAATTTTCTTTTCTCCAGACGTTCCCTTTTTCTTCTTTTTCATTCCACTCAAGATTTTCTCACCATTCTCATCACTCCTTGGCTCTCCTTTGTTTTGTTTTTTTTGCAAAGCCGCCCAAACTCTTCTCCCCTGTCACTTGGTGAATTTTTTGAAATTCAGAATTTCTAATTCCGTTTTCGTTTCTATATTTTGAAAATTACTCTCTTCATCTTTCTCTCTCTTTCTATCTATCTCTCTCTCTCTCTCTCTCTCTTTCTATCTCTTCACATTCTCACATGATTTCGAGGCAAATGATCCAAGCTTCCTAATACCATCTCATCTTTTTAAGATTTCATATATTGCTCTTTAGTAGATATATATTGCCAAAAAAGGGTTTTGTAAGGTATTGCCGATAAGAGCATCAAAGAGAAAAGAATTGAGAACAGAGAGAAGAAGAGAATGACGGATGAAAGTATGATAGAATACAGACACGAATTGTCACATTTACGAAGGAATTCTATCTATTTTTAGCTGTTTTATGCGTGTGAAATCTATCTATAACAACTTGAGTTGACGTGTTATCCTCTCCTGTGTTTAATACACAGAGGAAATTAGTAGTTTGCTTTACCGTGTCGCTCGCGATAGGGCTAGCATTTACTTTCTATCTATCTCTCTTCATCTCTTTTTATCTATCTATCTCTCTCTCTCTCTCTCTCTCTCTCTCTCTCTCTCTCTCTCTCTCTCTCTCTCTCTCTTTTTGTTCTCCATATTCTCACACGAGTTCGAGGCCAATGTTCCAAGATTTGTACATTAATGAAACGGAAAGGATAATTGCTTCATTTTTTATGATTTCGCATATTTGTTGAGCGATGCCGTTTTTTTGGCATCGAACACCGTTTTAAGAAAATTTTGGTGTAAGTGATCAATGAATGCACAGTTTCGAGTGTGACATAATAGTGGTGTACGCTGACTATTGTGCAATAAGTCGCAAATTCGACCCCCACCCCGTGCATTTTCACCCGAACCGAGTGCATACCCCATCGTTCATCTGTATTCGTCAACAACTTTGTAAACGACCGCTCGTAGGTGCGGGGAACCTAGAATGTTGAGAAGCAAGTGAAAGGTTAAGGACAACAACCAGAGAGCCTAATTATTCTGCTTTTCTTCCCCGCTCCGATGAACAGTCGTATGGAAGTTTCTTCACAATTTTTGATGGGCTAAAGCGTACCCAACCGCGATTCAGAGAAAAAGAAGTGGATGATTATGTACTTTTTAATGCTTGAATAAACGGCATCACACATAGTTTTACCAGACCCTCCTCTCGAGGTGCTTATGACGATGCTTTTCATGTTCAGGCGCATTTTCTCATCCCAGTCGTCACGAACTGCTGCAGCCGCCGGCGTCGCTTCCCCAGCTGCGGAGACTCAGGTTGAAGAAAGTTAAATGAAATGTTGGATTTCATGACATGCCCTCGGTATTTTATTGGTAACTCGCTCATTCCCGGTAAAAAAGAAAGCGCTGAGTTCGATTCCGACCCGCGAAGGAGCTTTTGCTGTGCAAAAATTCAATCGTGTTTTGTTCAAAACAAGTGTCATTCAGTGCTCTAAACTCTCTAATAGAGCTTTTCTTGATGTTCAGTGTTTGCAAAAGAAAATGTAAATAGAACTTGAGAGGAATTGAGAAAAGCTGAGTGCTCAGTTCAGTTGAAGTTTGCAAACATTCGTGTATGATAAACTTTGTAAAAGTTTTTGCACGATACCCTGGACGGACCCTTGACTTAGGCCTAGGGCATCATACGAAACCCCTAGAGAAACCGTGATGGAGACCCTTGAAATACTCTTGATGAAGTTCCTGGAAAAACACATGTCGATTACCTTAGAAGGACTTGTTTTAAAAGCCCTATTAGGTTCCATGTAGAAGTTCCAGAAAGGATCCTTCCCAGAGACCCAATAAGGACCCCGATGGAAGCTCATGGAAGTACATCTGATGGAGACCTTAATGGAACCTTTCAAAAATATTTTTAAATACCCCTATGAAGTTCCTAGTAGAACCCCGACGTTGTATGAAATTTTTATGGGCGTATATTCTAGAGGCTTCTCTCTGACAACCTCTTGTGTCATGAATTGGTGTTAGACTAAAAATGCGGGTCTTCTCCGTTTATGGTACTCACTAACTTTTTATTCGTTTTCAAAGCAAAAAGTTGGTCAAAAATATCTTCTAAGAAATAAGAAAACCGTTGATGAAATGTTGACAGGAAATTGAAGATAGCAAAAGCGGCTTGACGCAGATATTATTGCATGCAAATAAATATTTTTTAAATTTTTATCAACGATGCAAAAGCAAACACATATTACAATTAAAATTCGAGCACAAACATTGAATAAGATTACATATAAAGTTATCAGCAATCAAGTAAGCGAAACAATTCTCCTATATATTTTTATCGACATTTTACAAGGCAAGATTGTGGTGAGACACATTATACATACATACAAAATGATACATACAAAGTATGGCGACAGGTAAGGGAAACTTTCTAAATGCTACCTATTATTGTAATGTTAATATTATATGTATTCTTTTATAGCAGGAAGCGGTTCCCTGCACGGAAGCCTCCACTGCTGCCGGTACTTCCTCTTCCCTCCCGCCACTACTTTCCAGCCAGGTAATCTCTTCATGAAACCTTATCAAAGGGCTCCTTCTACGATGATTAATGCTTTCCCAATAGAACAAGGCCTTCGAGCTTTTCGCATACATAGTACTATCACACGAAATAGCTTCTCCGTGGTGTAACTGGTAATTAGCCCGCACTCCCGAAAAGGGATGTGAGATATGGTTGGGTTCTATGCCACCCTGTAGACTAGCTGTTTTTGTGATATCCATCGTCATCTTAACCAGGCGTCTATGCCGTTTTTACTGTATGACAGAGTTTGTGGACTTACCACGAGGGTCAAATGAGACCTCAATTTTCTGTTGATGCATGTTCCCGGGTTATGTCTAAGCTGTTTCTTACCAGCCGCAGAAAAGCGTGTAGAATAGAAAAAAAATCGTTAAAGGACAAGAGACTTGGGAAAGAAGCCGAGAGTGTACCACGATTGTTTGTTTATGCCGTACTTTATATACCTAGTTTTTTATAGTTCTATTACACAGATTTGGGCCTGTATTGCAGCCCGTTGATTAAAGAAAGACACTGGTTGTCAGAGTGGGTTTTCCGAAAAGCCTTCTCTCATCTTTGACAGATAACTGAGTTTGAACTTTGAACTTTTTATTATGCGAAACATATGTATCACGTGAAAAATTTATGGTGCATGTTGGGATCTATGTATAAAAAGGCGAAGGGAAGAAAACATGATTCAAAAAAGGCTAAAGAGCTTCTGATGTAAGTGCAGAAAAATAGTGAGAAGATCATTGATAGCGGTTCGTAACCAGACATTGGAGAGGAGAGAGAGAAGGATGAATGGTTTGACGAAGGGTCAGAGTGGCTTCATAAAAGAGGGGAGAGGTAAGAAGTATAGAGGCGCTTCGTAGCAGCCGTTTCTTGGGGAAGGGGAAGGGAAGAATGAGTTCGTGGTGTGAAATCACTTCTGGGGCCGTATGCACGTACCATTTTCTGTGGGAAATGATAAAGAAAATAGTGTAATGTGTTCTAGGATAACACTGTTTTCTTCATCATTTCCCACCAAAAATTGTACTTGCATACGGCCCATGGAAGTAATCAGCATGCATATTATTGAGAGATGAGTTGAAGATTCAATCGGATAAGCGATGAAGATTTCGGGCGAAAGGGGGAGAAGAAGGTTGAAAATTATAGGTGGATTAGCCCTTTTCGGAGTGTATAGTCAGACGGAAAAAGGTTGAGCTCATGCTCCCTTTTTGCTATTTATTTTCCAAGCCTTTGAAAAGTTTTTTTCTCTCTGAAGCCGACTCGTTTAACTAGAAGATAGGGCCGTCCGAGTAGAAGACATTCACACACAAAAAACCCTTTCCTACATCTCCCTTTTCTTTCTCTATCATTTTCTTCTCTTTCTCTGTCTCTCTCTCTCTCTTTCTCTCTCTATATCTCTCTATATATATATATATATCTCCTGCTCCCGAGTTTCTTTTTCTGCCCTCGGTTCTCTTCTTCTCTTCCTTTCGTAGTTCTCCTCACGAGCCTCCCCTCTTCTTTTCCCACTCAATAGCTTTGTTTTCTAATTTGAATCTTCATTATTCGTGTATCTTTTCTGCGTGCAGCATAAGAGGACTCTTCCTCTTTTTATGAGAAAATTTCCTCCCATTTATTCCATAATTGAATTCTGAATCTTTATTGCAAAGATCTATGGAAACCAAAAGTAGAGGAAAGTAAAGAAGGAGTTGAGAGTAGGTGATAGAGAGAAAGAGAAAAAGAGAGTGAAAGAAAGAAGGAGAGAGAGAGAGAGTGAAAGAGAGAAGGAGAGAGAGAGCAAGAGTCAGAGAGTGAAAGAGAGAAGGAGAGAGAGAGAGAGAGAGTAAAAGAGAGAAGGAGAGAGAGAGTGAAAGAGAGAAGGAGAGAGAAAGAGAGAGCGAGAAAGAGAGAGAGTGAGGGAAAGTGAGAAGGAGAGAAAGCAAAAGAGAATCGTAGAGGTAGAAAGAGAGAGTAGAGAAAAATAATTTAACCGAAAAAGGGAAAATTACTCTTTCAAATACATGGTTGTATCATTTTCTAAAATAATCTCCTCAATGAACCATCAATAAACTTTCCAATTTTTGAGAATTTTTTCTTTTCAAAAATCGGTTTTTTTCTCTTTCATTCGTATTAAATACTTTTCTTTTCTCAACCCTCTTCCGTTTTTTCTCTTTCTCCTCTTTATTTTCATACTTCTCTTTCTCCTCTTTATTTTCATACTTCTGCTATCTACTTTTTTAATTCCACCGACTCGCTTAATTTCCTCTATCTCTCTTTTCTCTCGTTCCTCTTTTTTCCTGTATTTATTTTTTTTTTATTCAACTTTCTTTCCCTATTCATTTTTCTGTCCTTTCTCTCTATTTGGTTTCCTTTTTCTCTATCTCTGTCTACCCCTCTCTCCCCCCTCTCTCTCTCTTTTCCCTCTCTCTCTTTCTATCTCCTCCTCTCTCTCTCTCTTTCTCTGTCCCCCTCTCTCTTTCTATCTACCCCTCTCTCTTTCTATCTCCCCCTCTCTCTTTCTATCTCCCCCTCTCTCTTTCTCTCTTTTTCCCTCTCTCTTTCTATCTCCCCCTCTCTCTTTCTATCTCCCCCTCTCTCTTTCTCTCTCCCTGTCTCTTCCCCCCTCTCTCTCCCTCTCCTTCTCTCTTTGTTAGAGTCATTGATCAAGCCGCTTGTTGGTTTCTATGTATATGTTTAGGAGAACCAACTCGACAAATATCATTTGTACATGTGGCGTCTTTCATTTCTCGCTTTTTCAACTTCATTCTTTCGAATTTCCTTCTCTTTTCTCTCTCGCCTTCTTTGTCTTTCTCTGTGTTCTCTTATTCTCTATCATTTTTATCACTTTCTCTCTCTCTTCTTTCTTTTACCCTCTAATTCCCTCTTTTCTCTCTCGCATTCTTTGTCTTTCTCTGTGTTCTCTTATTCTCTATCATTTTTATTACTTTCTCTCTCTCTTCTTTCTTTTACCCTCTAATTCCCTCTTTTCTCTCACGCATTCTTTGTCTTTCTCTGTGTTCTCTTATTCTCTATCATTTTTATCACTTTCTCTCTCTCTTCTTTCTTTTACCCTCTAATTCCCTCTTTTCTCTCTCGCATTCTTTGTCTTTCTCTGTGTTCTCTTATTCTCTACCATTTTTATCACTTTCTCTCTCTCTTCTTTCTTTTACCCTCTAATTCCCTCTTTTCTCTCTCGCATTCTTTGTCTTTCTCTGTGTTCTCTTATTCTCTATCATTTTTATCACTTTCTCTCTCTCTTCTTTCTTTTACCCTCTAATTCCCTCTTTTCTCTCACGCATTCTTTGTCTTTCTCTGTGTTCTCTTATTCTCTATCATTTTTATCACTTTCTCTCTCTCTTCTTTCTTTTACCCTCTAATTCCCTCTTTTCTCTCTCGCATTCTTTGTCTTTCTCTGTGTTCTCTTATTCTCTATCATTTTTATCACTTTCTCTCTCTCTTCTTTCTTTTACCCTCTAATTCCCTCTTTTCTCTCTCGCATTCTTTGTCTTTCTCTGTGTTCTCTTATTCTCTATCATTTTTATCACTTTCTCTCTCTCTTCTTTCTTTTACCCTCTAATTCCCTCTTTTCTCTCACGCATTCTTTGTCTTTCTCTGTGTTCTCTTATTCTCTATCATTTTTATCACTTTCTCTCTCTCTTCTTTCTTTTACCCTCTAATTCCCTCTTTTCTCTCTCGCCTTCTTTGTCTTTCTCTGTGTTCTCTTATTCTCTATCATTTTTATCACTTTCTCTCTCTCTTCTTTCTTTTACCCTCTAATTCCCTCTTTTCTCTCTCGCATTCTTTGTCTTTCTCTGTGTTCTCTTATTCTCTATCATTTTTATTACTTTCTCTCTCTCTTCTTTCTTTTACCCTCTAATTCCCTCTTTTCTCTCACGCATTCTTTGTCTTTCTCTGTGTTCTCTTATTCTCTATCATTTTTATCACTTTCTCTCTCTCTTCTTTCTTTTACCCTCTAATTCCCTCTTTTCTCTCTCGCATTCTTTGTCTTTCTCTGTGTTCTCTTATTCTCTACCATTTTTATCACTTTCTCTCTCTCTTCTTTCTTTTACCCTCTAATTCCCTCTTTTCTCTCTCGCATTCTTTGTCTTTCTCTGTGTTCTCTTATTCTCTATCATTTTTATCACTTTCTCTCTCTCTTCTTTCTTTTACCCTCTAATTCCCTCTTTTCTCTCACGCATTCTTTGTCTTTCTCTGTGTTCTCTTATTCTCTATCATTTTTATCACTTTCTCTCTCTCTTCTTTCTTTTACCCTCTAATTCCCTCTTTTCTCTCTCGCATTCTTTGTCTTTCTCTGTGTTCTCTTATTCTCTATCATTTTTATCACTTTCTCTCTCTCTTCTTTCTTTTACCCTCTAATTCCCTCTTTTCTCTCTCGCATTCTTTGTCTTTCTCTGTGTTCTCTTATTCTCTATCATTTTTATCACTTTCTCTCTCTCTTCTTTCTTTTACCCTCTAATTCCCTCTTTTCTCTCACGCATTCTTTGTCTTTCTCTGTGTTCTCTTATTCTCTATCATTTTTATCACTTTCTCTCTCTCTTCTTTCTTTTACCCTCTAATTCCCTCTTTTCTCTCTCGCATTCTTTGTCTTTCTCTGTGTTCTCTTATTCTCTACCATTTTTATCACTTTCTCTCTCTCTTCTTTCTTTTACCCTCTAATTCCCTCTTTTCTCTCTCGCATTCTTTGTCTTTCTCTGTGTTCTCTTATTCTCTATCATTTTTATCACTTTCTCTCTCTCTCTTCTTTCTTTTACCCTCTAATTCCCTCTTTTCTCTCTCGCATTCTTTGTCTTTCTCTGTGTTCTCTTATTCTCTATCATTTTTATCACTTTCTCTCTCTCTTCTTTCTTTTACCCTCTAATTCCCTCTTTTCTCTCTCGCATTCTTTGTCTTTCTCTGTGTTCTCTTATTCTCTATCATTTTTATCACTTTCTCTCTCTCTTCTTTCTTTTACCCTCTAATTCCCTCTTTTCTCTCTCGCATTCTTTGTCTTTCTCTGTGTTCTCTTATTCTCTATCATTTTTATCACTTTCTCTCTCTCTTCTTTCTTTTACCCTCTAATTCCCTCTTTTCTCTCACGCATTCTTTGTCTTTCTCTGTGTTCTCTTATTCTCTATCATTTTTATCACTTTCTCTCTCTCTTCTTTCTTTTACCCTCTAATTCCCTCTTTTCTCTCTCGCATTCTTTGTCTTTCTCTGTGTTCTCTTATTCTCTATCATTTTTATCACTTTCTCTCTCTCTTCTTTCTTTTACCCTCTAATTCCCTCTTTTCTCTCACGCATTCTTTGTCTTTCTCTGTGTTCTCTTATTCTCTATCATTTTTATCACTTTCTCTCTCTCTTCTTTCTTTTACCCTCTAATTCCCTTTTTCCTTTCCATTTCTCTCTTTCACTCTTCCGTTCAATTTCTCTTTCCTTGTCCTTGTCTCATTTTTCACTTTTTCGATTTTTTGATGTTTTTTCTTCATTCTTCTCGGATGTATTATAGTTTTACATACGAATAGTAATTTGTTCCTCTTTTTCATGCTTCGCTCTCTTCTTCACGAAAAAAAAAATTTGTACGATAGAAGAGTTCGCCCATTTTATGATGATGGAGATCCGATTTCTCCATCTATGTGGTTGCTATTTTATCGTTGAGAGTCGATTCAAAGTGAACTTGAGGACTCTTAACAAAGTCTTCAAACTATTTTGTGGTGCAATTTACTATTTTGCGGTGCAATTCACTATTTTGTGGTGCAATTTCCCTATTTATGTAGGCAATTCAAAAATCTTTCTTTTTAAAATCATCTGCGAGAGTAAGTTGATCCAAAGAAATACGGGAAAAATTGCAACGTTTCGGAAAAGGCAGTTGCGAAGACTTGTCAAGCGTAAGAGAACATTGGAACGTTTTTCGAGTTCAGTTGACAAATTCTGAAATTACCCGGATAAATGAAATTTCTTAAGCATGTCCGTATGATGAGAGAGAAAGAGATAGAGAATGGGTAAGCGGATATTATTTTTCGAGTCCGCTGAAGTATTAATGACAGTTGCCTGATGTTATCGACAAAGTTGCAATTTGCATGACTGCGACACATTCAAAAGTGCATGTTTGAGGTGCCGGATTGCTTCGAGGCATCGAACTCTAGCGCTGCCGCTGGCACATCGACGGAACGCGTCCGTGTTTTAACAGAGGAAGAGTCTCGAGGTAAAGAGAGAGAGGAGAAATGGAATAGACAATATGAAGAAAGAGACGAAGATTGAAAGAGATGTAAAGAGTTGAAAAGAGAAAGATAGAAAGAGTCGATATTTCACAATTTGAGATATACAGAGAAAGAGAGAGAGAGAGAGTGTGTGTGTGTAATTAAATGAAGCCTACAAGCATGTCAATTTATAGCAGAGTCGACAGGAGCCGCGTTGAGCGAGAAGCTTCGAATGACCAGCATGGACGGCGCTCCTATGTGTACGGGTCAGTTGTTTCAGGGGTCCTTCAAGATCTCCATTAGGGTTCTTCAAGAGTTTATCAAGGCTTTCCGAGCTATACATTTGTGGGGTTTCCAAGGTATTCGTTATGTTTGTTCAACAGGGGTCCTTTCCGGGTATCCCTCAGGAGTCCAGTTGTTTGTCAGGGCTTACGAAAGCTTGCAAAAAAGTCTATGGTCTATGAGCCTTAGTCTTCATCTGGGATCCTTTCAAAATCTTGATAAAGTGCCCTTCTAGGTTCATATAAGAAGACTTTTCTAATTCTCGTAAGTTTTGAATAAATTACCATCATAGTTTAGGGTTACGAAGTCTTTATCTAGGAAGTTATCATCTTCAGATGAATGTTTCGATGAGTTCTGATACTTTTATCCAACTAGAAGCCATTCAGCAAGAAAACTCTTCAAGAACTCTTGTCTTGATCGTGGTTTAATTACTTAAATGATTTTTTTGTTTTCATTCTTCTCCTTGTTTTTCTCTCATTTCCATGTGTGGTAACATTTAAAAAATGATTTATTTATTTATTTATTTATTTATTTATTACATGTTGTTCATATAATATACAATGATAGTACACAAACATCATGTGGGTTATAGTGATTCCAACAAGTTGGAAGATAATAAGCATTAAAGGAACAAACCAAACATTAGATCATAAACATTACAACTGAACACATGAACACATTGAGCGGAACAATATTATAAATACTAAACACTTGAATTTGATTCAGTAAACAGACGAGCAGATCTTATTGCGAATGAATTTATACGACAAATTGTTTTCGGGGCACGAAAATGTAATTTGAAGTTAGATCCACGTGTCGCGGATTGTCTTAAATTATAGAAATGGGGTTTTCTGTCTGAAAGAGTTGTTTTTCCCCCTATTAGTTTTAAAAGTAAACTCAAATCGTTCGATTCTCTTATGCTTTCCAATGAAAGAAGGCCTAATTTTTTGTTTCTAATTTGACTGTTTGGCATGTTTATGTAATCAGTACCAAAGCAGCGATAGAAAACTCGGCGAGTGAAAAAGTTTTGAACGTTTTCCAATTTTCTAATATCTTTAACGAAATGGGGGGAATAGACAGTGGTACAATGTTGAAGAATAGATTTAATATAAATGTTATAGGCATCAATGAGCACTTTCGTGCTCTTACTTTTGAGAACTTTTAGAATGAGATAGCATTTACGTTTGGCTTTCGATGCGATTATAGAGCAATGAGAAGAAAAGGTTAATCTATTATCTACAATGAAACCTAAATCACGGATCTCATGACAATATTCAAGGTTGGATCCGTTCAATGAGTAAGGATAACGAGGGGGTTGTTGTGGACCTATTCTTAAAACTTTACATTTGGGAAGAGATAACGGTAATTGCCAAGCTTTTGACCAATCAAGAACAGAATCTATAGCGTTTTGCAAAGGAGTATGAGAGTCATTAGAAGACAAGTGCTTATATACTTTCATATCGTCGGCGAAGACCTTTATTTTACAAGAAGAAGAGGAAATTTTAGAAACAATATCTGAAGTGAAAATGATGAAAAGTAATGGGCCGAGAACACTGCCCTGGGGGACTCCACTGCTCACAAAGAAGCTATCGGAAAGTGCGTCTCTAACCCTAACTTGATAGGTTCTGTTACTTAAGTATTCTTCTATCCAAGAAACTATCTTAATTGGAAATTGATATTCTTTGAGTTTATGGATAAGTTTAATATGAGAAACTTTATCAAAAGCCTTTTCAAAATCGAAGTAAATTATATCTGTAAATTTCTTCTTATCAATCTCTGATGTACATTCGTCTAGAAATAAGAGCATAAGTTGTTCTATGGATCTCTTGCGACGGAAGCCATACTGGTCATCATGAAGAATATCATTTCTTTTACAGTGATTATCAATTTCTTTAGATAAAATTTTTTCGAATATACGACAGAAGAGAGAAGTTATCCTAATTGGGCGATAATTAGATGGGCTGTTGAAAGGGGGCTTCTTTTTGACTGGAGTCACTATAGAGTGTTTCCATCTTTGGGGGATCTGAGCCTTCTGATAGTAGTCGTTATATATGATTTCAAGAGGGATGGATAAAGGTACGGCAATCTTTTTTATAAAGAGCATGTTTAAATTATCTGGAGTACTACAAGAGGAGATTGGATACTTTTCAATTAGATCACAGATTTCATGACGTTTAAATAATTGTGTTTCTGGATCCAATATTGTTTTGATAGGAGAGGGTTCAAAAGGAGGAAGTATTCCATTATCTTTAGTAAAACATTTCTGAAATGTTCTAGCAAGAAGATTAGCTTTTTCTAAATCTTTAGTCATAGTAATACCAAGCTCATCTAGTAATATATCAACACCATTCTGCTTCTCTGTGGTGTTTGTTCTAATGAATTTGAAAAACAGGTTTTTGTTCTTGCTATTCACAATAAATTTTTCAAGACTACCATTAAATTTATCTACATACTTCTTGCACTTTTTACTAGCTCTAACATATAACTCATAATCGGCAACAAGTTCACTAGAGAGGTATTTGTTCCACAAGTGAAAGCGTTTACGCTTAGCTCTTTCTATATGAGAGGGAAGAGGAGCGTGAGTTGATAGACTCACCTTCTCTAGAGGAGCAAATTCTGTCACACAACTGTCTAATACCAATAATAGCAATTCATACTTGCTATTGGTATCATCGCTTAGACTTAAAATGGAAGTCCAATCTAAGTTAGATAAGAAACAGAGTAAAACTTCGTAGTTTGTTTTATTGAAATTGAGTCTATAAGAATATAAGGGAAACTCATAGAATAAGGACAACTCAAATGTTATTGACTCGTGGTCAGAAGAACTAAAAGATGGGGTTACAAGTGAGTTTTTTACCACTTTGGGAATATTAGACAGGAGAAGATCAAGAATATTTATACCTCTTGTAGGTCTTTTTATGTACTGGGTCATTTTAGTAGTCGCACAGAAATCAAGGAAATTTTTGGAGTAGTTTGTTAGAGAAGTAATTGGAGTAGAAGTCCAGTTAATATCTGGAAGATTGAAATCACCTATAATAACACACGGATGATTACAAGTCACAAGGTCACTTAGGAGTTTGATCAAGTTATTGCTGCCTTCTGCATCAATATGAGGAACACAATAAACAACGACGAATCTGATTATGTGGGACTTGATATCGATGTCAATCGCTAATACTTCATAGGAGTTTTTAATAGTCTGGGATAGAATGACTTCATGGGAAAGGGTTGAGGCTATGAAGAACAAAACTCCCCCACCACTAGTTTGTCCCTCTCTATCACATCTACAAATGGAGTATTGAGAGGAGAACGATGAGAGGAGGAAAGAGTCGGGAAATGAGTTGGAAAGCCACGTTTCACACATCGCAATAACAGAGAATTTCTCAGAGAGTAGAAGTTGCAAGTCTCCTATCTTGTTAACTAAAGAACGAACGTTGGCAAAATAACATTTAAAATTATGAGCAAGCGACCGGAGATCATTACTTAGTTTGATTGAAATGGAGATCGGTTAACATGAGAATGACGAAAGTTAGATTGAGAATTGAGTTGGACATAACGTCTAGGTGGGTGGCGGATAGTTTGGGCCATAAGTGGTTGAGGAGAAGATGGGAGACGAGGGAAAATGAAGTTAGGGATGAAAGGTTTGGGTTTGGAATTGTCTTTTCGCCAGGTGAGGATGGCTCTTTCATATGCGCGCTCGCATCTGGTCTGGGAATGTCTTACAAAAAGGTTGTGGTTTCTGAGCAGAAAACTCTTTGAGAGTACTGCCTGTTGAAAATCCACAGTTGGCATAACGATTTTCAGGGGTCTGGGATTGGAGTTACGGGGGTTGAAGGGGATATGAGATGGCATGCGATAAACTTTCTTGGGAATGGCCTGGACATCCAGGTCATTGAGGATTCTGCGAACATTCAGGAGGTCTTGGTCGGCACGTGCAGCAGCAGAAGGCGAAGGAGATTCCGGGAGGCGGAAGAGGACAAGAGAGCGATAGCGTTCTCGGCGATCAGCTATTTCAGATGGGGATTCGAAGTATCGGAACGATGGGTCAGAGATTGGAGGGGGCTTAGAAGCAGGAGTAAAATGAATCATAGGAGAAGAATTCTGGACATTCGAAAATATGACATTGTTTTGAGAAGTAATCTTCTCGACGGTAAGAGTAAGAGTGTTAAGAGTATCTTTGAGTGAAGAAATGGATTTGGTCTGTTCTTCAATTATAGACTGGTACTCAATACACCTCTGCTCCAATGCTTCGTTGCGATGTAGAACTGCTTTCATCATCTGGTGGAGTTCTTCGAATGAGTCGGATGTTCCCACATCGGCCCTTCTTCTCGTCGATCGTAATCTGTTAAAGAGAGAACCAAGCGGGGATGATTGAATATTTTCTGCAGAAGAAGACATACTGAAGATCCCAAATACAACGAGTCTTACTAACTTTATGAGGTGCCAAGTTTAGAGAATAGCCTTGGCACCAGGCGTTCCGTTAGTCCAGCTTCGAAGATTCAGTCGATGAGGAGCTCGCAGTTGTTAATCATTCATCACTTATGCCGCGTTGAGAAGAAGACGAAAGGGGGAAATGACTTTATTCGCTTGGGGAACTTTGTTCACAGAGAGAGAAAACGAAACTCGACCGCTCAGTGTGAAGAAAAGGAAAGGAATGGGAAAAGGAAAGGAATGAATGGGAAAAGGAAAGGAATCTAACTAATTAATGAAATGTGATACTTAATTTGTCGAATTGTTGATGGAATCCGTTTTTGGCGAAGTCTTTTCATTGCTAGAGTTAATCGCGAACTATTTAAAGCAGAAGCAAATGTGTTTTTGCGAGGGACCATATTCATTCATTCATTCATATAAATCTCTAACACGAATTTTGAAGGGTTAATTCTTTTTTCAAGCAAGTTAAATTTCTTTTCAGAGTTTCTCTATGCTTATGATTTTTCACTATTTGAACTTTTAACATAAAAATTTACGATAAGATGGAGTATGGGAAACTTGGATAAGTGATGAATCTCTTCTACTTTGAGTTTTCTGGCCACTGTTTGATCAGAGGTTCTTTTGAGGGAAAATTACCATCTTTTCCGGTAACGCTTGCAAAATTCAATATAAGGTTTTGGTGAAAAACCAATCATAATAATCGGGCTCGGAAGGTTTCTTATATCTGGAAAGTCTGGGATTGCTGAACTTGAGTATGAATGGGTCTAGGATTACTTTTGGGTCTGGGTGACATTTGGAGGAGCAGGAACTACCCCTTTGCATAGAATACCACCGAGTCTCATCAAATTAATCAGAATGAATTTAGGTGAAGAAGCGCTTCCGCCTCCAATGGAGCAGATCGAGAGTGCGGGAGTGAGTGAGGAAGCTCCGCCCCCTATTATCGAAGCTCTGCCTCCTAAAGAAGAACGAACACCCGAAGAAACGGCCAGATTCAAACGACAGTCAGTGAAAAATATGTATTTATTTCTATGGTCAAAGTTTTTAAATATTAGAATGAAAAAGAAAAGTTTAATGAATATGACATTTTGAAAAAAATTGTTGTATTGAGGTCTTACTGTCAGAAGAAGGTCTTACTGTCAGAAGAGGTCTTACTGTCAGAAGACAACGATTTTTTGAAACCAGAAAAGAAAATTGATGACTTTTCTTGGAGAACAAAGTGATTGAGTTAAGCTTTTTGTGTTTTTGTTCTTGTTCCAGTACGTTTGAGAGAAGTTTTTGAAATAGTTTGCTGAGGATCTTTTTGAGTCCGGAAAGTTATCTCCGTTTACCATAGGACCGCAGTCGGTGATTCTCTCGACGAGACCCGATTTGAGTAGAAAGGAGACTGTTTTAGTGTGGCGTTTAGAGACTGTTTTAGTGTGCGTTTGATTGCAGTTACGTCCTAATGGAACTGGTGGAGACGGAGAGAGACTACGTGAAAGACTTGGCTTCTGTTGTGGAGGGTTACATGGCACAGATGCAGGTGAGTTATCCAACCACCATTATTTCAATTCAAACGCCTCATTATCAATAATGTGTTTAAAATAGTTCATAATTTTTATCGCGCTCGCATGTTAATATAAATCAAAATCCCCACATGATTTTGGAAAATTTGAGCAAGGCATGAGACTCTACATTGTAATTAGTTGGGACCTCAAACGATATTATGGTCCCAAGTGATTTGAGTAGAATCAGGTAGTTAATGGTCCTACGAGAAGGTCGGTTTTTCACGTTCGAACTTCTTCTTCTTCTTCTTCCTTGCGCTTGTTCCCGCCTCGCGGCAGGGTACGCGCTCCCCTGAGATGCAGGACAGACCTCCTGGTAGAACCAGTGGCTGCCTGCTATATCACTGCTAGTGTGATTAGCAGCAGTGGGGAGAGTCAGATTCGTGCATGAGCACTACCAACATTTCTTAACCCCCTTGGTTTGGGTGGATCTGTCCGGGGTGGGAGTCGAACTCGGGACTCTTCGCACAATGGTCTATCACACTACCACTATGCCACGTTCGAACGAAGAGTGGAAAAAGAGGACTCTTTCATAATACGCTTTCTAAGTTTGTAGTCGTTACTACATCAACCCTCTCTCTCTCTCTCTCTCTCTCTCTACAACGATGTCCGCCTTCACGCGGTGCAGCACGACAGTCTACAGACTGCAAAGGACATCAACAACCTTCTCCGGAAGCATCACGCTCCGAAGAAACTACAAGAACACGCCACAGTAAACCGTGACACGCCTACCAGAGTACCAGTCAACGGAAGACCATCGTCTCCAGACATCTCCATTTGTTCGCTGGACTTACTTTCTCAAGTCTCATGGAAAACAATACCATCTGGAAGCTCCGACCATCTACCCATCGTAATCGTCCTTGAGGGTTCCAACTACGCACAGGAAAGTCTCCTTCACCAACTTCCGAAAAGCGAATTGGAAAATCTTTGAACAGCTCGTCGAAGAAAAGTTATCCACGACACCTCTTCCCGACCTCCCCGCCGCCCAAGCTGAGCCCTTCTTCTGGAAGATCCTGTTATCTGCAGCCGCCAGCTCAATCCCACGCGGTCGCATCAAGAAGAGAAACGTTGCCTTAACACCAGAAATCCGAGATTGGATGACCAAACGAGACGCTTTACGAGAATCAGACCCATCAAGCCAAGACATCAGCACCCTCAACATGAACATCAGACGAGCCACGGACAGAAACAAAAGGGACATCTGGAGAAACTTCATGGAGACCTTTGATCCCAAACTAGACAGCAAGAAACTGTGGAAAACGATCAAGATGTTGAATGATAAAGGACGTCCTCCACCAAACTGTGCCATCGACTTCGGGAAAGGACCCCTCACATCCTCCTTCGAAATCGCGAACCAGTTCAACAAACGCTTCACACGCCCAGTCGACTACAAAACAAAAAAGGAAAATCGGAAAACCATGATGAAAGTTCACAACATCCACGCTAATGATTTGGTCGAGTACTCAGAGGCCGCAATGAAATCAGCTATTAAAAAGACAAAGAAATCAACAGCCCTCGGACCGGACGGAATCGCTCCAATACTCTTCCATTATCTCGGGAACAGAGGTATAGCCGCCCTCACAAAGCTTATCAACGACTCCCTCAGCTCTGGCAGAATTCCCATGATTTGGAAATCTTCAGTCATTCTCCCACTCCTGAAAGCAGGAAAAGAGGCAACGGATGGAACAGGATACCGACCGATCTCCTTACTCTCACCGATGGCGAAAATCATAGAACGAATTCTATTGGAAGAACTCAAGCCGTACGTAAGAGTAGCTGAGCACCAGCATGGATTCACCACAGGAAGATCCACCACCTCTGCCCTCCTCACTCTTTCAAAAGACGTAGCTGCAGGTTTTAACACGAAGAGACCAGCTAAACGTACAGTGATGTTGGCAATCGACATGTCAAAGGCCTTCGACAGTATAGACATAGCGGTACTCATAGATCTCGTCCTACAAACCGACGCCCCAAACTTCGCAAAGAAATGGCTAGCATCGTACCTCAGAGGACGAACGAGCGAGCCGTACATCCTTTCGCGACGTCCTCTCAAGCTCATCCCTGATCAGAAGCGGAGTCCCTCAAAGCAGCGCACTCTCACCGCTCCTTTTCAATTTATATCTAAGCGATCTTCCGAACAACGATCCAAACATCAAAATCGTCTCTTATGCTGATGATATAACGCTATGGGCGTCAGATCCGAGCACTTCCACTGCCTCGCTACACATACGATCCGGTCTCCCACACATCGAAAAGTTCATCCACGATCGTGGACTATCTATTTCTCCTGCCAAAAGCCAGCTTGTACTCTTTGCTGTAAGGTGTGAATAGTAGAAGCTGGCTTTTGGCAGGAGAAATAGATAGTCCACGATCGTGGATGAACTTTTCGATGTGTGGGAGACCGGATCGTATGTGTAGCGAGGCAGTGGAAATGCTCGGATCTGACGCCCATAGCGTTATATCATCAGCATAAGAGACGATTTTGATGTTTGGATCGTTGTTCGGAAGATCAATTTTTCAATTCAATTTAAACGCTTTATCAAGATCAACAAGCCACATCGGGGATATAACATCATCGATTATGGGATCTGTAGCGACATGATACGACTCCACTCCTCAGCGTTCTCTGCCTTCCTTAGGAATTGGGGACCAACGGCTTTGACAAAGTCGTCCCTCCATCTCATAGCAGGGCGACCTTTCGTTCGCTTGTGAAGAGTAGAAGACTATCCTAGATGTCTCGATCGGAGGTCAGAGCGTACCCACCGTGAATACCGCCAAAATCCTTGGAGTTACATATGATTCTATGTTCACATTCAGTCATCATGCGAAAGACATAGCAGGCCGAATGTCGCAACGTAACAATGTACTGAAGGCGCTAGCCGGCAGTACATGGGGCAACCAAAAGGAGACACTCCGTCTCACGTACAAAGCCATTTGCCAATCCATATACAGCTACGCAGCTCCAGCCTGGGCCAGCTTTCTCTCCTCTTCAGCACATACCAAAATTCAAAGAGGACAGAACAATGGCCTGCGTATCGTAACAGGAAACCATCAAATGGCCAGCGTCGACCACATACATGCTGAAGCTAAAGTTATGAGATCGAAATCGCACCTTCACATGCTATCAGCCCAATACTTGGCAAGGACCTTGAGCCAAACTCACTTCCATCACGGAATATTTCTCCAAGGACCCCCACCACGCAACATGAAAGCTGATCTTTACATCGCATGCAGAAGCACTGTTGAAAGAACCCTGTCGGAAACAGCAGAGAAGAACAACGGGAAAAGCGTCGCCAACCGAGTCCACACAAACATGGTCTCAGAAGAAAAGGAAACCATCCAAGGTCCAGTCATACTGGGCGGCCGACCACCACCGGACATAAATGAAGAAGAAGTGGACCTCTCCAGAAACGCCCGCTGCACGCTGAGCCAACTCCGCTCAGGCTACAGCAGGTGCACCAACCACTACTTACACCGGATCGATGACTCGATACCTGACTACTGCCCAGACTGTCTCAATGGACCTCACGACGTGGCCCATCTCTTCAAATGCGCTAGACGTCCAACAAGACTCACGTTGGAAGATCTCTGGATGAAACCAAAAGAAGTAGCCTCATTTCTGAGACTATTGTGAAGGAAAGAAGAAGAGATGTATTTTTTTTTTAAAAGAGAGAGAGAGAGGGAGGTAGCTGCTCTCCATAGCCAACTCTCTTCGACGCGAGACGTTTGCCGGCAACAACAACAACAACTCTCTCTCTCTCTCGCTCTCTCTCTCTCTCTCTCTCGCTCTCTCAATCTCAATCTCTCTCGCTCTCTGTCTCTAAATATCAATCCTTCTCTCAATCCCTCTCTCTCTCTCTCTCTCTCTCTCTCTCTCTCTCTCTCTCTCGCTCTCAATCTCAATCTCTCTCGCTCTCTCTCTCTAAATCTCAATCCTTCTCTCAATCTCAATCCCTCTCTCTCTTTCTCTCTCTCTCTCTCTCGCTCTCTCAATCTCAATCTCTCTCGCTCTCTGTCTCTAAATCTCAATCCTTCTCTCAATCTCAATCCCTCTCTTTCTCTCTCTCTCTCTCTCTCTTTCGCTCTCGCTCTCTCAATCTCTCTCGCTCTCTGTCTCTAAATCTCAATCCTTCTCTCAATCTCAATCCCTCTCTTTCTCTCTCTTTTTTTTTCTCTCTCTCTCTCTCTCTCTCTCGCTCTCGCTCTCTCAATCTCAATCTCTCTCGCTCTCAATCTCTCTCGCTCTCTGTCTCTAAATCTCAATCCTTCTCTCAATCTCAATCCCTCTCTCTCTCTTTCTCTCTCTCTCTCTCTCTCTCTCTCTCTCTCTCTCTCTCGCTCTCTCAATCTCAATCTCTCTCGCTCTCTGTCTCTAAATCTCAATCCTTCTCTCAATCTCAATCCCTCTCTCTCTATTTCTCTCTCTCTCTCTCGCTCTCGCTCTCTCAATCTCAATCTCTCTCGCTCTCTGTCTCTAAATCTCAATCCTTCTCTCAATCTCAATCCCTCTCTCTCTCTCTCTCTCTCTCTCTCTCTCTCTCTCTCTCTCTCTCTCTCTCTCTCTCTCTCGCTCGCTCTCGCTCTCTCAATCTCAATCTCTCTCGCTCTCTGTCTCTAAATCTCAATCCTTCTCTCAATCTCAATCTCTCTCTCTCTGTCACTTCCTCTCTTTGTTTATGAACTAAACTAATATTTTTATATAACCACCGATGATATCAAAAGTAACTTGAGGGTATACGATATATCTTGGTTGAGCGAAAGCGATGAATGTATTGTAGAAACTGATTTTTCTCGGATTTCAAATTACAAATTGGAAACAAGACGGGAATTTGTTGTTTATTTATTTATTGGGGAAAACATTCACTCATTACAGAATGCGGAAGTGAGTAATTAAGATATATTTATTTATACATTCAAACATTAGAAAAAGTAGAAAATCAGAGATGAATGTTCTTCAGGAGACGAACCTACCGGACGACTTAGTTGGCAAGGACAAAATCATCTTTGCCAACATCGCACAAATACACGACTTCCACAAAACGTGAGTCTTTTTTCATTAATTTGTTTTTGATGAAAAAACACTTGAATGATGGTAGAGAAGTGTTTTTGAAAAATTTTTTTAGAGTCAAAATTAGAGTACTGTATGATGAGAGATTCTGAAGTGTGAGAGAGATAGAAAACAGAGGTAGAGAGCGAGAAATGAGAGAGAGAGAGAGAGCTAAGAAAGATAGAGAAACGGAGAGTGAGAAAGAGAGATAGCGAGAATAGAAACGAGTTTCACAAAAAATTTTACAGGTGTTTCTTGAAAGAGATAGAAAAGTGTTTGGAAAACTACGAGGCAGCTGCAATTGCTTTCACTAAATATGTTGGTTTTTTTTTTGAAGAATTATTTTGAAATTATTAATTTTTGGATTAATTTTTTTTCTCATTATTCCATTCAATTTCATTGATTTGAACATGAATAATGAGAAAACTCGTAGAGAATTGTATTAACGAAGCCTCAAGTTTCCCCTCAGAGACAATGGTTTGTAAATTGTTCATCTCTATTTTTCTCTCAGTGAATTTGTTCTTTGCGGCGGGCAAGAGTTTTTGAAGGACAAGACAGATTTTTTATCGATCTATTGATTTTTTTTATAAAATTAATACATTAAAAAGTATATGTATACGAGCGTTTAGTAGAACATAATTTCCTTCTTATGCATTCTTTAAAAATAATTTGTTTATTAATTTTTTTCAATGGTCGAATGATGTTCAGGAGCGTCGCCTGCACACTTTGTATGTGAAGTACTGTCAAAACAAGCCGAAGTCGGACTTTCTCGTGAGCCAAGACGCTTTCGAGGCCTACTTCGCGGAAACCAAGTCCAAACTCGGGCATAAGATTGCCCTCTCCGACTTGCTCATCAAGCCTGTCCAGGTGAGAAAGCTTTAGAAGTCAGACTTTTTCAAGCAGGCTGGCAGTTTTTTTCCTAACAGTAGGTATATATATATAATAATAATAATAATATATATATATATATATATATATATGTGTGAAGATCTCTAATCATGAGAGTTCGAAAGGCCTCGAGAAAGAGAGGAGAAGAGAGCGTGTCATGTAAAGAGAGAATGCAGACGATCAGAGCATTTGTATCACTAGCCTTTTTGGATAGCGCATTCTTGCGCATAGACTTCATACGCAGTGCGGGTTAGAGAACTGTTTTCAAGTAGTTATTATTTCTTGTCTGAAAGTCTTGTCGAGAGGGTACATGACGAATATTTTAATGAAAATCTTTTTTTATACTCACTAGGTTTTCAGGTAACTTTTTCCATATGTGAATTCAGCGGGAAGCGCAGGTTCTATGTATACTATCAATTAAAAAGTGTGTCTTCTTTATATCTGCAGAAGCTCTTAGCGACTTGTTCTGTGTTGACAGAAAAGTTTTGCAATGGACTCATATATAATTATATCGGTAATATTCGATAAGCGTGAGAGTGAGAGAGAGAGAGATTGAGAGAGAGCGAGCGCGAGAGAGAGCGAGAGAGAGAGAGATTTAGAGAGAGAGCGAGAGAGAGCGCGAGATAGAGAGAGATTTAGAGAGAGAGCGAGAGAGAGAGAAAGACAGACAGTAAGAGATGAAAAGGAAAATAATGAGTAATTGTATTTGCAGAGAATAATGAAGTATCAACTTCTCCTGAAGGATGTCCTCAAATTCACTAAGCGTGCTGGAGACAGTGACCTGCAGTTGAATAAAGCCCTCGATGTGAGATTAATTTGTTTTTATAAATTCACAAATCGATAAAAAATCTTTGGTTTTTAAAATAAAAATAAAATAAGACATATTCTAGCCAATAAGACAAGAAAAAATATTTTTAAAAAAGACATATTCTAGCCAATTTTGGTCAGCTATAGGTGAAAAATGAAGACTGAGAAAGTCATAAAAGGTTCAAAATTAGCAAAAAATAAAGGTTTCAAGAACTCTCAAACCACGCCGATCATTTCCGGCAGAACTCTTCTGTGATTTTCGAAACATTTATATTATACATCTAATGCGCTAGTGACATTGTTCCGAGAAGTGGAGAAGTCTTTGTTGCGCACGTTTAGTCTAAAGAGAAATTGATGTGCAGGTGATGCACGTCGTTCCAAAGGCGTGTGATGATATGATGCAAGTTGGAAGACTGCAGAACTTCGATGGCAATCTTAACGCACAGGGGAAATTGCTTCATCAGGTAGTCACATTATTTTGTTAATTTACCACTCAGGGGTTAAATAGTCATGTCAGACCTTTTTTCGGCGGGCCTCTGTTTTTCCAAATCATAAGGGAGGAACCCTTATGTAAAACAAAAATTTTTTCGCGGGCCTCTGTATTTTTTATTATAAGGGGGCCCTTATGTGAACAAATTTTTCCGCTTTCAGTGGGTGTCTGTACCTTTTTCTTGCACGCTAAAAAATCCCTGGCTCCACTGCGTTGCCTTTTGAAGGTCTTTTGTTTTTTTCAAAATTTTTCGTAGGCCTCACCATCAGCTCTCCTCTTTAATCAATTCTCGCCATTGCCAAACAACCGATTGTATGCATTGATAGCTTAGCGGGAAAGAGCATCGCTCAAAAAGCTAATATGGCGGGTTTCGTTGCCGCCAAATAACCGAAATTGGCTCAAGTTAATGCGAGAAAAATCAACACGATTTAAGGGATTAGTTAATGTTGGTAGTGTCACAGACTAGCAGCAAACTAGCGGGCAGCCACTGGTTCTTCTAGGATAGCTCATCTCAGGGATTGCGTAACCTTTCCCGAGTTGGGAATAAGCGCGAGAAGGATTTTCTGGAAGCATCTTCTGTTGATCTTACTCTTTCTGTTCACTTTATACATTCATCTTTATCTCGGGATCATTACAGATGTTACAAACAATCACAAAGTATCCAGCAAAAGGCATTGCACTCACATTGCTTTCGTATATAAATAAAAATATAATTGAATGAAATGAAATTCCAATTAAAGTTGTAAACAAAATCTTATCTTAAATACTGACGTGGAATTATCAACAATACACGGTTAGAGAATGATTCAGAAGAAATGCTAAGAATGCTATCATCCATATTGTTGACTATTGCATACGTACTATTAGAAAACGAATGAGCAGTAATGTTGTCACTAGCTTTAACAAGCGGAAAAAGCTTATTTGAGAGGCCACGAGTATTTGATTATTTGATAGAGAAAAAATCAGTGATCAAAACATCGGATGAGCCGATCAGAATAGAATGTAGTAATCGAAAAGTTGCTATTTGTCTTCTATTCAGTAAAGATTGCAAATCAAACATTTCACAAGCTAGTCTATAACAAGTCCATGGTATATTACAGCGAAAGAAAAGGCGTCTTAAAAACAGATACTGGACATTTTCAAGCATACGCTTCTCGTATAACAAGTGTGGAGCATATACAGGGGAAGCATACTCTAAAAAAGAACGTATGTAAGCTTTGTAAACATGTGTCAAAACTATGGGATTACACGATTTTATTGCTATAAAAAGAAAGTTTACACGTTTAGTTGCTTTATTAACTATGTCAGTAATATGATTAGAAAAAGAATGGTTCTCTGAAATTATCACTCCAAGATCTTTAATAAACCCGGGTGTGTGCAATGGCTGCCCTAAAAAAGTATAGGAGGTGCGTATATTCGTTTTTCCGAAATGTAATACAGCGCATTTAGAAACGTTAACAGTCATTTGCCACGAAGTAAGCCAGTTTTCTATGATTCTTAGACAATCGAAAATTTTAATATAGGACGAATTATCATCAACGACTACCAAGAGTTTCAAGTCATCTGCAAAAAGAAAAGGTGTAGCAGGTAATGAGTCAGCAATGTCATTGATGAATATAAGAAAGAGAAGAGGACCAAGAACACTACCCTGGGGCACTCCCGAGATAACCGGAACAGAAGAAGAAAGTGCATCATCTACTTGTACACTTTGCACTCTATCAACAAGCCATGCATTGAGCCAATTGAGCAATTTGCCGCTTATACCACAAGACGATAGTTTTTGCAGAAGTTTTATATGGCTCACTGTATCGAAAGCTTTAGAAAAATCGAAATAAAGTACGTCACAGCAAACGTTTTGTGAGTGAAGTTTGTGCAAAAGATTCTGAAAAGAGAGGAGTTGGAGGACTGTGCTTCTATTTTCACGAAAACCATATTGATACGGCGAAAGCAGAGAATTTTCGTTCAAAAATTATACTACTTCTTCCTTTCAATTATAAGTTAATTTGAATATGTATTGATTTTTCAATTGTTTGATCGCCGGAGGAGGCTAAAAACTCATAAATCTCAACTGAGCAAAACCCGTTCGGACTGGGTAATTAACGGCTTCTAAGCTTTTCATTCAGAAATATAAGGATCTTTTTTTTTAAATTTTACCTACCAAAAAATTTTTTGGCTGTTTTTTTAGCCTCGGGCTAGGTAAATTGGTAGCGTTAGAAAAAGAAATTTCGCATCTTAGTAGTTTACCTTTGCTTCCATCCTTATTATCATATGACTTAGTTTACCTTTGCTTCCATCCTTATTATCATATGACTTAGTTTACCTTTGCTTCC
Organism: Allodiplogaster pararmata; assembly: GCA_964056735.1. Taxonomy (NCBI): domain Eukaryota; kingdom Metazoa; phylum Nematoda; class Chromadorea; order Rhabditida; family Diplogasteridae; genus Allodiplogaster; species Allodiplogaster pararmata. Next base: position 7,628,825 of record OZ057407.1, read on the forward strand.
ATCCTTATTATCATATGACTTAGTTTACCTTTGCTTCCATCCTTATTATCATATGACTTAGTTTACCTTTGCTTCCATCCTTATTATCATATGACTTAGTTTACCTTTGCTTCCATCCTTATTATCATATGACTTAGTTTACCTTTGCTTCCATCCTTATTATCATATGACTTAGTTTACCTTTGCTTCCATCCTTATTATCATATGACTTAGTTTACCTTTGCTTCCATCCTTATTATCATATGACTTAGTTTACCTTTGCTTCCATCCTTATTATCATATGACTTAGTTTACCTTTGCTTCCATCCTTATTATCATATGACTTCTTCATGAATATTCATGTGCAGGGAACGGTATTGATTTGCGAGTCGGGCGCGGGCAGCTCATCTGGTCCCCAGAAGGGCAAAGATCGGCGGATATTCCTCTTCGAACAGTCGGCAATCATAGCGGACTGCATCATGCCCAAGAAAGAATTTGGCAACCCGACTTACATCTTCAAGAACCAGATCATGGTAGCTTCTGAGCAGTTCTCTTTGAATACGGATTGGGATATAGTTCAGTATCAATACGAAGCAATGAGTTGAACTGAGGAGAGATAGAGAGAAAAAGCGAGAGAGAGAGAGAGAGAGAGAAATAGATCAAAATAAGATAAACCAAAAAGTATAGAATTGAATATTGAAAGTAGGTCTCTCTATCTTTATTTCCATAAACCCAGACTCCTCTAGGTGAACAAGATGATTCTGGAGCCGAGTGTAAGCGAAGATCCGCTCAAGTTCATAATTCGCTCATCAGACCCAACTCAGTCGACAGTCTTCATCACGCAATGCATATCTCAGGAAGAAAAGGTTACCATCCAGCGCATCTCATAAAATCTTTCATTCATATCTTTATTGCCAAAGGATAACGTGTTCAGTGTTATCACTAACATGGTGGTCAGAGAGGATTAAGAGGAAACTTGCGAAGAGGAATAAGCAACTGTGGCGTTGCGCTGAAGAGTCCTAATAGGACCGCTTAGCTTTTCAACCTCATTTTTCCGAAGAGTCCTCTAAATCGAAGTAGAAGTAGAAGACCAGTAGCTTTGTTAGTAGACGAGAATAGTCGAGTCAAGGGAATCGTGAGGAAAAGTCGTGACCGCGACCGACTTACTTGCTTGGAGAAAGGAAGAATGATCTTACTCTAACACAAAACATTCGGGTGACCCAGAGTAAGAGGACCTATTTTAACAGACCCAATCTAGGGTGAGAGCCAAATCTCAGTAAAAGAACCCAACCCAGGTTTTAGGAAAACCATTCCCAAGGTAAAATATCCGATATATGGTAAGAAACTACAAACGTAGTGAGAAACTGAGAGGTTGGCCTAGAGTTGAAAAGCTAAGCGGTCCTATTAGGACTCTTCAGCGCAACGCCACAGTTGCTTATTCCTCTTCGCAAGTTTCCTCTTAATCCTCTTTGACCACCATGTTAGTGATAACACTGAACACGTTATCCTTTGGCAATAAAGATATGAATATGAGTTAGGTAGCGAAATATCCCGACGTAAATATCTTTACTGTAGGGCTAAATTAAGATTTGGTGATTGCAGGACGAATGGATTCAGAAGCTGAACATCACACTGGACCAGCAGAAGACCCTGCTGGCCGCATTGGTGGATCCGAAAAAATACCAGTCGCAGCTGGCCGGAGGAGTGACCTCGGTCTCGCTGGATGAGGTCAATCCAGCTCTCTCCTCCTTTTTATCCCTTTTTATTTTTCTCTTCTTACCTCTCTTCATATTCTCACTCTTTCGTTCTTACTTTCTTCACTCTATATCTCATTGCTGTCTCTACCCTTCCCTTTCTATTTCTCTCTCTCTCTCTCTCTCTCTCTCTCGCACTCTACCTACGACTATCGCGGAAAAAAAGTTTGGTCGGCCGCAGCCAAATCAGTGAATTGTTGCAGGAGAAGAAGAAGCCTACCACGGGGATGTTCTCCCGCTTTAAGAACACCCCAGCGGCTGGAGGCGGGGCAATGGCAGCAGGCGCAAGCAATGCCGGCAGTGCAGGAAATGTCGCCGCTGCAGCCAATGCAGCCGCTTCTTCTGGTGACTTTTACGAACGAATCTTCCTTCTTAAAAATTCATTATTTACCACTTTTTCATGTCTCATTTCATAAAGAACTTTTTCAAAGACATTCTCTTGCCAAAAGTTTTTTCACTGTGTCTGTATCTCTTTTTCTTTTTGCCTCTCCCTCTTTCTCCTTTTCCTCTCTTTAACGATCTATTTCTCTCCCTTTTTAACTTGCACTTTTTTTTTCTTCTCAGTCCATTTGATTGACTGACCGTCGAATATTTTTATTCGAGTTATATGTATAGCTTGGCTACAATATTTGTGTTCAAGGAAAGGACAGCCCGAAGCAGTCCTCGGGGCAAGGAAAGGACAGCCCGAAGCAGTCCTCGGGGCAAAGTGGCGGAGTCACAAAGAACAAATTGTTCAACTTCGGCAAAAAGTCGTCCAAAACACCCACTTCTCCTCCTGCGGTAGGCAAGTTGAAGTGAAGAAGAAGACGAAGAAAGACCCTCAAGAGCTCCTCTCTCTCTCTCTCTCTTCCTCCTATGCTTGTCCCGCCCCTTTCGCCCTCTCTCTCTCTCTCTTCAGTTCATCCTTGCCTGGTTTCTGCTGCTATGCTACCGATTCCCGCCCATCCAGGTATTCTCCCATCACTCAATATTCGCTTACGCTTCTACTATTCTTTCCCTTCCAACGAAGTATGTGATAAGGACGCATCTACGCCAGTCTTGGTGAACAAGAAATAATCCTTGTATACCAGCCATTGTCGTGACAGAACAAGAATAGTCTCGTTTTCGGGTCGATTGGCCCGAGACACGACACACATTCACACTCGGTACTGACAAAATTTCACTTTGAAAAGCGGTCTTTTGTGTAATTTCTTCCGAACTCGTGGCTTGCTTTCACTAACATTCTTTGTGTGTTTGCAGTGAAGCGTACTCTCCTGTGGTTTTAGTGTTTGCTCGTCTGCTTATTAGCATTTAGTGACCTGAAGCTACAGTCCTGATGCTCTGAATACTTTGTTCTCTTGTTCCCGTCGGGCAAGGGCCGAAGAGTTCCTCACTAAGCCAATTGTCATCAGCTGTGACCCGTTGCAATTTTCATTACATTGGTATTGTGTTATCTTTTGGAAGTTGTTTGAGGTGCGCTTGTGCTGTTTTCTCACATTATTAGTTCAATTTTTTTGTGTCACGATAGACTAAGTGTCACATTTAATATTTTCCGGTGAAGTTGGGTAGTTACTACGCTTGTTTGAGAATGTTCTTTATGGTATATGAGAGAGCGTAGCTTTTGATAGCAAAAAGGAAATGGTAGTTGAACTTGAACTTTGAACTAGTTACGTGGAAGTGCCTGCTTAAAAGCGGGCATTTTACAAGACTTTACCGTTCCATTGCCTTTTTTAAAATCTTGTTCCCTTCCTCCCTATGCCCATTTTAAATATGGGAGTGTGGATCCTGTATACCCGGTGTGTGTTTTAATCTCACTCTCATTAGGTATCTGCTCTTTCACACTTATCAGCAAGAAAATGTCCACATTTGGCCATGCTGTAACTAATTATGTAGAAATTATGGTTGTTTTCTTCCGAGAGAGAGATAATTCTAACTCATGTACATTCAAGTGGTTTTCATTGTTTTTCCTTCTAATTTTGATTGTTGTTGTTATGTCACAAATTACAAGTGCTATTGATTGATTCATAATAAGTTTTTTGTACAAGTTTATTTGTTCGCAAGAAAAACGCTAGTATTTTGAGCGATTCAAGTCAGGAAGGCTTCAACTATTAAAGGGGTTGCCTAGTACTTTGTTCGAATTAGGCCATACCCAATGTCTGTGAATGACATCTTCTTACAGAGAGCGCTTATTTCTGTTTGCGTACAAGTGGATGTGTTTTCTAGAGCATTGGCTCCTATTTGTCTTCTTCAGTGAACCATTTCATGATGTAAGTATTTTATATCTTTCAAGAGTGATTTAGACTCGTTTACTGATTTCCTTCGATCTGGGTCAGTTTGATAGAAAAAACAAGCGGAAACGATAACTGAATACCAAACCTACGTGGGAAAGAGAGAGGGCGGCAGAGAAGGATCTTCGTTTCTTAGTCGACGACATAACTTTAGTTTTTGAGGGCCCTTAAGCTAGAAAGTCGGGTAACATGGAATTAACGTGAAGGAATCCTTTCCTTCAGGCAACAATTTAGGATTCATGACGCTATTCAACATTACTCTACCTTTTATAAACGTGACTAATTGGCTAAAATCTGTATTGATCAACAACGATTACCGAACAAATCATAACTATCTTATGTATCGAATTCAGTTTTCTAGAAGGGTTCTTAGCTCTTCCGAATGAGTAATCTTAGCCCTGCTCCTATGAGCGGTCTCAGTACTGTATGTCTGGTCAGGGGCATCTGATATATTATGAATTGCTTTAAATATGCGTTAAATTTTTTGCCAAGCACTTATTTGCATGGGAAAAGTGATGGGAGGCGTTTTTTTCAAGTAAGAAAGTTCTGAACCGCTCCGAAGGGGCTCTGAAGATCTAAGCCGTTGAAGATTCTCTTCGTTGTAAAGTCAATCTCTTATATCCTCAATTTATAAATCTTTGTCAAAGCCGTCAAAATCGGGTGATACACAAAATTCTCCGTCGTTTCCTTGTATTGTCATTCTCGCTATATATATTGTTCATTTCGTATGTATTTAAAGGTCAGTTTAACAAATTGAAGAGAAGAAGGCAAGCATACGATGCCAGAATCCTCCCTGAATAGCTCACATCGCGTAGGCTTTCACTGTGCTTCCTGATGCAGCAACTCACACCTCACCTTGCCAGAGTTAGTACCTCTGAGTGCTAGCAAGAGCAGCTGCCCTATTCCCCCCATCACTGTTTCTTGCATCTTTCTGAGCCCTCCTTCCGTTCTCTTGAGCCTCTCGCGGTTCTCCGTCCAAGCAACGTTCCAGAAATGCATCATTCTAGCCCTTCTATTCATGTGTTCTTTCGTATGGAATCCGTATTTTCTTGCTAGGATAAAGTTGTTGTTCGCCAACAAAGCTGGAGTTGTTTCGCATTTTGAGCTGCGCGGGATCTCTTCCCGGAAGCAGTAACCAACACAAAAGGGGCTCCACTCTTAGAGGGTCATGGAATAAAGAATCGAAAACTTATTTTATGCATAAACAAAAAGTATTTATTCAAAATGAAACCACAACTCAATCGGGGAAGCAAGAAGAAGCAAATTAATGGAGTTGGAAACAAATCCACCTTTCTTGGTTAACACAACTCCCCTTTCCTAGACCTATCTGTGATTGTCACAGTTGTTTTCCTTTCTCTCTCACTTTAACGATGCGGGAACAGCTTCCTCCAGCCCTGAAGCAAGTTCCTTTGACTGGCCCAAGTCTGGGCACGATTCTGTTGGCAACCGGATTCAGGCCCCAGCTGAAGTTGAGTTCCGGAGCTCTCATGTGTTACCTGCCTCCCGTCGCCGCTTCTAACCAAGCAGTGCTTAGAAGAATACTTAGATATAATATATGTCACTACCTATCGTGCTGCCTCAGCAAAAAGTGATTGGTGATCTCTCCCGACAGATGTTGCCCTTCCGCTACCGCAGGCGAACTCCTCAGTTATGCGAATTTTCTTGACCAACTTGAGCAGATCACCTAACCAGTTTTATAGTTTGTAGTAAGATGAGGGAAAGGAGTACAATCCTTAAAAATAAAATTGTGTACATACTCGCATTTGAAGAAAAAGAGTGAATCGTAATTTGAAGTTCGGAGTACAGCGAGGTCCTTAATTTGAGCTTCTTAGTACAGGGAATGTTTTTCTTTTTTTGCCCACAGATCTCACTCGATTCGCTCATCGGCCTCAAAGTCTCCCAGTTCTTGATTATTTGGCTGATCTTGCGCTATCAGATCTACTGCCCTTTTGATAGGGGTTCAACTCTTGAGAGAAAAAAAGTTACATATTTATAAACGAAGACAACGGGTTTGAAATCTGTTATCTAAGTTTGAGGATCATTTTTGGTATCTCAGTTCTCATCTGATGATATCAAAAATATATTCAAAATATGTAATAACCTGAATGATTTTATTGGGGAAAGCGATCGGAATTTGATGGAAGAAGCTTTATATGGGTTTCGAGTAATTCAAGAGCATTAGGTTCGCTGGAAATTTGGCAACATTCTCTTCATTCAAAAAAGTCTTGAAAGAGGGCGGAGTATGTGAAAACAAATTAGGGACAAAAAAGAACTAGGATCTTTTAAGAGGTCCCGGGAGAGAGAAAGAGGTCCCGGGAGAGAGAAAGAGATAATTCGAAATTTGAGAACACATCTGTTTTCTCTATGCGTATTTAGTTGCACCGTTTTTGCTCCGAAAAAGAGGGAAAAGTGAAGTTTAACGTGATAAAAAATAGTAAGACAGAGAGAAAGCTCTATTTCTTTTTTATCACTCTCATATAATGAGAAAGAAAAAAGAGAAGATAAAAAAGAAAGAAATGAGAAGAATGGGCAGATAGAGATAAGCTGATGCAGTTTTGGCAGAGTTCTCATCGTAGAGGAAATTACCCTTTTCTCAAAAAGAGGTGGGCATCAAAGCACCTTTGAAGAGACGGGTTTAGCGACAACTGACGAGCCGGGTGGTGACATTGCGACAACGGGACATTAGGAACATGTAATGGCTCTCTTTCTCTCTTCTCTCTTTCTTCTCTTCTCTCTTATATTTCTCTTCTCTCTATTCTCTTCTTCCTATCTCCATTTCTCTTTCTCTCTCCTCTTATTTCTCTTCTCTCTATCTCTCTTGCTTTATCTCTCACCTCTTCTCTTCTCTCTATTCTCTATATCTTCTATCTCTCTCTCCACTCTCTTTCGCTTCTCTCTATGTTTCTCTCAATCTATATTCTTGATCTTAGCTACCTTATCTCCTCTCTCTTTCATCTCTTCTCCTGCGCTCTCTCTTACATGTTACGAGTAAGACGTTCAGCTTCTCGTCAAACAACTTGACTTTCTCCCTGATTATCAAGTTCTCGGTACTGTTCCCGAGTCTTGGACGGGCCCAAGGGTGATATTAGGGAAAATTGACTAGTTCTATTCATTTACTTCCGATTCCCTCTTGGCGTTTCCCACCCCTCCACCACTATCGAAGATGGTAAGTATTAGTATAATCAATTTTTTTTGTTCAATTAATATTTTGAACCTGAGTACTGCATTAATCACATATCGATTTACATGGTCGTTGTCAATTTTTTTTATTCCATTGAGTTATGAGGTCTGAAGTAGATGGAAGCAGTTTATCATACAACAGTAGGTATCAAGAGCGCTAGAGCCGTAAAAAGACTATTAATGTCATAATAGTAAGAATTTAAAATTGATCGTAAAAAAGCTGGACTATGGCGCTGGACTGAACCCAGCCATCTCTCTCATATTGGGAGCGAACGCTACACTACCGCAGACGCATTCTTATTCCGCGTAATAAGTACTACTCATAGCGGATGGGAAGCTTCCAAAGTTCTTGAGTAAGTTGCTCCTTCTTGCAGCCAAAAGCGGCTGCGTGCACAGCTGCAGCAAGTACAGCGGCCAGGCCAGCGAACCTGCCTCCCTCGCCTCCGCCGCTGGTCTCTCTATCCTCTCTCCTTCCCGCAGCGTCTTCCCCTGCGTCTCCGCCGCCTTCCCCAGTGTCTCCCTTCCTTCGGTTACCGGTTGTTCCCTCATCACCTCCCAAGAACTCCTCTCCTTCCCACAAAACAAAGACCAGCCGACCCTCCTCAGTGGCGGCTGTTGTAATCGCCCGATACAAGAAACTACGCGAGAAGGAGATTGATGTGGAGGAGGGCGACATAGTCAGTTGATCACTGTCATTAAGAGGATATAGTCAGTGAATCGTAGTAACTGAGCGGATATATTCAATTAATCGTAGTCACTCAAAAAACGTAGTCAGTTATTACTGTTTCGCTTTCTCAACATTTACTATAATAAACAAAAAAAACCGCTGAAAACTGTCTACTGCCCTCTGTTCATGCGAAGAATTCGATATCAAAAATCATATATTCCACAGTTTAGTCAGGCAAGCATAATTTTTACAACAACAAAAATCTGATTTTGATAGAATTGGGCCCGTATCCACGTACCGTTTTTGGTGGGAAATGATGAAGAAAATAGTATTAAGTGTTCTAGGATAACACTTTTCTTTATCATTTCATTTCATTTATTTATTCCAAGCACATAAAATATCATGAAAACACAAACAAAAACAAAGTTAAATGCATGGACTTTCTTCTAAGTGGCGGTGTTTAGGGGTTGCGGTATAGATGAAAAAGGGGGAGGGTGATATACTTAAAATCGACAATTATATTAGTCATGAACGAAAGGTTTAGGTAATATCTTTTCAGTAGGCAGAGATAATAATTGTTTTTTGAAACTAGCAGTATTAGGTGTACTGACGATCTCAGAAGGTAATGAATTCCATACTGATAGCTGGCGAGAAACACATGTAGAAATAGAACATTTGCTAATATTATGAGGTGTTTTTAGCCTGAGCTCATGAGAATGGCGAGAAAATCTCTGTACTGCGGACAATTGAAACAAGTTCATAGTTTCAAGTTCACATTTTTTGTGGACACATTTATGAATAAATAATAGGTCAGATATAGCACGACGATGTTCAAGAGTTTCTAGGCCTAACATCGAGATTCTTTGTGAATAGGGAAGTCTGGAATGGCCAGATCTTGCTAGGATTCTTCTCGTAAACGACCGCTGAACTTTTCCAATAGACTTTACTAAGCCGGGGGATGAGGGATTCCATAACTCACTAGCGTATTCAAGAACAGGTCTGACATAAATTTTAAAAGCTGAAGTTAAAAGAGGCGGACATGGTGACTTGAAGGCTTTTAACATCATGTTAACAAGAGCAGAGCTTTTTTACATTTGTCTTCAACATGATTACGATAAGAGAAACGATCACATATGATTACACCAAGATCTTTGGCAACTCTACCAACTACTAGAGGTTGACTGTTCATGTAATAGACGCTGCGAGAATTGGATGAACCGAGAGGAGTATGGATAGGGACAAATTCCACTCTAGGCACCAATCGGTTAAACGATTCAAAGCTAGTTGGATATAATTACAAGAGGTAGCGCGTCCCATTATCTTTATATCATCGGCGAATAAGCAGAATTTGATAGAATCGGGGATAGCTTCTTTAACAGAGTCGATGTACAACAAGAATAACAACGGGCCTAAAGATGATCCTTGAGGTATACCTGATATTACGGGAATTTGGTCGGATAGACTAAATTCACAGCTATCACAGCAAAAATGATACGTGCATACGGTCTCTTTCGACCCAGACGACTTTAGCTGTATAAAAATTGAAATTTTAAAAATTTTTAGTTACTAACATGGAAAATTTCTAATTTTTAACAAAAAAAAGTTTGCGTTTGCAATGTCTGGACGTCTCTCTTTATGCATATTTACATTATTTTATGACGAACAATACGAAAACCAGTATAAACAAATAAGAAAACAAAAGTCATTTTTCCATTCTACTCTTTCCTGAAACGGCTGCTTTTCCCCTCGTGTCTCTCGACCTCAACCCTTTTTTCATGGTTGACATACCTGAGAGGAAAACTTCATAACGATCATTAATTCTTTTTTCACATCCAAGAATGGCTTCAACATAAATATCTCTCCTGTTTCTTTCTCATAATTCATTCCTTCTTTTTTTCCTAAATTGTGACCTTTAACAAACCTCACTCGCTACGCCTACGCCCTAGGCTCAAAGAGCGTAGAAACTAGTAAAAAGGATTTCGGTGAGTTGATTACGGTAAGAAAAGTTTGACGAAAGAGCGTAGGGCGTAGGCGGCGTTAGGCGTGTGAAGTTTGTTAAGGCTGCGCACTGTTTTGCTCAACAACCATTTTTAATCGTAAAAAACTAAAACTAATTTGCTCACATACAGTCAGATACAGACAGGTTTTATTTGAATTTTCCTATCAGGAAACTTCCTGATTAGCAAGAAAATGACGTATTGAGTGTCCAAATGGAGCAACTGTTGCAATGTGAAAGGCCCTTTTATTGCTAGTCAGGAATTTTCGTAACGGGAAAATTCAAACAAAACCTGTATGTATCTGACTGTATGTGAGTAAATTAGTTTTACTTTTTTACGGCTAAAAACGGTTGGTGAGCAAAACAGTGCGCAGCCTAAAGGCCCTTTGTTGTGGTTCCACGTGTTCCAATTCAGGTAATAAACAGTTCACTTCAAACAGTCTCGTCAATGACTTATACCCTGAAAAATAAATGAATCGCGAGCAAAGCTTTGAAATTAAACTTGAGAAAATACTTCTGAGTAAGTTTTGCATGAATGCATCATCTGCAAGCCCCCGCATATGCTGATTACACTGTTGGCTTATTATTTATAAACCCCCACCCATCTCTCCATAGCCCCCTTACCCGCTCTCTCCTTCACATCCCACCTTGCTTAGGTTTAGGTAGAACCGTCTTCCTTTCCCTTTACTCCTTAACCCCCTCCCATCCCTGCTTCCCTGCTTCGGTAAACCCCTCCCCTTCCCTCTTTTTTCAAAAAAAAAAAATTCAGACCAAAAACAGATTTTTTTTCTGCAGCTGTTCAAAAGAGCCACAAGAATCTCTTCGAAAAAGTTTTTTAAGAGAAAACAAAACCGTTTCAAGCCGAATATGCTTGCCTGACCGAACATGTTTAAAGACCAAACGAGTTGTTACAGAAATGCCCAAATTTAGACGAAACCGAGTTTATACGAGTTCTCTCTCTCATTTCTCTTTCTTTGCCTTTCACCTATCTAACGCTTCTTATTATTCTAAGCTCCAGCGAGTCTTTCTGTTTTGTTGTTGAATTTTTCACTAGTGTGAGTCACCTGTGGTTGTCCCCTACCATAAAAATACATATCTAATCAATCAACTTTCTTATCTCGACTTCACATCATCAAAATAAAATTCTGACAGAGGAAGTAAAATGAATGACTAAATGAATGAGAACTTGTAAAGAATAAATCATTGAATGAATAGAGGTATGATGATTTGTAAGGTGGAAGTTTGCGAGTCGAATGGTTCGTATTCCTTCGTGAAGATGGGCTCGACTCACTCGGGATGGATTCCGACGACTTCGCTCGCCTTCGCGGATCTGCCAGGAGAATCTCTGGCCGAGCAGATTGAGTCAGTCAAGAAATATTCTTCTCAAGTTTTTTTTAAAGCACATGAAAAAGACTTTTAAACAAGCGAAACGCTTGATGTTCAAGAGAGTTTCAAATCTTTTTTGAAGAAAAAAAAACTAACTTTGAAGAGGAAGCCATTGAGATTTTTTTTATATAGAAATAGCTGCCAAATTGGCAACGATTCCTAGGGGTTTAGTGGTATAGTGCTCGATCTCGGTAAGAGAGAAAAGGCTCAATCTCGGTAAGAGAGAAAAGCCTTGGTTCTATCCCGCCCCGTGGATTAGCTTTTGTCAGAGCGATTGTTTGGTTAGCTATAGTATTGACCTGTCGTCAAGTTATGTAACTTGGCACTTGTTGAGTTCCAAATCTTATAGGATCCTAAAATCAGCACTAATGGTAGGTATTCAGCATAAACTGTTTTTTCGACCTCAGCAAATGAAATAGAAAAAAAGATTATCGGAGAAATATATTGAGGGAGAAATACAATAGTATAAAACTCCAATACGAATTCCAACCCTTTTCCGATGTCTTAGGACATTATACGCCATTGTTACGAGCTATCCGAGTTAGACAGTGTTTCAACAAGAGACTCAGCCAGGAAGTGAACCTCAAGGTGTATAAGCAATGGACTACTTTAGCAGAAAGTCATTTAAAGGAAGCGAACTAGTAACTTTATTTTTATAAACAAGAGCTTTATTCTTTAAACTACCAGCTCGCTCACTCCTTGCCGTTCCAGCTTCATGAAATTTCCAAAACCTCTTTTGATGTTGCAGCTCTCGTCGGCAGTGGCTGGCCGCGGTAGAAGGGACCGATAGAGTCATCGGCCCCTCTCCTTTGTCTGATCCCGAAGTCATCTTGAATGAGGGCAGCAACTTCGACCCCTATATGCCTCTCAAGGTGAAGTCGCCTTTGAGTAATGTACACTTGACCACTGCGTGTAACTTCATCTTCTAAGTCTTGTTGTGACTACGAGTTATGACTACTTATAGTAACTTTTCTATTCGAAAAGCGTCGTGAGTTTTCCTTAGTGCTTCACTTTGCACAATATGTTCAACGCGAGTTCTCTCTTTTTTATCTCTTTATCTCTCTCTCTAGCTCTGTACTATTTCTAAGCATTTTACTCTTGCATTCTCTTCTGCTAGATCTTACCCGATATTGCAATAATGCAGGCAGCTCGCCCAATAATTATCTCTCCGCTGGATGATCTCGTCATCTGCGAGGGCGAAGAGTTGCATCTGCGAGTTCTTCTCTTCTCCCTCGTCCCCTTCACAGTCATATGGCGAGGTCCCGCTGTCCGCTCAAATAGGGCCAAAATCACGGTTCGTTAAAACATGTTGCTTTCGTAAAAAATTGAGAGAGAAAGGAAAGTAATTCAACCTTATCGATGGTCATCTCGCAACTCGGTTGTCGTCCGCGTCTTCGTTCTTCTCCGAAACAACTTTATTTCAGTCAGCTGAGTCATTGTCCACGTTGCGCGTCGAGAAGTGCTCGTCAGAAGATGCGGGGATCTACTCTCTACTCGCCAGATCGAATCTTGGAACCTCGACAACGCATTGCGAGGTCAGTCGGTTCTAACTGCTATAAAGAGCTTGTTCGAGGTTTTTTTTCCTGAAAATTATGGCTTCTCAGGTGCGAATGGCTCGCGCCCCTTCTCCGCCGACGGGTCTTGTCTTTCGCCAGACTGCACCCTTCGCCGGAAGACTTAAATGGACGAAGAAACTCAGCGAGAATGCAACCCTCAACTGGCGATATGTTGTTGAGTATACGAGAGAAGGCGAGAATACTCACTTACCTTCAGCTTCTTCTGATATTCCACTGCTGTAATATTTTTTTGTTTCTCAATCCCATGAAATGATCAAAAGAGCGTAGTCAAAAGTTGAAAAAGAGTTTCTGTGAAAGTTTCTTAAAGTCAATCAAAGGCTTTTGCCTAGAGTTTACGCATAAAAGAGAAAGATGAGTAAAAACTCGACTGTTGTCGACGGCATTGCTTTGAATTCTCGTTGAACACGAGTGTGATTCGGGTCCATGATATGGTATCACCATCTTTTGAGTTGACGATGGTCTTAGACACTCGGAAGTCTAAGGAGTACAACAAAGGATAGGTACTTATGAGTTGAAAGATCGTATGAACTTTAAGGGCCACTGACTTCGACCTTTTTGAATGAGCAGTGAATGTTATCATTATACTGTTATAGACAGGAAAAAACCTGGCAATGATAAAAACACGAATTAAAGTCTCTGGGAATCAATATCTGAGATCATTACTATCCAAGCAAAAGCATAGTCGATTGGCATAATTCATAACATAGTCATTCTAAAGTTATGTATAGTCAATATCGGCTTAAACTTTAAATAATATGGTTAAATCTAGGTAATGAGAGATCCCAGGTATGAGCGGATGGTCAGAAGCGGCATCTGACCTCGAGGCTTGCCACATATCAATTCGAGGCTTCCGACTCGCCAAGTATCTCCTGAGAGTCTACGCGTACAAAGGATCTGTCAGGTGACAAATTTTTTGTTCAAGGTAATTTCCTACTCATCGGCTTTCATATTTTTTGACGTGGAATCAGTATAAGTATTGTATCTCGTTTCATGCGAAAAGTACTCTTTTTTGTCTTCGATAATTTTGAAAATATTTTTGAATTGTATCAAGAATCTTGATAATAATGATTAACGTAACTGTGGAAATTTTGAATTTATTCTAATAAAGTTTTTAATATGAAAATGAGTTGTTTTTGGTTTTCATTGTCAATGAAAAAGTCATAAATGAGTGATGCTCGATTTTCCTGAATGTTTGTGAATCGTGTAGAAAACGCTCGAACGCGATGTTCAAGGAATGCTTACAGAATGCTATTCTGAGTCATTTTTCCAGAAGTGTTTTTTTTCCGCTCTAACAATCTTAATTTTATATATTACCGCATTTTCAAAACCTTATCAGAAATCATAGGAAAACCTTTTTTATTATGTTAGTTTAAAAACAGTTTTTTTCAAAAAACCAAAAAAATTTGAACACGAAAAAAATAGTAGATACGTCAAGTGACAAAGTAAGCATCGCAAAACAAGTACTAAAAAATCAAAGAACTTCTGTTGCAGAAGTGGTAAATCGGAAGAAGTTTCTCTCGATTTCCACACCCTTGCCTTCTCCTTCGGAACTTCGCCATCTGGAACAGATACCGAGACGGACTCGGAGGCCCTCACCAAGAGCACCCTTTTCTAACAGCTAATCACAATTTTCCTTGCGCTTGTTACCGCCTTGTGGCAGGATACGCGCTCCCGTACGGCTTAGTACGAGATCGTATGAAACAAAGAGTCACATTATTACTGCTTCAAAAAGAAATGATTCAAAATTTTGGGTGCGAAGTGTCATGGAAACCTTTTCATAATAGTCCTTTATTATCTTCTTCTCAATTTATTTGTCAAGAATATTTTTGTAGATCGCATCCTATGCTACGTAAATTTAAATTATAGTGGGTTTGTTATTCTGACAAGTCCATAATACATATCATGTCATTGCGAACCGATACAACGCTTCAATTTGTTAGATAAGTAATTTTTTTCTACATTGTATATAAATGAGTAATTCAAAAATCATCTTAATATCCAGGTTGTTAGATTCATGGAAGGAACTGGACTGGTTCGGAGAATAAGTATCCGTGATAACATACCTCTGTATGGCATTAGATCCGTTCGGTACGATAAGACAGACGACAATACTGTAGTCAAATAGAGATATGTAGATTGCAAAATGCGAGAATACGCAATTGAGATTGTACATGTAATTTTTTACATCAATTTTCGCGCAAAAATGTCAAACTTGCCTTCATATGTCAACAAATCTTTCAATCATGTGCTTTTGATTTCTCATATCTTTCCTCGACTCCTCAAAATATTTTTTATTAATTAAATTTTATTTCTGTAGCTCTCTACACTATCAATTTCGCAAGTACCTTATTTCATAACACTAGCGAATATACCATATCCTCTAAATTTTCAGATCACATTTCAATTCTGACGGAAAATGTATGACTATGAGTCATGATTTTTTATTCATTATAAAATTGAGTCATGACTTGCTTCTTTACTCAGCACATTTTGTGAGCATTCTCTTTTCCCAACTACTTTCTGAATCGCCTTAACATTGAAATTACGCGGTTTTTCATGGACTTTCTTCGAACGTTCTTATCTTGCCATCATGCATTTAAAAAGCCATATGTGGAATTTTTGCCTCAAATACTCTTGATACGTTTGATACGTTTAGAAGTTTCAGATCTCGCTGAACCTAAAATGAGATTAGACTCAAATACTTCTTTTTGATTATAATAATACGGTTCTACCTGATCAAACTGCGTTAAAAAAACTAATCAGCTTTGAATTCTAATATCAATGATCTGCCATTTTATGGTTCATGGATGTTGTCTCCAGGAATTGCGCTCCATTGCAAAAGTGCTTCTGCAGTGCCCCGCTCAGTGATAAGACTTCTTTGAATTTCCCTGATTCCGGTCGAATGATTTATAAAAATCAACAAAAATAGATATTCACTCAAATTGTTTACTTCTTCGAAATCAATAGTCACTTTATATCAACAAAAAAAGTTTTCATAATCGGTCATTCTTGTGGTTAATTATAATTAAAACTTCGAAAAAATTTTCACTCATTTCTTTTCTTTTTTAGACTTTGATGCCATTTTATGCGTACCAGTTTTTAAGTCAACGAGTGTAATTTTACCTTTAATTACTCTAATGATCCGGAGGCACTAGGATATGTGGATGCCAAATAGATATTTTTGACAATTACATATTTTTATTCACATTTTCCCGATATTTTATCCACTGCCTGCCTTTTCAGTTCGAATCGCCTTCTACAATTGACTGAAAAGTCCGACAGACGCAGTTTTATGCCTGATAAAATGTTTACCTAATTAAATTTTAAGAATGTTATTTAAATCATTGTAAAATAATAAATAAAAAAATTAATTTGAAAACGACTCAGAGCACTGATATTTAAAATTCGTTCAATTTGTGAACAGTTCCTTCATTTATTCCTTTGCACTTTGTGAACGGATAACTGTCACAATTGAATCATCTCAAGTGTTTGAATGAATGAGTGAGTGAGCTTAAAATTCGGTCCCCTTAACGGAAAAAGCTTGAGACCGCAAGAATCTCGATGCCCTAATACGTCAAAGAGCAATCTCCAAACCGTATGAAAGAATAACTATTAGTGATTACTGATGAAAGAAATTCAAATCAGATCGGTCGTGGAGAATGAAAGACAGTTTCTTAAGCGTTGCCCTCGTTACTGATACAGAAAATTACATGTCGGAAGTCGAGGAGAGCAAAAAATAGATCTAGCAAGACATTGAATCGAGAAGAAGACGCAATGAATTGTTGACTTCCTATTATACTTCTCTTAGCCTTCTTCCATTACTTAGAAAAGATCCCAGGTCATGCACATTGTAATGTTGATAGATCAAAACAGATTACTCCTTCTTCAATAGAAACAATCTGTCGGGCTAAACCTGGAGAAGGGACAGAGAGGTAGAGAGGAAGCATAGAAAAGAGGGAGGAAGAAATCAAAGAGAGAGAGAGATGAAAGAGTGAGGCTGAATAGTAGATAGAGAATGAATTGCACAAAGGAAAAGATTGAGAGGTTTTGGAAGAGAGAGCGAGAGGATAACATAGTCTTAAGGGATCTGAAAGATATCGGAAAGAAAGAGATAATGGAAACCATCGTAAACTACGCAATACTTAGACTAGAGGCTACACGTGAGATTACATGTAAGTGACTCTCATAAAGAAGAACCGAGAGTGGTATGTTCTACGACTTGTCTGGGGAAGCAGTTACAGTAGAGAGAGAGAGAGATTACATTCATGAAAGGTCAAAATGTACCCTGAGGGCTCGGAGAGTAGGGCAACGCGTTAGCATCACTTTCTCATCTTCCTCATTCACTTACCGATCTCTCTCTTTCTCTCTTTCTTTCTCTCTCTCTCTCTTTCGTTGCTTCATCTGCAATCTTGAAGTGAACCTAACTTGGCAGTTCGCCAATTAGCTCCTGCAAGAAAATAAGTATTCTAAAAGTAGAGTAAGTAATGAATCTATTATTGCATCCCTCAACCGTTAGCTCACATCCTCTATTGTTCAACAAACATACTGGAATTAGGGCAGTTTTCCATACTTCACTCGCCTTCTCCCTCTTTTTGCGGTGTGTATTTCTTTTCTCGCAAACTTTCTCTCCTCTTCTTCTCTCCTCCTATCAACCCCATTCTGTCAGTTATAACCTCCCCTTCTTCTTCATATCCTAATAAACTATAGATTACTCATCAAGCTTGTTATGACAGGCCGAAACCCTTAGGAACACCTGTTACTTGGACTCATTATGTCTTCTCGATGTCCAGGTTTTCGCAAAGGTCAACGGAGAAGTATCATGAATAAAAACCACATACGAAGATCAAACGAGAGAAAAACAAGAGTAAGGAGTGAATTGATGCGCGGAAAAAATAAGAAAAGTAAAGGCCGATTACATGAAGACATTTTCATTCACTGTGACAATGTTAAAAAACTTTTCGGTTTTACGTGAGAAACAGGATTTTCGGAGCTTCTACTGGGTTACTGCAGTTGAGACGGAGCAATGACGCCGATGTTTGCTGCTTTCTGGGTCGACGAACGGAGTTGATTGGTCTATCGAATCTTCTCTCCCCGACTTTGGCCATCCGGAGAATATGGCCCCTTTCTCATGCTAAATTTTGGCCACCCGATGATTCTGACTTTGACCACTCGAAAGTGATCTTCTGAAGTTGAGAGATCTTAAATGAAAGAAATGGGTGTGTATTTTTGATATGGTTCGTCTTAATGTGAGTTATATGTACTATGTATGTAGCAACACTCCGAGGCCGTGGATGGGTAGAAATAAACTTCTGTCTTACTGAATATATTGTGTTTTTAAATTAATACTACATTTAAATTAATACTACATTTAAATTAATACTACATTTAAATTAATACTACATTGATATGTTATGCAATCATTAACTTTTCTATAAACTGTTGACATTATTAGTAAGATTGTGTGAAGTGAATCTTTAAACAAGTCTAGTTGAATTGTTTCTTAAGAACATCTCATTGGAGGAATTGTGGGTGACCCAAGATGAGTTTCTATCCTTGTTTGTACTAGTACATAGTGGATGAAAAACTTGCACTCAAAGAAGAGCACGAAAAAAGCGATTGGAGAATAAACGAAAGAAAAGTAAACGAAGGATGTATGAAGAGAGAGGGAATCCGAGATAAATATGTAGATTGAGTGGTTGGGGGAGGGGAGAGGGTTTAGGAAACTGTTCATAGAAGAAGAATAGTAGCCTAAGGGACGATCGGCTGGTCTGGAGCGCGATGTACCCATTCTACGTCTTCTCAACAAAAAACATTGCCGAAAAAAGTCGGAAAGAAGATTTCTCACACGAAAGTTCCAAAAAAGCTGAACTCGCCAGTTTATCTATTGTTTCTATATAGGTTAGAATAACTGTTTGAGGAAGCAGGAAGAGCAAGATGAGAACTGGTGCATTTCACAAGCAACGCTGAGAGTTAAACAACGCATGTTGGTGCATTTTACTAACAAAAGAGAGGAAAAGTTGGCAGACTGGATCGTCCCGCATTGAATCGTCAAGTTTTGCAGAGCTCTCTGAGTATAGTAAGAGTTGTCAACACATTAAACGCTCATCATTTAGAATGATTTTGAAAGGAAACCAAGAAAGCTTCGAAAAGGCTGCTCACAGTTATAAAAATATGTAGAAGGAGCTTTTGTACAAACCGAAATAGTGGATATTTCTAAAAAGAAACTTACAGTTTTAATTAAAATATTTAGGATTTTTATGAAGAGTTACTGGTCAAAACAATGATTTTTAGACTAAAAAACAATCATTCAAGACTGAAGAAAGCAAACATTCCAAGAGGAGTTACTTAACAATCCAAAAAAATTTCACGAAGGATAGTTACAATTCAACGTATGTTAAAAAACTGAAATTCAAACCTGAAAAAGTAGTGGGTAAGTCTAAAAGTTATAATTTCCAATAGAAGACCCTATGTTTCAAGAAAAAACTTTTTCGGATTTCATAAAATCATTTGTCAGAATTCGTTCATCTATTTATACATAAATGTTTACTATTTATTATTTATACTATTTATTTATACATATCTATTTATACATAAATGTTTACTATTTATTATTTATACTATTTATTTATACATATATATTTATACATAAATGTTTACTATTTATTATTTATACTATTTATTTATACATATATATTTATACATAAATGTTTACTATTTATTATTTGTACTATTTATTTATACATATCTATTTATACATAAATGTTTACTATTTATTGTTTATACTATTTATTTATACATATCTATTTATACATAAATGTTTACTATTTATTATTTATACTATTTATTTATACATATCTATTTATACATAAATGTTTACTATTTATTATTTATACTATTTATTTATACATTTATATTTATACATAAATGTTTACTATTTATTTTTTATACTATTTATTTATACATATATATTTATATGTACATAAATGTTTACTATTTATTATTTATACTATTTATTTATACATAAATGTTTACTATTTATTATTTATACTATTTATTTATACATATCTATTTATACATAAATGTTTACTATTTATTATTTATACTATTTATTTATACATATCTATTTATACATAAAACTCGAAATGTTAATAGTTCTTTCTTTGAAAAGTCTTCTAAAAGTTGATCCTGCACACTTTCGCATCTAACATTGTTTACGCTTGCTTTTGCTAAACTAAAGGATTAAAACCAATTTTCGTGTTTTTTTGGCAATAAGAAAGAGAAAATTAGAGAAAGGAGGACTTGGACTCTCTCTCCGTTCTCCCTTTCACTTAATGTTATAGGTTAGATTTCTCTTGCTCTGCACCATTGTATAATAGTCAACAATAACTGTGGAAGCTCTATTCATATTTCCGACCCCGCAGGCCTTTTACCTCTCTTGTGCCTCCAGAGGGCTTTATTCTTGAGAGAAGATTAGGTCGTGGCGGATCGCAATTCCGACTGCGAAATGGTGTCAGTGAAAGGAGGTAAGCGGGGAGAGTGGGGGTTTGGAGGAAGAGGAGAAAGAGCTCAGAGGAGGTCTCGAGTACGAAGATACCTTCCAGGCAGGAGAAATAAATTTGTGTAAGGGTGAACACGTAAGAGTAAAAGTAGGTATGAGACAGTCAAAGAAGTGGTTTCAGTAAGAAGGAGGAGGGGGGAAGAAAAGAGAAACCATCCGAGACAGAGGGGGAAGAAAAGAGAAACCATCCAAGACAGAGTGAGACAGAGTGAAGGGTGGGCGGAAGACTCTGAATTAGAAGGGAAGAGGAGAGGAAAAAATGAAAAGGCCATGCTCTTCGGAAATCCTCCTCAAAAACGAGAGGCGGGATATCCTCGCCCCCCCCCCCTCCTCCTCTCCCTGAGGGCGGGGATCTCAGTCTCATCTCAGCTTGCTTCAGACAAGATCCGAAGTAGATCTCATCTAAGAAGAGCAATCATTGCGCGGCTCGCTCCTGTTATGCAACTTCGCTTCTCTGATAGTGAGAGTGATACTGTAGAACGATACTGTAAGAGGGTTCAACTTTGAACTCACCTTAATGATCAAATGCTCCTATCGTAACTACTTCAATATGTATTTTGACGTTTTCGGATGAATATATTCATGATCGCACTAATCTTTCCCTATTTATTTTTGTCCACCGCCCTATGCCTTTTTTCAAATATAAAAGTTATTTTATCCACGACTTTTTTGTTGACGATCTTTTTCCGTATAGTTATTAGATGCCTCGAAAAGTATTTAGATGTATCATATAGTATTTCGCTCATTTAATTTGCCTTTATTTGCGTTCTTGGTTCTCTTTTTTCATTTCGATATTCGAAAAAGTGACCTAAGATGTCTCTTAGTCCTCAGTTTCGATGATTTTCTTTTATCTTATTCTTTAAAGTAATCGAGAATATAATTATAGGTTGTTTTCTCCATTTTTTTCAGGGTCTCGATTTTAATCAGCTTTCGACAAGAATCTGCGAAATCCGAGTTCAAGCCAACTTCTCACTGAAACTTATTTTATATTCTGTAAGAATTGCTCTCTCATTCCTTGAAGCCAAATTTTGAATACAAGAAGAATTAGAAAAAAGTCTGAGGCAAAAATGAGTTGTTTTTTTCAGCTTGTAAAAAATGCCTTGGCACTAAGCTTTATTGCTTTTGAGAGCATTCTCTCCGGTTCTCGGTAGGACCTGAGAGGGTTTAAACCCTTTCTGTTTAGCGAGCAATTCGAGCTAAACCTCAAAGTCATTGTTTTTTTACTACTTCGAAATGTTTTGAATTCAGCAAAAAAGAGGATTCAGGTGTTCTTAACTTAAACACCACAACTCTCCAAGGTCTCGAAATGACTCGTTTTTGACTCGTTACGAGAATCTCATAAAATAGGACTTTGTTGATAACTGGTTTTGTGTAATATTTGCTTTGGCAGCCGTGTTCTTCAAAGAGAAGGCGATTTCATTCCAACATGAGAAAACTTCTCGTTCTGTTAATCTCAACGACAACCTTCCTCGTCGCCGCAGATTCGTACGTAGACAACGTCATAGTCGGTGAGATCGCTTTCTCTAGCTCCTTCTATCTCTCTCTCTCTCTCTCTATCTCTCTCTTTCGCTCTCTACCTCTCTCTTTCTCTCTTTCTCTTTACCTCTCTTTCCCTTTCTCTATCTCTTCTCTTTATCTTTTTGTCTCTGTCCGTTTCTGTATTTTTGTCTCTCTCTCTCAATTTTCCAATTTTTTAAACTCTTTTACTTCCTCTTTCAATCTTCTCACACTGACGCTCTTCCTCTCTCTATTTTAATCATTTCGAAGTCTCTATCTGTCCCTTATCAATCCTTGATTTAATTAGCTCATCATTTGATTATTTAGAGTTTAGTTCTGTTTGTTTACTCAAAAAGTCGCATTCTGATCCTATAATACGCTTCTTCTTGAACAGTTTCTCACCTCAAACTCGGGAAACACTTTTGGGTGACCAGGGATTCAACTGCGCAGTTCTATTGACAGAGTACCAAATGTAGTGTAAAGTGACCTCAGCCGAAAGCATTCAAGCGGAATAGGAAGCAGCAGTCAATCATTCACCAACAGCGCGCCCTCACCAAACATAGTATCTAATATCGCCCCTTCCAGTTGAACTCCCATCTGTACATTTAGTTCACTCTGACCCAGTCTGATCTATTCTAATCCATTCCCAGTGGTAATAAGAACAAAAAACATACTATTCGATTTTGAAATTCAGATTTTTATTTTACAACCCATAACAAATATTAAAGAGTTGCGATTTTCACAAGTTTTCTGAGGAACACTTTTTGAGAGATTGACAGTGCCACTTAAAGGGAGATTGACAGTGCCACTTAAAGGGGGATTGACAGTGCCACTTAAAGGGTTCTGTCCAACTTAATAAGACAAGTTTATAGCTTTCTCTTCATAATAATCCGGTATCAAATTATCAGTACATTTCATAACGATGTCTCGCTATCCTCCTGTAGATGTATGTCTTTCTCTCTCTCCCCCTTTTCTATTCTTATTACTTTATCCTTTTCTCTTTCTCACTAACTCTCTCCCTCCTGCTCTCCCTCACTTTACTTGAATCTCCCTTTTGCTCATACGCTTTTTTAAAACCTATCACTTCCTTAATAGTTTTCTTTACAGTAAGCTTAGTTTTCTTTACAGTAAGCTTAGTTTTCTTTACAGTAAGCTTAGTTTTCTTTACAGTAAGCTTTTTAAGTCAAAGTTTGGTTCAGGTTTTTGCTCTTGAAGGATTAGTTTTTGGCAACTCTTTCGCAAAAAATGGGAAGAGTGACAGAACTAAATTGTATGTGTGTGCGAATGTTTCTTTTTTCAAGTCTTCCATGCCTTCAAACAATGCCGTCCATCAAACATTTCCTTCGGAAAATGCCTAAACTTTTTTCTTCAAAAAAACTGCTGCTTGAAAAAATTGAAGGGAAGAGTTGAAAAAAGTTGAGTGGTTGAAAAGGGCTCCCGGAGTGAAAGGCAAAAACTTTTTATTGGCAAGTGAGGCATGAGAGAGCAAAGAAAGTTTAATTAAATAACCACAAGGACAAAAATTAGTAAACGGGGCGTTGCTGAACCCAGTCACCTCTCTCTCTCCCAGTCTCTGACCAGGAGGACGAGTTACCAATTACGTTTATTCGATTGAGAAGGAAAGTGGAGAATAAAAAAGGAGAAGATAGATGCGTCCTACCAACGCAAAAATGTGGGAAAGTTTTCGCAACAAAAACCAAGCGGCGCATTGTTTTGATATGCTCTCTTTTCATGAGTTTGCTCATTTTTTCAGCTTCTCTTTTCTCTCACGAGGCAGAAAAGTTCAATGTAACTCTTACTTTCTCTCCTCTTACTACTCTTCTCTTTCGTTCAGTCTGTATTTCGTTCACTCTCTCTATCTCTCCGTCTCTCTATCTCAAATTATGTTTTTCTTTCTGTCTCTAACTCTTTCTGTTTTTCTCTCGCTCATTCTCTCTTGTTTTCTCTCCGTCTCTCTCTCTTGGTTTCTCTTTCTGTCTCTCTCTATTTCTTCCTTTCTCTCTCTCTTTTTCATTCTCCTTTTTCTATCTATTTCTCTCTTTCTCCCCTCTTCTTCCCCCATTATCTTCATTCTCTTTGTATCTTTCTGACTAATTCTTTTCTCCTTTTCTCCTGATTTCTTTCGACTTTTCTGCCCTCCTTAAAATAACAATGTTGTGTCTAGGAACGCCGAAGGTGGTTTGCGAGGAGAATGACCTCGCACTGGACATCGTCACGGCGCGACCCTTCCGAGGTAACATCTTCGTGAAAGGCCGTGCCAAGGATAAGTCCTGCCGGTTTGTTTGTCAACTCATTTCATGAGATTGATTGCTTCAATTTTTCTGGCTCAGTCTGATAGGTTTTGCTCGCCAATCCTAATACGATGATTGCTTTTCTCACATGTCGCCTTTCTCCAGTTTTCACGTAGGATATGTTAGATTCAGAAGTCAATTTATCTGACTTTACTTTATTAGAAGTTATACTATCAGAAGTTTTAATATTTTAAGTTACATTCACAAAAAACAAAATTGAATTTCAAGGCAATCATACGCGAACAATGGGACGAACTCTTATTCACTGCCTCTGGGAAAATGCGGAATGCAGCGGCTACGATCAGTGAGCATTTACAGAGTTGAAATAATAATTTTTTAAATTTAAGAAACTTTTAGTTCGCAATATTAAACCTGCAAAATATGTTTTTTATAATGCTTAAGATATACTTCATAAAAGAAAATAACACTAAAAAGCTTGTTACATTTGATCAAAATGTTTCAATAAAGAGAACGAGAGAACATATCGTTGATTAATTACAGTATATTGCTTCAAAAATCATCTTTAAAATTAATTTTAAGTTATCAAAAATGATGAATATATGAGTGATATAATTTTTCGAACAGAATAATCAAAAACGACACACTTCACAACGCAAGGATTGTATTCAGGCAAATCCTCGAGGGGTGAACTTCGTCGTCACTGTAATTGTCTCTTTTCACCCCGCCGGCTTCATAACCAAAAACGACCGCGCCTTTCATGTCCGATGCTTCTACATGGAGCCGGATGAGATCGTGACGTCATCGATTGATGTCAGGTTAGATATTGTAGTTTGTAGTTCAATTTTATATTCTCTCACTCAAAGATGGTTCGTTCTATTTTTCACTTATACGGGAGAAAGGCAAGAGGGCAAACGCAACAACATAATAAAGTTTGATGTGGATATTTGCGGTAATGAGTCAGAGCCTCATGTTTAGAAAACTTAAACAGTAACAGTAGTCATCAACACAAACTAGAAACAGGAACAGTACTCATAAAGATGGAGAAAAGTTGTCAAAGAATGACATATGATGGATCGGCGTGCGAACAAATTAGTAACCGATCAACATTATGAGCAGGGGTGAAACCTACTTTCGTCTGAGTAGTGTATAAAATACAATGCAAAAAATTACTACACGTAATAAACATATATAAACTATTTTGTTTTCATTAAAAATAAAAAAGCTATTGCTGGAGTTTGTCCTTTTTCTAAAAAAAATTTGTCGGCTCTTGTTTATGCTCAAAAATCCTTTTTCCAAATTTTCAGCGCTTTGCCTACAACTGAGCTCGCGGATGAGATGCGGATGCCCAGCTGTGACTATTCTGTGCGGTCCGATTCTGTCGACGGGGCTCCTCTTACTTTTGCCAATGTCGGACAAACGGTAGGGAGAGGTTGATAAGTAATTGAAGGGGGAAGAGAGAGGGGAGGGGAGAGGAAAGAGGACGAGTCAAGAAGAGAGAGGGGGAGGGGAGAGGAAGGGGACGAGTCGGGGAGAGAGAGGGGGAGGGGAGAGGAAAGGGGACGAGTCGGGAAGAGAGAGGGGGAGGGGAGAGGAAAGGGACGAGTCGGGAAGAGGGAGTGGGAGAGGAAAGGGGACGAGTCGGGAAGAGAGAGGGGGAGGGGAGAGGAAAGGGGACGAGTTGGGAAGAGGGAAGGGGGAGAGGACAGGAAGGGGACGAGTTGGCAAAGGCATAGAAATTGTTGTAAGGAATTGAAAGCGGAAAAAAGAAGCTATGAGGTGAGAAAAGAAGAAAGAGAAGAAAGAGAATGAAGAGAGATGCGGATGCCCAGCTGTGACTATTCTGTGGGGTCCGATTCTGTCGACGGGGCTCCTCTTACTTTTGCCAATGTCGGACAAACGGTAGGGAGAGGTTGATAAGTAATTGAAGGGGAAGAGAGAGGGGGGACGAGTCGGGAAGAGAGAGGAGGAGGGGAGAGGAAGGGGGACGAATCGGGAAGAGAGAGGGGGAGGGGAGAGGAAAGGGGACGAGTCGGGAAGAGAGAGGGGGAGGGGAGAGGAAGGGGGACGAATCGGGAAGAGAGAGGGGGAGGGGAGAGGAAAGGGGACGAGTCGGGAAGAGGGAGAGGGAGTGGGAGAGGAAATGGGACGAGTCGGGAAGAGAGAGGGGGAGGGGAGAGGAAGGGGACGAGTGGGCAAAGGCATAGAAATTGTTGTAAGGAAATGAAAGCAGAAAAAAGAAGTTATGAGGCGAGAAAAGAAGAAAGAGAAGAAAGATAATGAAGAGAAGAGAAAATTGAGATCGAGGAGGCTGCAGAAGAAATTAATGACTAGTAACTAATCAGTAAAATATAACTAGTCGTAAGTTATACTCTCTTTTTTATCCCATACTTCAAAATTGAACGTCTTTTTCATTTCATTTCGTCCTCGCTTCTTGTGCCATTCGCACTTTACAGAGTTCATTCTCCTAATCAAACTCGTCGATGCAAAAATCGCTCAAGTTCTCAAAAACGTATGATGATAACACCACTGCAACTTTTTTTCTGCTCAAATCAATTTTTTTTGTCGTAGAAGAGTAGTCAATTCACGCAATTCAACATTTCTTCCACACTTATTATGACTTAGGAGAGAAAACTAAAGATAGATTTTTATATCGACAGGAACAAAAAAATATTTTTTGAAGTAATTGAAAGAAGATTGCCGTAGGTGTACCACGTGTGGGAGTGTCATGGAGCGGAGATGGGAATGCTGGTGAAGAAGTGCTTCGTCACTGATGGCGACGGCGAAGATCATGCCGTCATCGACTTCGATGGGTTAGTCATCATGGTCATTATAGTCATCGTTTTTAATTCTCGATTGCATATGATAACTCAAAACTTATGTTTTGAAAGTTAATATTGGCTTCAAGTTATGAGTTCATTGAGATTCCATTTCTAGATGTTCTTAAGTTTTTCTTTTGAAAATTTTTATGAGAGGTTTTCAACGAAACTTAAAGTCATCCGAAAAATATTTTCGACTAGCTCTCTTTTTTAACTTAAGGCTTCAATACAATGACACTGCAATTTATCAACTTTGTTGTTTCAATCATTAGATCCGTTCGAATTGCTATTATATTACTATTCTACGTTAAACCTAAGGAAATATGTGTGTACATATAAATAAAGAGCAAATCTGTGATAGCTGTCAGCTCTGATGGGTTAGACATCATTGATTGTCATTTGTATTTGAGCTAGGGGAGGAGTTTTCTTCTGGGAGAAGTCTTAGTCATACAAATAAAAGCATGAGGTCATGTATGAGTCATGTTAGACAACTACTGACTCATTCCTTAACAGGTGTCTTCCAGGTGTACAACGGACTCCTTTTTGTTGTCAGAATTGACCTATGACGCGTCCTTGATGCGGGCGCATGCAACGAGCCAGGTTTCATTTGTGTCCTAAAACAAGCCACAAGTCATATCTCAGAGAATGAGTTACAAGTTATATCTCAAATGTTGATTAAGTTCTTGGTAAATCTCGTAGAATTATTCTTGAGTCATAGAGTGACTCATAAATCGTCATAGAATGTCATAGATTTTGTCATGTATCATAGTCATAGAAGTCATCATGAAGAATAGCTGATACGTAGATTTTGAAGCCACATCTATCAGACTTAGTCTTGCTTCAGATGTCATATAATTAGTCTGGCTTCATAGAATAAGTCATGAATCGATTGAAATAAAAAAAGGAATCATCGAAAAACAAGTATTTTCCTGTTGCTATACGTTTCACTCAGCCAGCCGTCCCTTGTCATGTTTACAACTAGAAAGTGCTCAAACTTCTCATTTGAATGAATGAATGAATGAATGAATTTGAATTTCCTTTGCCTTTTCCTTAAAACTTTAGAGGTTTTTACACCTTTTAAGAGTTTTCAATTTGATGTATTGTAAGGTGTTCAAATACGCGGACTCCAATCAACTCTACTTCACCTGCCAAATCCGTCTCTGTCAGAAGCAAATGGGGCTATGCCAGGATATCACGGTAAGGATTGAATTAGGCCTTGAAAGGGATTGGTTTCAACTGGTAACGCGCTCGCATTCCCTCAAGGGAGCATTCCCTCAAGGGAGCATTCCCTCAAGGGAGCATTCCCTCAAGGGAGCATTCCCTCAAGGGAGCATTCCCTCAAGGGAGCATTCCCTTAAGGGAGCATTCCCTCAAGGGAGCATTCCCTCAAGGGAGCATTCCCTCAAGGGAGCATTCCCTCAAGGGAGCATTCCCTCAAGGGAGCATTCCCTCAAGGGAGCATTCCCTCAAGGGAGCATTCCCTCAAGGGAGCATTCCCTCAAGGGAGCATTCCCTCAAGGGAGCATTCCCTCAAGGGAGCATTCCCTCAAGGGAGCATTTCCTCAAGGGAGCATTTCCTCAAGGGAGCATTCCCTCAAGGGAGCATTTCCTCAAGGGAGCATTCCCTCAAGGGAGCATTCCCTCAAGGGAGCATTCCCTCAAGGGAGCATTCCCTCAAGGGAGCATTTCCTCAAGGGAGCATTCCCTCAAGGGAGCATTTCCTCAAGGGAGCATTTCCTCAAGGGAGCATTTCCTCAAGGGAGCATTCCCTCAAGGAAGCATTCCCTCAAGGGAGCATTTCCTCAAGGGAGCATTTCCTCAAGGGAGCTTCATATCCCAAATCAGGATTTATCAGTACGTCTATGGTAAAGTGAGTTTTAACACGCTAGCATTTTCGTTAAAAGATAAAAAGGGTGCTGAGTTCGGTCCCACCAGTAGGCTTGCTTTTGTTCGTGTGTTATGTTATATATATTTTTTCCCGGTTTATCGGTTTTTCTTTTAAAGTATTTTGGTTTTCTGGCTCTTTTATAGAGCAAATTATGTTGTGAATTTCAAATTCAGCCCAAAATTTTCAAATGAACAATGCAACAGCTCATTCTATACGTTTTCATAGGTTTATGCGTAAAAATTCTTCTATCGAAGTAGGAGGTTCATGCCATGACGTCATGCTATGACGTTCACTATCATATATTGTTATTCTATGATATATGAATTGTTATTTGTTACTTGAACTAACTTGAGCTTTCTCCCTATTTTTTTAAAAGAACTATAGCTATCCTGGAAAAGTAGAAAGATTCAGCTGCGAAAGAATTGGGTGAAGGCCATCCGAAAATAACTCAATCATGTTTTCCAACATTTATTTTAAAACATTTTGAGCTTTGTTCTCTTACTCTCTTACCCTTTTTCTCTCTCAATGTTTCTCCTCTTTCTTTGCCTTTTCTCTTTTTCGCACTCTCTCTCTCTCTCTCTTTGTCTTTTCGTCTCTATTTATTTTTTAAAATTCTTTTTTTGACTATTTCTATCGCTCTAGCTTTCTCTTCCTCTCTTCATGTCTTCGATCTACTTATAACTTCTCTCTCTCTCTCTCTCTCTCTCTCTCTCTCTCTCTCTCTCTCTCTCTCTCTCTGCCTTGACCTCTCTTTGCCACACTTGCAGCTCGACGGCCTTGGAACTCCCGTGAGCCTTCACCTGTTTATCGTGAGAACTAGGTGACTTCTCAGAGACAATCGTTTCGTGTGTGGAGAACTACGGCTCCATCCATCTCTCTGTCTGTCTCATTGTCCAACTCACATCTCATTATAGTCCTCATCTGCCTGTCATTCTTGAACTTTTTTGCTTATTCTTCCTTTGTCTTCACCTTTCTTTTTTCAAACTAATTTTAGAACTATTTTATGTTTTAAATATTTAATTCTAATTTCCATTCGATTCATTTGACGCGTTCAATCGAATGTCAGGGACGTCAAGCGGTGTAAGTAAAACCCCAGTATTTTCAGAGGAAGCAAGTTCTTAAAAACGGTTTGCACGAGGGTTGAAGAGGACCAATTACGAAAAAATGCCACGTCTCTTCTGTTTATGGGACGAAATGACTTAAGTGAAACCAGTATTTTAGAAATTTGATTGATCTAGAATCACGAAAAAGAAAGAATACTGATTTAAAAAAAAGATAACAAATTAGTTTAAATCATCAATTATTGCATAATCACCAGCCAATCATATAAGGTGGTAGGAGGGAGACACGGGATGAAGATAGAAAGAGAGAAAGAGAAAAGGTAACTTCTCAGAACTATTCAAAGTTAATAGATTTTAAAAAGCTATTTCTTAGTGCAACTTTGTCGTTAAAAAAACTTTGAAGAGGGGTTTGTGGGCCGATTGTACTGAAAATTATACTACTATTTTGTAATTTTTTTCTCGTGAACTGATCAAAAAGAAGAAAAAAAACTGAAAGAGAGACCAAAAAGGCAAAGATGGAAAAGAACTCATAACCAAAAGCAGCTACTTTGAAGAGAAAGAAAGTGAAGATATTGGAGAAAGCTACTATTGTATG
>OZ057407.1:7661797-7671884 GCA_964056735.1 Allodiplogaster pararmata
CTTTGCGATAGTTAAATCAATGAATGAATTTATGTAGAAAGTTTATAAACTTGCAGCCTCCAAAATGTGATGCTGATCCGGAATTCAACCTAGACGACGTCGTCTCACATAACAGAACCAGACGATCTACAGATGAAGACTCATCCATGGAGGTGAAATATTATTAAGTTTTGTAATTGAAAAAAGTTTTCACCGTTTTACCGTTTCCCGAAATGAAAAAATAAATATCAACTATACTGGGCTTCAATTTAGATTCTCTATTCTAAAGGATTTTAGATTCAAGCTCCAAGCAAGATAGGGGAAGAAAAAAGTATCGAAAAACTATTCATGGCCTTAATCTGTTCTATTCATGGTATGTATATGGTAAGATAGACCTGATTATCTCATGAATACAAAAAAAAATCAGTAAAAAATATCATTTTAAAGTTCTTTGTTATCACAAAAAGGCAACATGTTAGATAATCACTTATATGGATCACTTAATGAGGTTTCGCGGTAGAGCAGAGAAATGGTTCGTTGATCACAGAGATGATGTTATCCTCAGATCATACGATCTCCCTTTTTTACGAGAGAACAAAGGCGAGGCACGTAGTTCTGGAAAACGACGGGTTTCGTTTTCCTAACTTGAATACACACGGTTTGGTCATGGATATGACGCACCACACCTAAAATGGGTGCATCGCTTGCTATCTCTGTTAAAATTACTGTTTCAACTCCAAATGGTAAGAAGTTTTTGAACTTATAAAATAATTTTGGGTATTTGTTGGAAACCCCTATAATTAATTGACTCAGATTATTGGGCCATTTTTCCTCGGAGGGGTCCACCTTTATCCCTACCTCCGACATTGGCTATCTTATGTTAACACCGCTTAAACCGTGTGCAATGGACAATGAAATGCCAAATGAAGCAGTCTAATATCTTCCCTTGTCCTCACCTCACCCCTGTCACGATAAAGAAAAAAATTTATTGTATTTCATAAAGTTTGGATAAATAAATGAATGAACAGGTGGACGTTGCGACTCGGGAACTGCTCGTCCTGGACGCCGAGGACAAGCTAAGTACCACCCGGGTTTGCCTGCCTCGCATGCTTTTGCCCGCCCTTCCCCTGCTCTCACTCTCCCTCTGCTTCCTCTCCGTCCTCATCACGCTGCTTCTGGCGCGGAGGACTGGCAGTGCCAAGAACTTCGTACCATGACCTACAGTAACCTGATGTACAGTATCCTGGATGATCTGTCATATCCTGGATGTGCCAACACTACAATAAAAAACCGTAATCACCTCTTATAGCAGAAATTGAAGAGCTGATAGAAACTCAAGTCTGATTAGACAAAGCGGTTTTCGTAAACTGTACATATATATTTTATAATCAATTGATGTATCAATTTCTTTTTCATCTTTTTGCTATGTTTTCTCAAACAAAAGTTCCTAATACTTTTCAACAAAGTTATCGATTAGACAGGTTTTTTTCCAGAGCTACAAAAATTAACTTCAGGAGCTTTTATTTTGGTATAAGTTGGACAGAGAAGGTCATTCGGAAGGCCTTATTTGTCACTGATATTCAAATTTTCATGAAATCAAGCATTTTGCAGCAGGTCTTTTTACTTACACTTCGCCTACCAATATTTAGTCAAAAATCCTGGAAACTTCAATAGTTTGCATTCGCCGATTTGCTTCAGAACACGTATTACTTGCCTTTTCGAATTAGGTTGCATGTTATTGCTGTGTTAATTTCAATTATTTTCGTTGACTGCTAAATGCGGCCACATTCTGACAGTGAATCGTGGTGAACGGTTGTCTCTCTGGGTAAATCGAAATCTACCAACGATGCGGAAGAGAAGCGAATCAATGTCTGTTTTGTTCATAGTTTTCCATACCTTTCTTTCTCAACATTGACGCGGGCCCCAAATAGTTTTCTTGTTCGCTTCCCGCTTTTCGTTCTCTAATTCTAGAGTGATTTTCGCCTCAACCGCAAGGTGATTCTTTATTATTGACTAATCCGCGTACCGATTTATTGATTAAGTCACATTGAGTTTTATTGAATTCGAGGTGACGATGCCTGAGCATTTTATATTATGAAGGTAGTTCTTATGATGAGAAACCCGAGAAATTCACAAATTTCGCAGGCAAATGTATTTCTTATATAACATGTGATTTCCTAATGTATAAAAGGAATTAAAAGGAAGCTGCATCAAACACTAACAAACTATTACAAGTCGTTTAAATGACTATCGTGGGTACTGCTTCGAAGTTCGAATCCAAAAATCATAACTATCTCATGTAAGCTTTCAAGTCAATCTTCTGATTATCGAATGTTCTGCTTTCAAGTGATTCTGATGACCCTCTAATGTATCGTATCACGACACTTTGAGCCGCGAAATGTGTCCTTTTTTAGTTATTTCCCACTTTTTTTCGCTCAGGCTCAGGTAAAGATTAATTTAACGAGGCCGTACGAATAAAACCCCATGAAAACTTTTCACAAAATCATTTTTCTGTCGATTTGTCCTGGATACAAAGTGTCGGTGATCCCTAATGTATTGGTCTAAAGTTATTCGGATGACTATCGCATGTTCAGTGATCCTCATCACTATCGTATGTACTGCTACCACACACGAAAAAGGATGAGTTTTGGAAAGTATGCTAAAAAGGCATACATGTGATTTAAGAATAGTAACACTTTGAATGTATTCATGCGCGTAAGTATGAAAGTATGAAAATATGCCTTGGTGGCTCTCTTCCTTTTCTTAGCACTTATACAATAATCAAACCCGAGAAAGTCACAAACAACAAAAACTTTTGAATGAAAAACACAAGAAACCACATACATATGTACTTACTTTTTGTAGACAGCACACTTTCAAAGTATATTTAGCATACTTTCATTGTGTAGACAGCACAATTTCATTTTATTACTATTCACACTTTCAAAGTATGAATAGTAACACTTGTGTGCGGAACGATTACTTTTAAAGTATATAGTTCCATTTTCATACTTTCGAAAGTATGGCTAATACGCTTTTTTGTATGCAATTCATTCTGTTGGTTTTAATTTTGAGCTCACTTCTCCTTTAAGTGTTTTTTTTAAATTGCTTTCTTCTCAAGAATTTGTTTTATTTTTATAGAAAAATGCCGAGTGCAACGCGACTTTCTCAAGTCGAAAAAGGGAAAATAGACATTCTATGTATTGGCGAATAAGAAGAGCAATCGTGAGATTGCACTCGAGTTGGGTCGAAGCCCTAATTGAGTAAATAATTACGTCTCCGGTCGACTGAAGATGACCGCAGAGAGCGGTCGACCACGAAAGTTTTTGATTCGGGATCGACGCGCTATCGCGAAGAAAGCGTCAAATTCTGCCGAATCACTGAAGCAAGTCGCAGCCGAAGCTGGTGTTCCAGCTTCTGAGAGGACGGTTCGTCGCATTCTTTCGTCGCAATTGGACACTTTTTCAACTTTAAAATAAAGCCGGCGCCTCGTCCGAGTTCATTCGCATGGAAGGAAACTGCAGAGGGAGGGTTCCGCCGGCGTGAAACGCAGCCCAAGACATGAGACTACCGTCTCCATGTCCACGGTGACTGAAGAGCAGCGGGTCCTTGAGAAGATCATGCCAATACGAGTGTTGGCTGTCACATCCGTCCAGATTCCACTTCTTTTCATCGGACCAGACCACCTGCATAAAATTTTTTTAAAAAATCAATAGCCAAATGATGTCATGATTCTCACCTCACTCCACCAGTAACGTTTGTGCTTTCTGGTTGCGAATGCGAGGCGTGGAGTTTTATGACTGAATGTCAAGCAAGGTGCCGGCTTCATATTTGAGTTGACAAAACAGAATTTGACGCTTTCTTCACGATTGCGCGTCGATCCCGAATCGAAAACTTTTATGGTCGCACACTCTACTTCTGTGCAGTCATCTTCAGTCGACCGGAGACGTAATTATTTACACAATGAGGGCTCCGACCCAACTGGCGTGCAATCTCACGATTGCTCTTCTTATTCGCCAATAACACGTCTGCCACTTTTGTACTTTACGTACACTCCCCTCTACCAGAGGTTCCATGGGTCATATGTTTGACTTAGTTACATTTATAAAAATCATTTTTTTTATTAAAAAAAATATTTTTACTTAAAAATTTTTTTGCATTAAAACACACTTAGGCTTAAGAAAAAGTTTAAGCTAACGAGGCCGTACGGCTTAGGCTAACGAGACCGTCTAAAAATGCGTCTCATCTGACCCAATTGAACCTCTGGTAGGGAGGGAAGTGCCACACGTCTATTTGCCCTTTTTCGACTTAAGAAAGTTGCGTTGCACTCGGCATTTATCTATAATAAAAAAAACTAATTCTTGAAAATAAAGCTTTTTTTAAACGGCTAAAGGAGAAGAGAGCTTAAAATTATGCCACAGTGGCCGTTACTAAAGCACGCCGCACGTCAAATCATTACTAATGCACGCCAACGCGCGGGAAAGAGAGAAAGAGTGTTTGACACACTATTGTGTTTCACTCTGAAGAGTTTGTGCTGAGTTAAACGCATTGGATGAAGAATCCAGTAGACGATACACTTTCAATCTGTGTCTTGCCTTGTGAGATGCGTTGTTATGTTGAAGAAAAAAGACGGATCGGACGTTTCGCTTTATCAAAGCATCATCAGCGAATGTTCGTCACCTTAAGACAATATGGATAGCACAGAGAAACACAATATGAAGAAGGAATGAACACCGTGAAATATAAAGAGTAAGTATATATTTACAAACCAATAGAAGTTGACGACGGGGAAGAAGGGGAAGAAATCCTCTGGGAAGAACAGAGGTTACACTAAAAAGATAACACCGTGTTATTGAGAGAAGTAAACATAAGAAGAAAAGATTAAACGAACAAAAGAAATTGAGATGGATTCTATAAAATGAGCGTGAGGATTATGAAATAGGCAAGAGAGCAAGATGGAAAAGCTCTTCCACCAGTTCGGTTTTGTTATTGAGCTCAGGCTTGTGAGTGTTTATTAGTCTTAAGGTGACTAACATTCGCTGATGATGCTTTGATAAAGCGAAACGTCCGATCCGTCTTTTTTCTTAAACATAACAACGCATATCACAAGGCAAGACACAGATTGAAAGTGTGTTTCACTCTATAATTTATTTCCTCCAAAAATATGAATTTTCTCCAAAAATATCATGCCATATCAAGCAGCATACATGCGAAAGTTTAATAAACCATTGACGAAGGGCGACGTTTTAAATAAAGCACATGGGGCGGAGTTAAGAACTTTCCCGCGCGTTGGCGTGCATTAGTAATGAATTGGCGTGCGGCGTGCAAGGCGTGCGCGGCATGCGCGGCGTACATTAGTAATGGCCGCCACAGTTGATTTTTCGGTTTTTGGCGCAAAATGCTCCATTCAAAATATATTACGGTTGTCAAGTGGGTTATAATATTTGTCTGAGTGGTCGATTCTATGGCTATTTCGTTTTTTGTTGCGCGTTCTAAACATCGCATAATGTTCAATTTGGGGATGAGTTCAAAATTATGCCACGCACTGTAGAAACTAGTAAGCAGCATTTCGGTGAGCTGATTACGGTAAAAGAAGTTTGATAAAAAAGCGTAGAAACTAGTAAACAGCATTTCGGTGAGCTCATTATGGTAAGAGAAGTTTGTTAAAGGCCCTAACATTCGTTTCAAGAAAGATACATGTTTTGAATTCGTCATTGTCGACATTGTTCATGCTCTAATCCGTTGAAACTTCAGATAAACTATTATGTTGCTTCGTAGTTTCTCTCGGCAGTTGCCGAAATGATGCCGATTGGCCTTGTAATTTACACTACCATTTCACTTTTTGAAGCAAAAGTTTTTCTCCAATTTAGCAGCTTAAGCTTCAAATGGACATGCATATATTTAGTAACCAAGTTAATAATGAGGGCGCTTTGTTACTTCGTCTGGTAGGCGCGTCGCGGCCCGCGTTGCGGCTTTTATTTGTTTTTTTCTCAGAAAGAGATTTTATTCATGCACCTCCCGTCAGACGACCACTTTCGATAGACAAGGCCAGCCCGCAAAATTTTGATTAGGATGCGCAGGCACGCACGCGAGACGCACTCGAGCACTCGAGACGTAGACGCATCCGCTCTTTCCCATCTCTCTCTAACTCGCTCTTTTCCTCTGTCTCTCTACCTCTCTCTTTCCCTCTCTCTACATCGCTCTCTGCCAATGTTACTCTCTCTCTCATCCACTTTTTCTTATTCTTACCCTTTCTCTCTCAATGCATTGCTCTCTCAATGCCCAATGCATTGCGAATCGCAAACAAAAAAGTGAAAAAAACGGCCCTTATCGATTTTTCATTAAACATTTAAAAAAGCGCGCACGTGCGCACGCGCAGCGTCTTTTAAATTATTTTCAAATCCGCCGCCTTTTTAGCCACTTTAAGGCGGGACAGTTTGAAGTAATAAAAATTGCGTGCAAACTTAATTCCTCCTTCCTCCATTGTGTGACGGGGTGTGTTCATAAAAACTCCCTTCCCCTTTCTCCTTAGGGCCCCCCCTTCCCCCCTCCCCCCTCCCCCCCCCCCCTCCCTAGGGGCCCCTAACCCCCTTGCTTAGGTAGGGCCCTCTTCCTCTCTCCTTCCCCCTTTAGGCCCCCCCCTCCCTTCCCTGCTTAGGTAAACCCCCCCCCCTCCCCCTTTCCTTTCCCCAAAGTTTATAAAGATAATTTTTTTTAAAAAGGAAAAGAAAAGAAGAAAGAAAGAAAGAGAAAAAAAGAAAGAAAAAATGAGGGGCGGCGACGCGCCTACCAGACGAAGTAAAAAAGTACCATAACGAGAGATCTTAGGTTGAATAGAGGCATTTTCGACTAGTTCTCAAGTCATGAACAAAAGCTTGCGATGCTTGCGTAGTGCAAATTGCAATTTTTTTCGGTTTTTTGGCAGTACCCATTTCTTTCATCCTGCACTGGTTAGTCGATTGTGATTGCAGTGATGGCTGAGGTCATCCAGTTGGACAGCAGTGGGGACGAGCAAGAGATGGAGCTCCCAACAGCAATTCCCAGTGCGCCCACCGTCTCATGCGACATTCTCAAAACTACGCCACTCGATCTCAGCTTTCTCGACAATTTCGCAGGAACGTCCGCCCAGAAAATAATGAATTCTCCCCAGATGATAGGCAAAATTCCCAGACATCCAGCGAACCATTCTCAAAATGCGGGTGGGCCTCCCCGGGCACCGCAGGCTCCTCATAACTTGGCCGTTACTTCTGCTCGTTTGCCAGTGCAGCCATCGGGGTCGCAACAGTACCATAAAATGAGCAACAATGGAAATGTAAGTTTTCTTATCAATTAAAAAAATTATTGTAAATTCACCGAAAAGGCATCTGAGTGTTTCGAGTGAATTCTATCAGCAGGGGTTTTTTAGTTGGTCCGAAAATCCTACAGACGCCCACCGGAGACGAAAATTTTTGTATACAGACACTTGCCTCACATCTCGAAAAAAATTTTCAAGTTCTAATTTTTATGACATAAAAAGTTATTGAAAAATTTTCACCCTTATGAGAAAAAAATTCACATAATGGTTCCCCTTTATGAGTTATAAGACAGACGCCCGCCGACAGGCGACCGGACATGACTAAATCACCCCTGTCTATCAGTCGTACAAAATTCCCAACGTCTGACTATCCAGCCGGAACGCCTCAAAATGAAAAGAAAGCATCTCGCTATTCATCCCGAACAAGTATTGATGCTGTCTTCACTCAAGCTAAATAGATGTGTTTGTGGGAATGATGTTTACTAGTAAACGTGGATTTTTAGGATACTTAGTTTTAAGGTCCCGGTTTGTGTAAAAAAACATTTTTCTGCCTGTCTGGCACTCTAGCCTCAAATTTTCGGCTATTTAATTACAAAACGAAATCATGTGCCTGATTGCTCCAGACGTTCTCGTTCTCTGAGCTTTATGAGCCGTATAGTTATTCTTTGGCGTTAACTTAGCATAAGCCAGTATAAAGACAGGCTAGAGCTTCAGACAGGCGAGAGCACGGTCACAAGAGACAAATACGAGACCCTGGGATGGAAGCGCCAGTCATTTGAGAATTTTTAAAAAGTTTTATGGGAAATAGCAGCCGAAAACCTAAAAGTTGATACTCTTTAGACAAAGTTGAACATTCAGGGTTCGCCACTGATAACTACTAGTTCTATAATGAATTTTTTTTAAAATTAGAAATTCTAGAGTCGTCCGCAGTCCAACACGCCGTTAGCCAACCCTCCGCACTACCGTCATTTGCTGCGGCGGTGTCCGGATGGCAGCATGCGGATCGTGGAGTCGCCCACCCTGGACTCCACTGGTGAGCGCGTTGTTGTTGTTGTTGTTTGCCCATAGCTCCTGTCGAGGGGAGTCGTTTGGGATAGTTTGTTCAGGAACCTTTTGAGTCCGGAGAAAATTTTCTCCGTCTACACTCATACCGCAGTCGGCGATCCTCTTCGCGAGACCCATTCGTTGACCGGCGAAGGGCAAAAGGCTATTTTACTGGCGCCTCGACTCATCATCACAAAGTATAGGGGAGTATCGGCAGACGTTTTATCCGTTGGCATGCTCAGGCCAGTCCGGCATCGCCCTACTATCCAATTTTGGTCCGCGACGGGCAAGCCCGCTATCTCCAATGCACATATGCAGAGAGACATCCCTCTATCCGCCACCAGAGGACGCGCTCAATACCGGTGAGTATGAACCGATCGCTTGCGATGGTGTGAAGTCGTGTGCTGTAGTACCATCGAAGGAGAGGTGAGTGGTGAGCGCGTCACCGCCAGTGGAGGCGTGATGAAAAATAACAGTTGCTTACCACCGAAAAAATCACTCAAAACACACTAGCAACAGTGTCCATTCGTGACTCTACAGCCTTGAGAGCCTGTCACGGATGGAGCCCGGATCATCCAGTCCAGAATCGAGCGCGACCTCAGGTGGCGGATAGAGGGATGCCTCCCTACAAATAATTTGTGCTGGGAGGTAGCGGGAGAAATCCGACTGCGGACCAAAACTGGGTAGTAAAGCTTGTCAAAAGAGGGCGATGCCGGACCGGCCTGAGCATGCCACCGGACAAAACATCAGCCGATACTCCGCTATACTTTTCAGTGGCGAGTCGAGGCGCCAGTCAAATAGCCTCTTGCCTATCTCCGGTCAACGACAGGCGAGACGTCTCTACTCCCACCCAAAACGAACCTAGGCCGGCTTGACCACCCACTCACAAGGCCTATAGCATGAATAGGTTGCTACAACGATGTCCGCCTTCACAAGGTGCAGCATGACAGTCTCAGGACTGCAAAGGACACCAAAACCCTTCTTCCGACGCATCTTGTCCGAAGAACACGAGAACTTCTCTCATTAAAGAGAGTGTTCATAACCAAGTCTTCGATGCGGGATGCTTGCCGGCAACAACAACAACAACCGAAAAAATCAGAAAATTGGAAAGACTCATAAGAAGGAAAGACATTGTTTGGACAGGAAGAGGAAATTTCATAATTTCGGAGCAATTGAAATAGAAAAAAACAGCTGATATCATAGTTCAACAAAGCTCATTTGCAATTGTTGAAAAATTTTATAAAAAAAAATTTTTTTTAAAATTTACGACCGTTTCGCGCGCGAGGGAGTTTCGAATAATGAAAAAAGGCTTGAGGCAAAAAGGCAAAAAAAGAGCTTCTTAATATTCTAGACTCTCCCGCCCAAAGAACGCTTGGTTTTTATAATTTCTCAACACGGCTGGTGACTTATCATCGATAAAAACGGAGTTCGCTTACCTTTTTAGGTGAGCGCAAAGATTTGCGCCTACAACCAAGATGTTTTCCTCTACTCGCACTGCGAGTGAAATCTATGCGCCAGTCTATGTATACATCAGGAAAGCTCATAATAGCGTTGAGTAACCCCCCCCCCCCTTTCCGGCTCATTGGTGTTCTTTTGTAGGTGAGCTGCAACTTTTAACTAATGCAATATCAATGGAAGAAGTCCTGGAATATAGCAGGCGAACGATAAAATAGAAAACAGAGAAGGCTAGAGATTGAATGATACATTGGCAAGACCGTAAAAAAACAGGGAGCGGGCGAAGAAAATTAGTAACGGCGAAAGAAGATTTGG
>OZ057407.1:7672084-7886943 GCA_964056735.1 Allodiplogaster pararmata
CATAAGATTTTCTTCAATCATAACATGGTCACAAGTCATATTATAGTCATCAAATAATCGACTTGCAGCTGCCTCAAGTGCGACGTGTTTCTTCTTTTTCCCTTCAGCAGTCATCACCGCAAAAGACCATGAAAGAATCGTTGAGGAACGAAGAAGAAAGAGAACTGCCCAAGGTTGTCTTCAACTCAGGCTTAGAGTTTACACTAAGACTTATTTAATTGTCTATTTATATATAGATTTTTGATTTCGTTTTTGTTATTATTGTTGTCCATTTCAGGTGCAATCTAATAAGGAACTTCTGTTGAGAAAACTGTACGAGGAGCGGCACGCAGCGTTAGTTAAAAGTTTTCTGCTCAAGACTGTAAATTCGCTAGTTAAGAGCATAAGATATATTTTTCGTCCGATGAGTTCAGGGAAAAAAGTAAAGATAAAGAGAGGTGGAAGAGTTTTTTGGAATAAACTAAAAGATGTGAAGAAGAGCGGTGGATGGAGTCATGAAGAGTGTTGAAGTCATCTGAGTAACGAGTCATGAAGAGTGATGAAGTCATCTGAGTGACGAGTCATGAAGAGTGATGAAGTCATCTGAGTGACGAGTCATGAAGAGTGATGAAGTCATCTGAGTGACGAGTCATGAAGAGTGATGAAGTCATCTGAGTGACGAGTCATGAAGAGTGATGAAGTCATCTGAGTGACGAGTCATGAAGAGTCATCTACTGTCCAGTGGCGGGCTTCTCTTTCAAACTTCTTCGGGTCTCTGTTGTTGTTGTTGTTTGCCCGATGGTGTTGTCCGGGCGAGATAACGAGGCTTCCTTTTTGCAGGCTCAGACGGCGATAAGCCCTAACTCACAAATTCGCTCTCTCTTTTTTCCCTTCCTCCTTCCAAATTCTCTCTCCTTTTTTTCTTTCATTTCCTCTGTCCATTTTTTTTAAATCACATAAAAATGTACCTAATCGCTAGGAACAAAATCTGATCTCTGTTTGCATTTCGAAAACAGAACCTCAGGCAAAATCTCATATAATCTAAATCAATCGTTTCTTAAGGCTCCTCGTGGCCAGGGGTAAAAGAGTCATGTAAGACCTTCTTTCGGCGGGCCTCTGTTTTTTATAGTATAAGGGGGGACCCTTAAGTGAAATTTTTGTGCTACAACGATGTCCGCCTTCACGCGGTGCAGCACGACAGTCTACAGACTGCAAAGGACATCAAAAACCTTCTCCGGAAGCATCACGCTCCGAAGAAACTACAAGAGAGCCTCTCTGTCTCTCTCTCTCTCATCTCTTCACTACACCTCCGTCTTCGTTCTTTTTTTTCGCCTGAGGGACAGTCCGTTCCGGCTGGTCTGTCCCAACTACTTCTCCTATTGGCCGGAGACATCGAGAGTAACCCAGGACCAAGGATGTGGCTGTGCACTACATGCAAGAGAAAGGCGAATACTAACTGCATCCAGTGCTCCTACTGCTCAGAGTGGGTCCACACTAAATCGACATGCAGTGGCCTCTCCTCACTCAAAGAATACATCCAAGTCGAATACCGCTGCCCGTCATGCATAACATCAACGACTCCGCTGACGACCACGAACACCAGGCAAACTCTCTCCTCTGACCCCACGTCCAACAGCAGGAACCTCAAGATTTTGCAATACAACTGCAATGGCTTCTCTGGCAAAACGACGGAACTCCATGAACTCGTCACTCGTCTGAAAGTCGATCTATTTCTCATCCAAGAAACTAAGCTAACGAACCGTTCCAAATGTCCACAAATTTCTGGATACACTATCGTAAGAAAAGATCGTGAGAAGAACTCCGGAGGCGGTCTTATTACCGGAATCAGCGAATCGCTGTCCTACACTGTAATGCCCTCTCCGACCGACACACATTTGGAATCTCTCACCGTCCGCATATTCGATGCCGATGGGAAGTCGCTCGATGTTACCAACATATACATACCACCGACGAGCTCTTGCACCACTGGTTACCCGCCCGACCTCACTCCGTTCTTACACAATCGCGAGAAATCCATCATACTCGGTGATCTTAACGCTCATGATGCCGCATGGTTCTCCAAATCTTCAGACAGCAGAGGCTATCACATCGCAGAAACGATCGATGCTTCAGAACACGCCGCAGTAAACCGTGACACGCCTACCAGAGTACCAGTCAACGGAAGACCATCTTCTCCAGACATCTCCATTTGTTCGCTGGACTTACTTTCTCAAGTCTCATGGAAAACAATACCATCTGGAAGCTCCGACCATCTACCCATCGTAATCGTCCTTGAGGGTTCTAACTACATCCGTACGCACAGGAAAGTCTCCTTCACCAACTTCGGAAAAGCGAACTGGAAAATCTTTGAACAGCTCGTCGAAGAAAAGTTATCCACGACACCTCTTCCCGACCTCCCCGCCGCCCAAGCTGAGCCCTTCTTCCGGAAGATCCTGTTATCTGCAGCCGCCAGCTCAATCCCACGCGGTCGCATCAAGAAGAGAAACGTTGCCTTAACACCAGAAATCCGAGATTGGATGACCAAACGAGACGCTTTACGAGAATCAGACCCATCAAGCCAAGACATCAGCACCCTCAACATGAACATCAGACGAGCCACGGACAGAAACAAAAGGGACATCTGGAGAAACTTCATGGAGACCTTTGATCCCAAACTAGACAGCAAGAAACTGTGGAAAACGATCAAGATGTTGAATGATAAAGGACGTCCCCCACCAAACTGCGCCATCGACTTCGGGAAAGGACCCCTCACATCCTCCTTCGAATTCGCGAACCAGTTCAACAAACGCTTCACACGCCCAGTCGACT
The DNA here is from genome assembly GCA_964056735.1 of Allodiplogaster pararmata. Lineage (NCBI taxonomy): Eukaryota > Metazoa > Nematoda > Chromadorea > Rhabditida > Diplogasteridae > Allodiplogaster > Allodiplogaster pararmata. The sequence goes on from OZ057407.1 coordinate 7,674,893, forward strand.
ACAAAACAAAAAGGAAAATCGGAAAACCATGAAGAAAGTTCACAACATCCACGCTAAAGATTTTGTCGAGTACTCAGAGGCCGCAGTGAAATCAGCTATTAAGAAGACAAAGAAATCAACAGCCCTCGGACCGGACGGACCCTCACAAAGCTCATCAACGACTCCTTAGCTCTGGCAGAATTCCCATGATTTGGAAATCTTCAGTCATTCTCCCACTCCTGATAGCAGGAAAAGAGGTAACGGATGGACCAGGATACCGACCGATCTCCTTACTCTCACCGATGGCGAATATCATAGAACGACTTCTATTGGAAGAACTCAAGCCTTTTTGTAGGACGAGATCTATGAGTAGATCTCGTCCTACAAAAAGGTAGCTACGTAAGAGTAGCTGAGCACCAGCATGGATTCACCACAGGAAGATCCACCACCTCTGCCCTCCTCACTCTTTCAAAAGACGTAGCTGCAGGTTTTAACGCGAAGAGACCAGCTAAACGTACAGTGATGTTGGCAATCGACATGTCAAAGGCCTTCGACAGCATAGACATAGCGGTACTCATAGATCTCGTCCTACAAACCGACGCCCCAAACTTCGCAAAGAAATGGCTAGCATCGTACCTCAGAGGACGAACGAGCCGTACATCCTTTCGCGACGTCCTCTCAAGCTCATCCCTGATCAGAAGCGGAGTCCCTCAAGGCAGCGCACTCTCACCGCTTCTTTTCAATTTATATCTAAGCGATCTTCCGAACAACGATCCAAACATCAAAATCGTCTCTTATGCTGATGATATAACGCTATGGGCGTCAGATCCGAGCATTTCCACTGCCTCGCTACACATACGATCCGGTCTCCCACACATCGAAAAGTTCATCCACGATCGTGGACTATCTATTTCTCCTGCCAAAAGCCAGCTTCTACTCTTCACACCTTACAGCAAAGAGTACAAGACTATCCTAGATGTCTCGATCGGAGGTCAGAGCGTACCCAACGTGAATACCGCCAAAATCCTTGGAGTTACATATGATTCTATGTTCACATTCAGTCATCATACGAAAGACATAGCAGGCCGAATGTCGCAACGTAACAATGTACTGAAGGCGCTAGCCGGCAGTACATGGGGCAACCAAAAGGAGACACTCCGTCTCACGTACAAAGCCATTTGCCAATCCATATACAGCTCCAGCCTGGGCCAGCTTTCTCTCCTCCTCAGCACATACCAAAATTCAAAGAGGACAGAACAATGGCCTGCGTATCGTAACATGAAACCATCAAATGGCCAGCGTCGACCACATACATGCTGAAGCTAAAGTTATGAGATCGAAATCGCACCTTCACATGCTATCAGCCCAATACCTTGAGCCAAACTCACTTCCATCACGGATTATTTCTCCAAGGACCCCCACCACGCAACATGAAAGCTGATCTTTACATCGCATGCAGAAGCACTGTTGAAAGAGCCCTGTCGGAAACAGCAGAGAAGAACAACGGGAAAAGCGTTGCCAACCGAGTCCACACAAACATGGTCTCAGAAGAAAAGGAAACCATCCAAGGTCCAGTCATACTGGGCGGCCGACCACCACCGGACATAAATGAAGAAGAAGTGGACCTCTCCAGAAACGCCCGCTGCACGCTGAGCCAACTCCGCTCAGGCTACAGCAGGTACACCAACCACTACTTACACCGGATCGATGACTCGATACCTGACTACGGCCCAGACTGTCTCAATGGACCTCACGACGTGGCCCATCTCTTCAAATGCGCTAGACGTCCAACAAGACTCACGTTGGAAGATCTCTGGATGAAACCAAAAGAAGTAGCCTCATTTCTGAGACTATTGTGAAGGAAAGAAGAAGAGATGTATTTAAAAATAAAAAAGAGAGGAGAGAGATAGGGAGAGAGCGGCTCTCCATAGCCAACTCTCTTCGACGCGAGACGTTTGTCGGCAACAACAACAACCTACTCGCGGTTCTCTAACCAGACTAAAATTCGCTTTCGGTGGGCCTTTGCGCCTAACGCATTATGTAATTCCTGCTGAAGACTGTATCCCTCCAAGGAAAGGGATACGAAGAGTCGATCGGAGGCGGGTGTTTTTGAAACAGAGACCCGCCAGTGGGAAAAATTTTAACTTTTATGGAAATGAGGGTTCTCTCGCTTGAAAAGAATATGAGTCTGGGTCAAAAAGTTGATGAACATGACATTTTCTGCCATGGTTACGGATCTAGGGTTTAAAAGTCAAATGCCAGGGATTCAACCGTCTGTAGGAGGACTTCTTTTTGGAGAAATGCTTGTTTTTCTCAAATTGATCGCAGTTTACTTCTTGAACTTCCTTATCTCTGAATGAAACCAATAAGTACCCATGATTTTTGTTTTTGAAAACAAAACAATTGCGTCCTACGTAGCTTTTGTGTCTATTATGAACCCGTTGTTGCAAATTGCACCAATTGTTTGCAGATTGAACCAAGTGTCGAATGAAAGACTCAAGAAGTACGCCTTCGCTGGGGTCATAGAATGCTTGGAGAAGGTGGAACTAGAACAGACCAATCTCATCCGATTTCGAGTCAGTATCATTGGGAAGAGTTGCTTTGGCATCAGGGTGTTTCTCTGACCCGTACTGCGGATAAAAATCCATGCGCTTACTAAAAACCCAGAAAAACATTGAAATCTATGCGCATGAAATTTTTTTCGGAATTTGCGTAGGGAATGTCTAAATCATTGGAAAATTTTAATGTTGAACTCTGGAATTTTGAAAAATCTATGCGCTCGAAAAAAGTTGTGCGGATGCTAAGAAACACCCTGTTTGGCATACTATTTTATTTACTATCAGAGGTTGCGACGCACTTTATTCAATTATTTCTAGAGAAAAGTTGAATGTATCTCAAAATGAAGTCAAATGTATCAACAGGGAGAAAATCTGACGAAAAAAAGTCGATAATCAAAAGGAAGACTATTTAATCATTTACTGGAGAAGAATATGAAACGATAATCTAGGAAAGATGTGAGAAAAGAACATCTTAGAACAAAGAATTTTTTGGGGCGGTTTTTTTGTGTGTTGAATTTCAAGCAAGTTTTAAACAAATGAAATTATCGTTAAACAAAAGCTAGTCGAAACAGAATCGAACAAGTCGTCTCTTTTTCACCGGAAGTTACTGTAATGTTGAGGAATCATTACTGATCCTCGCAGTAGAGTTAACCGGAAGTTACTGTAATGTTGAGTAATCATTACTGATCCTCGCAGTAGAGTTAACCGGAAGTTACTGTAATGTTGAGGAATCATTACTGATCCTCGCAGTAGAGTTAACCAGAAGTTACTGTAATGTTGAGGAATCATTACTGATCCTCGCAGTAGAGTTAACCGGAAGTTACTGTAATGTTGAGGAATCATTACTGATCCTCACAGTAGAGTTAAGGCGCAATAACCGGCTTCTTTGAGTAATCCCTCAGTTTGGCCGACGATTGAGAGATGATGAATGCGTGTTGAACATTGCAGTGTACGTATGACAAATGTGATCGGCAGATACTGGGGAATATTGGAATGATGTGCCATGTGTGGGCGCATGTCGTGCGGTGGCACACAACAAAGGAAGACGTTTCCGTCAGTATATAAACAATCAAAATGATATAGTATTTGATTTTCATAGGGAACTTGATATAAATCAATATCAAGGATGAGTTATAAGAATTCTGAACCGTAGCATGCAACAGTTTTTTTTATGAGAGAGCATTTCTAGTTTTGAAAAGCTCCCGAAGAGTGCGCCTTTTTAAAGAAACTTAATCGTTTCAGGAGTATCAGTACTATCACTTTTCGTTTCAGGAGTATCAGTACTATCACTTTTCGTTTCAGGAGTATCAGTACTATCACTTTTCGTTTCAGGATTATCAGTACTATCACTTTTCGTTTCAGGAGTATCAGTACTATCACTTTTCAACTTTCAGTGATACGAATTAAACCTAGCGACTTCGCTCATAGCTTACCATAACTCACCAGCAATTGTCAAATTATTAAAAAAGTATTACCGTTCATTGGAGCGGAAAGCTTAGAATAATGAATGTCTCTTTTCACTGCCCTTCACCTCTCTCTTGCTTCTCATTTCATTTCATTTCTTTATTCCAAGCACATGAGATATCATGAAAACACAAACAAGAACAAAGTTAAATGCATGGACTTTCTTCTAAGTGGCGGTGTTTAGGGGTTGCGGTATAGATGAGAAAAAAGGGGGGAGGGTGATATACTTAAAATCGACAATTATATTAGTCATGAACGAAAGGTTTATGTAATATCTTTTCAGTAGGCAGAGAAAATAATTGTATTTTGAAACTAGCAGTATTAGGTGTACTGACGATCTCAAAAGGTAATGAATTCCATACTGATAGCTGGCGAGAAACACATGTAGAAATAGAACATTTGCTAATATTATGAGGTGTTTTTAGCCTGAGCTCATGAGAATGGCGAGAAAATCTCTGTACTGCGGACAATTGAAACAAGTTCATAGTTTCAAGTTCACATTTTTTGTGGACACATTTATGAATAAATAATAGGTCAGATATAGCACGACGATATTCAAGAGTTTCTATGCCTAACATGGAGATTCTTTGTGAATAGGGAAGTCTGGAATGGCCAGATCTTGCTAGGATTCTTTTCGTAAACGAACGCTGAACTTTTTCAATAGATTTTACTAAGCCGGGGGATGAGGGATTCCATAACTCACTAGCGTATTCAAGAACAGGTCTGACATAAATTTTAAAAGCTGAAGTTAAAAGTTCTCCTTTAGTTCTCCTTACTTGAGGCCCCCCTTCTCCTTGTTTGAGGCCCCCCTTTTCCTTATTTGAGGCCCCCCTCGTCCCAGCGGTCATTTCCCAATTTTAGAAAAGTGCTCGTGAGCTGTGTAGCTTCCCAAAAAAAAATATTTATTTGATTGAAAATGTAACGGACGGTCAATCTGAAATAAACAGCAATTAAATGATAATGTAACAAAATTTCGAATTTTCAACACCGGCCTAGCTACAAAACGTAAGGATAATCTGTTTTGTTTCCGCAAAACAGACAAAAACTTTTGTTAAACTCCTTCCCGTCACCAAGGGTCGCCAAAAGAAAAAAATTCAACACAGATCTCGCCAGTTTTGAAGTGAAGCGAACCAAGGGTGGGGGCTCGAATCTAATTTTTTTTGCAGCTGGGTTACACCGATGTGTGCTTGCTGAATCAATGTCCTCAGTGTTTGGCGAGGTTTTCGAGTCCTTATCACATGCAGGTCATTCATTTAATTATTCATTAGTTTATTCTTTCATTTATAGACTTGATAATCAGTTTTTTGATTTTTTTTTGATTATGTCCGGGCGTGGCATAGTGGTAGTGTGATAGGCCATTGTGCGAAGAGTCCCGAGTTCGACTCCCACCCCGGACAGATCCACCCAAACCAAGGGGGTTAAGAAATGTTGGTAGTGCTCATGCACGAATCTGACTCTCCCCACTGCTGCTAATCACACTAGCAGTGATCTAGCAGGCAGCCACTGGTTCTACCAGGATAGGTCTGTCCTGCATCTCAGGGGAGCGCGTACCCTGTCGCGAGGCGGGAACAAGCGCGAGGAAGAAGAAGAATCAGTTTTTTGATTGCACATGCGTGGTGAACTATCAATTGCCAAGAATTTGTTACTAGGGGAAAAGACTGAGAAACTTCGAAAAAATAACTTCAAAAAAGTTTTTTGAGCTTTGTTTTCTAAGTTTCAAAAAAGAAGGTTTCTTTTTCTATGTGAGAAATTTTATAAGCCTCAACTCATTTCAATTGAGTTTTCTCATGTTAAAAAATTACAGTTTTGATGTACTCGGGCGCGATTGATCCAAATAAAAGTTAAGAAATTAGCTATGATGGTGATGTAGATAGCTGAAAAAGTGAACTATAAGGGCGAAGTTTGGGCGAAAGATTCTTCACGAGTTAAGACCATTTCTTTGACATCGCACAAGCGAATCAAATATTGATTCATTCTCGGAAGAGAGGGGCATAATGAGTAATTTGGAAAGCAAAGTTGTTTTTTCTTTTTCTCATGCTACTCATTATTTTGCGTTGATTATCGTCTTTTGGTGTTCCTTTTTCTATTTTTCTCATTGTATTTTCGTCTCTAAAAAAAGGGTTTTCACCCTTTCGTTCGCCTTCTGGTAATGGGCTAGTGTAGATCATCTGGGGGCTAGTGTAGATCATCTGCAATTGTCGAAGAATTTAGGAAAAAGAAAAAAATTTAAAAGAAACCATTTATTCGATCGTGAGAAAAAACCTAGTATAATGAGGAGCAGGGGTTAAATGGTCATATAAGGCCCTATGTTGGCGGGCCTCTGTTTTTTCAATTCATTAAGGTGTGACCCTTTTATCAAATCGAGAAAAGTTTTTCGCGGATCTCTGTTATTTTTCATTGTAACCCTTATGAAATTTTTTAAAAATATTTTTTCTCTAATAATTGACACTGCTTAAGAAAGCCGAACTCACAGTACTAAAACAGATTAAAAAAATTTTCGCCTTTGGTGGGCCTCTGTACCTTTTTCTTGCACACGAAAAAAACCCCTGATAAGCAGTGAGCGTGTAAAGAAGGGCCAAGAACAGGGGTTATTTGGTCATGACAGATCTTCTGTCGGCGGGCCTCTGTGTTCCAAATCTTTAGGGGGGGACCCTTACGTGAAAAAAAGGTGAGGGGGACCCTTATGTGAGAAAAAAAGGAAAACATTTTTCACCCCTAGGGGGGGACCCTTATGTGAAAAAAAAGGACGTCTTTCCCTTTTTCTTTCACACTAAAAAACCCCTGGCCAAGAAGGAAATTGAGTAGGGCAATGAGACAGTTCAAGACTGGAATTGCTCTCTCGTTTCTCATTATCGTTTCTCTTTGCATCGCTATAATGGAAATTTCGTTTTTCATTGAAGAAAAATGGGGACCTTTTGAGGGCAACTGAGTTGAATAGTTTCTTTCTACCAATAATTTCTTCTCTGCAGTGTCACTACACAAGAGCCCACTCGCGTGTTGCCAGTTTGAACCGGGACACAACTTGTGCGATTTGTGAGGAGGAGGTTTGGATTTACAAAAAAAAAGTTTCCAGAGTAGAAGGACCACGTAAAATGAGAAAATTTGGAGAAAAAAAACATTAATGAACTCGAAGATGAAATTTTGTAGTCAGTTCAACCTCGCACATTTTTCTGGGTTTTTGGTTTTCTGGTAAATGGGGAAGGAAAGTGAAGACCTTTATTTGAGGTGTCAGACCTGCGAGCTCATTTGGCAATTCACCCGGAGAGGGAGGCCCCCTACAGATGCAGTCGATGCAGCTTCCGCTGCAATACTCGAATCAATCTGCTCAATCACTTCTCCGTGCGGCATTCCGGTGAGTTACGCGAGTAGATTTTCTTTTTTCCTCTTATCTAAATTGAAGTTCCAAAGGCTAAAAAGTTGAGTCCTGCCGTATGTTGGTGGTCTTCTGATAGCGGTTGATGAATAAAGAGAGTTACTTGTGAGTCAGCAAAACAGAAGGGTTTGTGAACGGTGAATAGAGAAAGTTTATCTTCTGTTCAGAGATACCACTCATCTAATATAAAAGGAGTGCGCGAAGAAGAAAGGGGGAGGGGCTGGAAAAGAAGAAAGGGGGAGGGGCTGGAAAAGAAGGAAGGGAGAGGGGCTGGAAAAGAAGAAAGGGGGAGGGGCTGGAAAAAATAAACCTTTGTTATAACTAATTCTCGATAAGAGTTGTCAGACGTATTTTCTGTTTGCATGGCAACCTCAATTTTCATCTCACGCTTTTGGTATCTTCAAAGCGTTGACTGTTTATACGGAAAATGACAGCTGGGTGCTGACAACCAAAATGACATCTAGCTGGAAAGTCAAATGCTAGATAGAAATCCCATTCCATTCTCGTTGTTCCTTATGGATGAGCTCGCATTGAAGGAACGAATCATCTGATGTGCCCATTCTGTCTGATGACTTTCGCGATAAGCATGACAACGAGAAGGCGGAGACACGCTCTCTACGCCAGCGAGTTTGTATTTCACATGAGGCAGCACGAGCTCAGGGAGTACGCCGATGCACCGCCGCCTCGGGCGAACATCGAGAGAAGAGGTACAGAGTATGGGTTCAAAACCTGGGATTGTTGTGAGTTGCCCTTTTATACGTCATTTCGATGGTTTTCACGAGGTTTTAGCCGGAGCTCAATGATTCTTCAGTCCAGTCTCACATTTCCAATTTGTTTCGCTCTCTCCGGTCTTCATTTAAGATTCAAAGCCTCTTTTTTTATTTTGAATTTTTTTCTACCGTTTCAGTTGTGTGCCTCAATTCGAAGTTAGGATGGAGCGTGACCGTATAAAAGATTCTGGTACTTTTTGAAAAACATGAAACTAGTGTTTTATCACAGGCATTCTGGATCCAACTACTGGCATCTGGGATCAAGACGACGAAGAATATGATCCGTGCAAGGACGTCGAGATCCGAATGAGGCGTAAGCGGGGGCGGCCCAAGATGAATGACATCCGGAAGGATCCGAGAGAAGGCGGCGAGCAGCGGCTCGTCCGCTACTCTTGTGACAAGTGCGCACTGGTCTTTGTCCGCTACAACGACCGACTACGACACTTGAGAGCGGACCATCAGCCACTCAGCCAGAAGTACACGCTCAAGTATTGGGTGAGTACGGACTTGTTATCGAAGGTTCCCTTTAACCCGCACTGTGGGTACAATCTATGCGCTACTAGAAAAAAAGTTAGTGACACAAATGCTCCGTTCATAAGTGTTCTCTGCTTCCATCGAAGGCGCTCGTTGTCTCTCCAAAATCGGTCGTGACCACATTATTATTCTTTTTGATTTTCAGGCCTTCTTTGTAAGTGGTGAGAAAGTGTTATTATGATTGGTCTCAGAAGATTTAGTGCCTGTTCCCGCCAAAAATGAAAGTGAGCTCGAAAGCAAGCAGGCAACCTCTAGAGATGTGTGAAATTTGCCTAGAATGTGAGTTGAAGTCAGTATTTATGTAGTGCCTGTTCCCGCCAACCCATTAAACTCGTATGTAAGAATCCGCTCTCGGGTCGTGACCAGTCTTAATGATATCCCTGGTTGATCATTCTTTATCACAGGCTACTAGGAAGCGGGGAATTTTATCTTCCTTCACGCTTGTAGCCCATTCTTCATTTAATTCTCTCTCTCTCTCTCTCTCTCTCTCTCTCTCTCTCTCTCTCTCTCTCTTTATCTCTCTAAATTTCTTTCATCGACATCTCGTCTTACCCTTATTACCCGATCTTATACCTCTCTCTGCTTCCCATCCGCTGCCTCGCTTTCTAATATTCTTAAGAAACCGGTAATATTGTTTGTTAGTTTCATCAAAATACGCTCGCGAGTATTAATCAAGTATCCATTTCGCAATTTTTGGGGTACGAGATGACAATAAGCAAGTTTACATGGGCATTCTCAAGAGAAGCAGATAATTTAGTTCAAGTTATGAAGTGTCTTGTATGTATGTGAGAGCAATATTTGTAGGCTCCATTTCAAGCGCGTCAAGACAGGCGCAAGACGCAATTGGTGCTGCCAGAGGAGAAGAACCACACGAATAAGTGTGAGAGCTGCAAAAACTTGGCGGTCGATGAAAGGCCGACCAGCTGTGAGGCATGCAGCAGAAAAGCTTTCAAGGTTGGGCTGCTTTTTAAAATTTTGTTTACAAAGGGTACTTTAGAGGTGGTGGCAGTTCTTCTGCCAATTTTGATGATCCTAAACTCCCGATAAATTTTCTTTGTGTTGAACTTTAGTCCTAAGAGATTTACCCAAGCCTAAAAAGTTGATGAATGTCGGTTTAACATCTGTAGTTTTTTACACTGCTACTTACACTAAAAGTTACCTTGAGAGTAACTACTATTTTTACCAGATGAAGTCTATCTCCCTTTTCAACAGTGTATATAGCCTATGAAATTGGTTAAGAAAACTAGTAAGCTTGTGATGATTGAGGGTTGGGAGGCTGCTCGATCCCTCATCAGTTATTCGGACGGCGTGGAGCGGCAAGGCCTGGCCACCTTGGCCAGGTCAGACCATAACCGAATCTTGTGTGTGTGTGGACTGGAAACAAGGTTGGACTGGTTATCTGGGGTTTCGCTGTTTTCGCAAAGAAACAGCGAGATTATGCGATGAAAAAACGTGATGAGAAGTAGAATTACACAGGCAAATAGTTCTTATCACCGTTTTTCATGAGTACATGTCTTTGTGGTTTATTCGGAATGCGGGTGAAAAAATCACCCTGGTTGATAATTTTTAGTGCTTGAGTTCTACTATACATTTTTAGTGTAGTTTCGACCGCGTGCACTCTGGCTTTCTGCGCTATGACAACTTTGCTTTTTTTTGTAGTTCCTCTTTATCTGTGCTCTAGCTTGAACAAAGTTTACGTTCACAAGGTCATATGGTTGAAGAAGAACTTTAAAAATAACCTAATTAAGATTAATTAACTGAATTGATATTGCAAAAGCACCCTGGTTAATAATTTTCTTTTTTTTTTATAAAGGAATCTTTTTTGCATGTTCAGAATACGATTCAACTATTCCAAATCTGTTAAGTTTTCATGAAATAAAAAAGCATTCTACAGAGACGTGGTTTTGCGAAAACTGCAGTAGATCCGTCGTACCTTAACACTAAAAACTGGTTTTCTACCCGAAGAAACCAACATTTACTGCTATTAAATAGTATTTCTTTATACATATTTCCGCTTTCAAGGGGTTTATGTGCCATTTTCGGTCGCAATACAATTCTTTTGTTTCTAGTGTGGTTACTGTAAAGCGAAAAGGCGAAATGTTGAAGAGATGGCAATCGAATGGCCGCGCACTTCTACACCTGCCAGCGGAAGATTACGGTGGATATGAGTGATTCCGTGCGGCCAGTTGTTTCCAGGAATGAGGAGGAACAAGAGGAAGCGAAGGCAGAGAAGTTTAAGGTGAGTCTCGTGGGAGTATCCTCCCATCTCCTAGCAGTTGAAGATCTCCGAGGAAGTGTTAGTTTCTCTTGAACTAGCAGCCTTGATTACTCACTTAGCGAAAGCTAAGCAGAGCTAAGAGTGTACGGTAGCTAAGAATCTTGTACGGTTGTGTTAAATTCAATACCAAAGATCATGTACTTTTCTCATGCCATCGAAAAATTAAAAAAACTAAGTTAATTTTACATGAATATAACTAGCTTTATTGAAATGTTGTTAAGAAGCAAAGATATGTTTTTCAAACGTGAATGTTGTCAATTGAAGGCGATGAGAGAGCAAGAAAGAATCATCTTCTCGCTGCATATATACGATCCAATCAAGGTTGGTTTGCAAGTAAGTATCTCCCGAATTGTGTATTAAGAGAGCCTCTGTTTTCATCATCTTTCAAACTACGAAAGTATTAATGTAATCACTTGGAAGTATGAAGCCTTCTTGACGCGTGAAAATATTCCATGGTCTCGGTCATGGTGATTTATTGAATATCTAACCGCGAAAATTCGTATCTGTGACGTCATAATCGTGTTGAATGGGCCTTAAAATGTGCATTATCATGTGTGTGTGTAGCTCAGGGGGGAGAGCATTCGCCCGGAACGCGAAAGGTCACGGGTTCGGTTCCTGTCACACCACACGATTTTTGCACAAGTTTCTGCGAACAGTCCGCTCCTCTGCTCGGGGTATAAAAATCCGTTGCTTGAGATCAACGAGGAGTAGGGAATACTCTAAATTACATGAGGGCCGAACCGGGATAAGAAGAGAGGATAAAAAGAGAAAAAGAAGAAAACCCGAGCATGAGCTAGTAGTTCGTAGAAACAAAGGCGCCTAGACCTCTGACCCTAGACCTCGAGAGACATCGGTGTTGAGAGGGGGGCATGTTGTATGGGCCTTAAAATGTGCATTATCATGTGTGCGTGTGTAGCTCAGGGGGGAGAGCATTCGCCCGGAACGCGAAAGGTCACGGGTTCGGTTCCTGTCACACCACACGATTTTTGCACAAGTTACTGCGAACAGTCCGCTCCTCTGCTCGGTATAAAAATCCGTTGCTTGAGATCAACGAGGAGTAGGGAGTACTCTAATTTACAATCGTCTTTTTTGCGCATATTTCTGTTTCTTGGCAGGGTACGTGCTCTTGTGATACGAGATACAGACCCTTGGCTGATAGAACCAGTGACTGCTCACGAGATACGAACACTTGGCTGATAGAACCAGTGGCTGCTCACGAGATACAGACTTTTGGTTGATGGAACCAGTGACTGCTCACGAGATACGAACACTTGGCTGATAGAACCAGTGGCTGCTCACGAGATACAGACTTTTGGTTGATGGAACCAGTGACTGTTCACGAGATACGAACACTTGGCTGATAGAACCAGTGATTGCTCACGAGATACAGACCCTCGGCTGATAGAACCAGTGACTGCTCACGAGATACAGACCCTCGGCTGATAGAACCAGTGACTGCTCACGAGATACAGACCCTCGGCTGATAGAACCAGTGACTGCTCACGAGATACAGACCCTCGGCTGATAGAACCAGTGACTGCTCACGAGATACAGACCCTCGGCTGATAGAACCAGTGACTGCTCACGAGATACAGACCCTCGGCTGATAGAACCAGTGACTGCTCACGAGATACAGACCCTCGGCTGATAGAACCAGTGACTGCTCACGAGATACAGACCCTCGGCTGATAGAACCAGTGACTGCTCACGATACAGACAGCGGTTAAATAGTGACCGGATCGGTCCCGTCGGCGGATACATGTACACATATTATTGACAAAAAACTCCCTCTCTTTTCTTATCCTTTTCCTTCATCCTCTTCTTTTTTCTTCTAAACTTTGAGCGGCGGATACATGTAAACTCAAATTGAGCGGCTCCATTTAACCCCTGGATACAGACGCATGGCTGATAGAACCAGTGACTGCTCACGAGATACGAACCCTTGGCTTATAGAACCAGTGATTGCTAACGAGATACGAACCCTTGGCTGATAGAACCAGTGATTGCTCACGAGATACAGACCCTTGGCTGATAGAAACAGTGACTGCTCACGATACAGACCCTTGGCTGGTAAAACCAGTGACTGCTCACGATACAGACCCTTGGCTGATAGAACCAGTGACTGCTCACGAGATACGAACCCTTGGCTGATAGAACCAGTGATTGCTCACGAGATACAGACCCTTGGCTGATAGAACCAGTGACTGCTCACGAGATACAGACCCTCGGCTGATAGAACCAGTGACTGCTCACGAGATACAGACCCTCGGCTGATAGAACCAGTGACTGCTCACGAGATACAGACCCTCGGCTGATAGAACCAGTGACTGCTCACGAGATACAGACCCTCGGCTGATAGAACCAGTGACTGCTCACGAGATACAGACCCTCGGCTGATAGAACCAGTGACTGCTCACGAGATACAGACCCTCGGCTGATAGAACCAGTGACTGCTCACGAGATACAGACCCTCGGCTGATAGAACCAGTGACTGCTCACGAGATACGAACACTTGGCTGATAGAACCAGTGGCTGCTCACGAGATACAGACTTTTGGTTGATGGAACCAGTGACTGTTCACGAGATACGAACACTTGGCTGATAGAACCAGTGATTGCTCCCGAGATACAGACCCTCGGCTGATAGAACCAGTGACTGCTCACGAGATACAGACCCTCGGCTGATAGAACCAGTGACTGCTCACGAGATACAGACCCTCGGCTGATAGAACCAGTGACTTCTCACGAGATACAGACCCTCGGCTGATAGAACCAGTGACTGCTCACGAGATACGAACACTTGGCTGATAGAACCAGGTGCTGCTCACGAGATACAGACTTTTGGTTGATGGAACCAGTGACTGTTCACGAGATACGAACACTTGGCTGATAGAACCAGTGATTACTCACGAGATACAGACCCTCGGCTGATAGAACCAGTGACTGCTCACGAGATACAGACCCTCGGCTGATAGAACCAGTGACTGCTCACGAGATACAGACCCTCGGCTGATAGAACCAGTGACTGCTCACGAGATACAGACCCTCGGCTGATAGAACCAGTGACTGCTCACGAGATACAGACCCTCGGCTGATAGAACCAGTGACTGCTCACGAGATACAGACCCTCGGCTGATAGAACCAGTGACTGCTCACGAGATACAGACCCTCGGCTGATAGAACCAGTGACTGTTCACGAGATACGAACACTTGGCTGATAGAACCAGTGATTGCTCACGAGATGCAGACCCTCGGCTGATAGAACCAGTGACTGCTCACGAGATACAGACCCTCGGCTGATAGAACCAGTGACTGCTCACGAGATACAGACCCTCGGCTGATAGAACCAGTGACTGCTCACGAGATACAGACCCTCGGCTGATAGAACCAGTGACTGCTCACGAGATACAGACCCTCGGCTGATAGAACCAGTGACTGCTCACGAGATACGAACACTTGGCTGATAGAACCAGTGGCTGCTCACGAGATACAGACTTTTGGTTGATGGAACCAGTGACTGTTCACGAGATACGAACACTTGGCTGATAGAACCAGTGATTGCTCACGAGATACAGACCCTCGGCTGATAGAACCAGTGACTGCTCACGAGATACAGACCCTCGGCTGATAGAACCAGTGACTGCTCACGAGATACAGACCCTCGGCTGATAGAACCAGTGACTGCTCACGAGATACAGACCCTCGGCTGATAGAACCAGTGACTGCTCACGAGATACAGACCCTCGGCTGATAGAACCAGTGACTGCTCACGAGATACAGACCCTCGGCTGATAGAACCAGTGATTGCTCACGAGATACAGACCCTCGGCTGAGAGAACCAGTGACTGCTCACGATACAGACAGCGGTTAAATAGTGACCGGATCGGTCCCGTCGGCGGATACATGTACACATATTATTGACAAAAAACTCCCTCTCTTTTCTTATCCTTTTCCTTCATCCTCTTCTTTTTCTTCTAAACTTTGAGCGGCGGATACATGTAAACTCAAATTGAGCGGCTCCATTTAACCCCTGGATACAGACGCATGGCTGATAGAACCAGTGACTGCTCACGAGATACGAACCCTTGGCTGATAGAACCAGTGATTGCTTACGAGATACGAACCCTTGGCTGATAGAACCAGTGATTGCTCACGAGATACAGACCCTTGGCTGATAGAACCAGTGACTGCTCACGAGATACGAACCCTTGGCTGATAGAACCAGTGATTGCTCACGAGATACAGACCCTTGGCTGATAGAACCAGTGACTGCTCACGAGATACAGATCCTTGGCTGATAGAACCAGTGACTGCTCACGATACAGACCCTTGGCTGATAGAACCAGTGACTGCTCACGAGATACGAACCCTTGGCTGATAGAACCAGTGATTGCTCACGAGATACAGACCCTTGGCTGATAGAACCAGTGACTGCTCACGATACAGACCCTTGGCTGATAGAACCAGTGACTGCTCAAGAGATACAGATCCTTGGCTGATAGAACCAGTGACTGCTCACGAGATACAGACCCTCGGCTGATAGAACCAGTGATTGCTCACGAGATACAGACCCTCGGCTGAGAGAACCAGTGACTGCTCACGATACAGACAGCGGTTAAATAGTGACCGGATCGGTCCCGTCGGCGGATACATGTACACATATTATTGACAAAAAACTCCCTCTCTTTTCTTATCCTTTTCCTTCATCCTCTTCTTTTTCTTCTAAACTTTGAGCGGCGGATACATGTAAACTCAAATTGAGCGGCTCCATTTAACCCCTGGATACAGACGCATGGCTGATAGAACCAGTGACTGCTCACGAGATACGAACCCTTGGCTGATAGAACCAGTGATTGCTCACGAGATACGAACCCTTGGCTGATAGAACCAGTGATTGCTCACGAGATACAGACCCTTGGCTGATAGAACCAGTGACTGCTCACGAGATACGAACCCTTGGCTGATAGAACCAGTGATTGCTCACGAGATACAGACCCTTGGCTGATAGAACCAGTGACTGCTCACGAGATACAGATCCTTGGCTGATAGAACCAGTGACTGCTCACGATACAGACCCTTGGCTGATAGAACCAGTGACTGCTCACGAGATACGAACCCTTGGCTGATAGAACCAGTGATTGCTCACGAGATACAGACCCTTGGCTGATAGAACCAGTGACTGCTCACGATACAGACCCTTGGCTGATAGAACCAGTGACTGCTCAAGAGATACAGATCCTTGGCTGATAGAACCAGTGACTGCTCACGATACAGACCCTTGGCTGATAGAACCAGTGACTGCTCACGAGATACGAACCCTTGGCTGATAGAACCAGTGATTGCTCACGAGATACAGACCCTTGGCTGATAGAACCAGTGACTGCTCACGATACAGACCCTTGGCTGATAGAACCAGTGACTGCTCACGAGATACAGATCCTTGGCTGATAGAACCAGTGACTGCTCACGATACAGACCCTTGGCTGATAGAACCAGTGACTGCTCACGAGATACGAACCCTTGGCTGATAGAACCAGTGATTGCTCACGAGATACAGACCCTTGGCTGATAGAACCAGTGACTGCTCACGATACAGACCCTTGGCTGATAGAACCAGTGACTGCTCAAGAGATACAGATCCTTGGCTGATAGAACCAGTGACTGCTCACGATACAGACCCTTGGCTGATAGAACCAGTGACTGCTCACGAGATACGAACCCTTGGCTGATAGAACCAGTGATTGCTCACGAGATACAGACCCTTGGCTGATAGAACCAGTGACTGCTCACGATACAGACCCTTGGCTGATAGAACCAGTGACTGCTCACGAGATACAGATCCTTGGCTGATAGAACCAGTGACTGCTCACGATACAGACCCTTGGCTGATAGAACCAGTGACTGCTCACGAGATACGAACCCTTGGCTGATGGAACCAGTGATTGCTCACGAGATACAGACCCTTGGCTGATGGAACCAGTGACTGCTCACGATACAGACCCTTGGCTGATAGAACCAGTGACTGCTCACGAGATACAGATCCTTGGCTGATAGAACCAGTGACTGCTCACGATACAGACCCTTGGCTGATAGAACCAGTGACTGCTCACGAGATACGAACCCTTGGCTGATAGAACCAGTGATTGCTCACGAGATACAGACCCTATGCTGATTGAACCAGTGACTGCTCACTGGTTCAATCAGCCAAGGGTATAGGTATAGCAGCTAGTGGGTATAGCAGCAGTCCGAAAGTCAGAGCCGTTTAAGTACTACAATTGTTTCTGAAATCCTTGGTTCTGGGGGGAGGATCTACTTGGGTTTGATATCGAAAATGAGACCCTTCGTACAATAATCAGGACATATTACCATTATGCGACATTCGAACTGGTCTGGTGATTTGGGAATCGGAAAATCTTCCAGGTGGAAAACCAGACGGTCCCGAAGCTGCCAGAGTTTACGGGAGAACTGATTGAGAAGTCGGAGAAGGAGAGAGAAGAGAGGAACAAAGCTCGAAAGAGGAGAAGGAGGAAAGTTGTCAAGGTATGCTGAGGGTTTCCCGGTGACCTTTTTCGTGATTGATAAGGGGAAAACGGGCAGGCTCTCAAAGTGATACCGTTTGCAGGTTGAAGCGTAAAAAGATAAGGGAGTTTTGGAAATATGAGAGGGTTGAGGAACACATGATGAGGGCATTTAACCAGGCTGATTGCTATTACCCGCCAAAGAAGAAGACTATTTATGAGAAAATGGCAGAGTTTGAAGGGAGACTGAGCCCATGCGAATAGAGAACGCGTACAAACAGCAGTCGTATACTTCGCCTTTTCTGAAAAGTGCATAGATTCGTGAATGGATTCAACTCGCAGTGCGAGTTTTGAAAAACGCCCTGCACGTGACACTCTAATGATAGAGTTTTGGAGCAATTAAAGATGTAGTTGGTGTGTCAGACGGGCGAGATCTTCTTTGATGAGAAGGAAGAGACGAAGCCGAGGGATTCTCTGCTCAAACTGGCCTACTTCTACAAGTTTGTTTTCTTTCTCCTTGAATTCTGAAAATGGTTTAAAATTTAATTTATATATAGTTTTGGGCTTGAAAAAATCATTTGGTGTTGTTTAAGGCACGCAGGCAGAAGAATGTGGCCAGATGTTGTCAAGTCGATGGAATTGTACGAGGAAGTTATGAAGAAGAGGGGAGGGAAGGATTACCGAGAATTGGCGAAGGCCGGTGATTAGCAAGAAAGGAGCCAAAATTGTTTTTTTCTCTAACTAATGCTATTAGTTTTGCAATTCTATGGTGAAGCTTGAGTAAAAAATATGTTGGTTGATTAGTTTTGATAGAACACCAAAGGTGTCGTCGATATGGGCCATTACTAAAGCACGCTGTGTTCGCTGTGCACGCACGCTGCACGCTAAATCATTACTAATACACGCCAACGCGCGGGAAAATTCTTAACTCCGCCCCATGCACGGCGTGCATTAGTAATGATTTAGCGTGCAGCGTGCGTGCTTTAGTAATGACCTCGATATAATTGTAATAAAGCATTGGTTGATTTCTTTAGAACTTCCATCGCTCTTCTTGTTTTAAATTCTATTTCGTGCAGTTATGCTACATTCCTTACGCATGATCTTGATAAGAATGCGTAATTGGGAGACAGGCATTTCGTATAGAACTATCGCACGGGTTGGCGCGAAACACGCTCGCACTCTTGGTTCATTAAAGAGATATGGCTGAGTTTGACTTCGCTTCGTAGATTAGTTTTTGCAAGTGGGGTAGTTTAATCGTTGCATGTGAATCTAAGCATTGTACAATTTGAGTGTTATTGATTGATGGATATCGGCCGATATATCATTCCAGTTGAGGATTGACCACTTTTTCATGATAATAGCTAATCAGGGTCTCAAACCCGGTAAAGCTCTCCTCACTAAACTTTCATTGCCGATAAGAATGTACTCTGTTTTCCGCGTGCCAAGGAAAGATCTTCGGCAGCACAAAATCAATGTTAATATGTCGAATGAATGTGTCTGAAGGCCATTTACATGTAATAAACCTTGCATTATTTATTTCAGGGAATGCAAATACGAGAATGGCCTGACATAGCCTGGAAACTTAGAAGTGACCAGAAATAAAGCATGCAGTAGCTACAGTATCAACATCAGTAGCTACAGTATCAACATCAGTAGCTACAGTATCAACATCATAGAAAACGGGAAGATTATAAATTTTTAAAGTGAATTATCTGGGAGGGATAACCAGTATTACAGAAATAAAACAGTAACTAAGTCTTACAAACATGAATTTTCTAAAAGAAGAATTCAAAGTTCACTTCCGATTGGAATATACAGTCGACGGGATTTTTTGGTTTGATTTTACCCCACGCAACACTGCGTCTCTAACTTCCTAGGTGTGGTGCAGTGTCAGACAATGAATTTTTCTCCGGTTGTCTGTAGTATCTTCGTGCTATCTTATTTACTATTTTTCTCTGCTTATCAGCTATAACCTTAGGCTTTTTCGGGTCACTGCAGAGTTTTATGAAAGTTTTTCAGGTTCTTTTCATGTTTTTTTCTGCTTAGGCAAAGATTGCGCTATCGAGGTCATAGGGCTTAGGAACGAATACGTAAAGTCAGCGACGCAGTGTCGCCTGAGAAGTAACTGATTCAAATTTTCAATAAAAACCTTGCAATTCAAAAATAATACTTCATAAGTAAACTTCACTGCTGAAAAAAAAAGAAGAACGACTGCTTATTCGATCGAATGGCATAGAACAACAAAAAGCGACCAAGAGAGGAAAATTTCATCATACTCTTCCTGGCTAAGAAGTTTAAGTGCTTCAGTAAGCAATGAATTAATCATTCAGTCCTACGGGCTTGCAATTCCTAAAAAATTGGAAGAGAAAAAACTACAGCTCTCCGAGCGGGAAATTCTGTAAAAATGAGAAGCGAACTACAAACAAATATTTAGCTATGAGCAAGGCTTGAAATACTTGAAAGGGAAGTCTAAAAAAGTGAATCAGAACGGAATGAAAAGAGACGGTAGATCATTTCCGCGGAACAAGTATGCTCCGGTAGATCATTTCCGGGGAACAAGTATGCTCCGATACATGTAGCCAGGCTTTTTCTTCACATCCGCAGAATGACTTATCATGAAAGGAACGGCAGACCTTTGAGAGATCGCGAAGGCATGTGATGTAAGAGAAAGATCAGAGCATTGGAATCACTAGCTCTCTTGGATAGCGTAGAGTTGCGCATAGATTTTACACGCACAGCGGGTTAGAAAAAAACTTTATGTAGCTGGTCCGAGTACTATTTTAGCACTGGTTTTATAGTATATATCTTCAAATGCTCAGTTACACAGTTTTAAGGCAGTGACGCCTGGTAGAGAAGACAAATTGATCAAACCACCGCACGGAAAAAAGCTAGTCACCTGAAAACTGTGAAAAAGACTCGAACCGTGAAAAAGACTAAAAGCTAGTCACCTGAAAACCGTGAAAAAGACTCGAACCGTGAAAAAAGTGACTAACTTTTTTCCGTGCGGTGGTTCGATCAATATATATATATATATATATATATATATATATATATATATATATATATATATATATATATAATGAGCAAATACAAATTAAAACCAAGCGTTTTTTTGATGGGTCTTCGAAACTCTATCATTGACTAAGGAGAAACAATTGACTGGGGTATGTAATTTGCATACAGTATAAAACTAACTTAGAAAAGGAACTATATTCGGAAAGATCATTGGCCTAAAAAGTTTCAAAAGAAGCGTTGGATTGGATTTAGATATGCGTAAACGGAACCAAACAAAAGGAAAAAGATGCCCAAATATGCAATATCACTTACATGCAACCTATCACAATGATGATAATGAGCCACTGTACAGTTATGGGTACAGTTATTGAGGTATTGTGGAAGAGGTCTCTCAAATTGGGGACCTTCCTTCTCTTTTACCTTCAGTCGACCGCCTTCATATACTTCTTTCTGCATACATGAGCTTTCCGGGGGCTGAAATGGGAACAATGACAACTATATATCACAATCAAACAATCGATAACTCACCTTGCAAAGCGTTCTAGAAATGTCCAAAACTCTCGCCCTTTCCCAGTCCTCAAAAAGAGAAAAGTCAAGCAGCTGAACCTCTTCGTGAACGTCTTCCCCCTGCGAAAAACATAGCATTTCAAAAAAACTTTCAAATTTAAGTTTCTGAATTTTTTGTTTTTTTGAAGATTTAAGTTTCTGAACTTTTCAAAATAGCAAGAGGACTGAATATAAGAAAAATCACGCTTAAAAGAGAGTCAGTGAAAGCGTGTGATGAGCAGGGGTTAAATGGAGCCGCCCAATTTGGGTTTACATGTATCCACCGCTCAAAGTTTAGAGGAAAAAAGAAGAGGGGATGAAGGAAAAGGGTAAGAAAAGAGAGAGAGTTCTTTGTCAATAGTGTGTGTACATGTATCCGCCGAAGGGACCGATCCGGTCACTATTTAGCCCCTGGTGATGAAAAAAGAAAAGAAAAAACATAACTTTTGATGCCTTTAGACTTCACAAACAGTGCACATGATATAAACCAGGCAATCCATAGGTAGAATTTGTCTTGATTTTTCAATAGGTCAATCGCTAAAGTAGGCTAAAAAAAATTCATTTTTAACTTGAAGAAGCCGGTTGAGGCTGAGTTATAACAAAAAAAAACGTTTCTTTTATGTAGAGGAATGGAGATTTTTTACTTTGAATTTTAGCCGAGAAAATTCTGATTCGTTAATTTCGAGTGAGGAAAAGCG
The DNA here is from genome assembly GCA_964056735.1 of Allodiplogaster pararmata. Classification (NCBI taxonomy): domain Eukaryota; kingdom Metazoa; phylum Nematoda; class Chromadorea; order Rhabditida; family Diplogasteridae; genus Allodiplogaster; species Allodiplogaster pararmata. The sequence goes on from OZ057407.1 coordinate 7,696,625, forward strand.
TCGGTAGGTCGGTCACCCTTGAGAAATTTTTTGCCAGTTTGAGTTTATTACGCATGGAAAATGCGTGATGAGGTATAAGGAAGGGGGTCTTCCATATGATGGGAAACATGAGGTCGAAAGAGTTGATAACATATGAGATCGAAGGCGTTTCGGAAGGAACTTTCATTGATTTCGGAAGGAACTTTCGAGTGATTGGTCGGCCCTACTCCAGTGGTAGCGTTGTGTGGGTAGGCGGTGAAGGACTAGGACGATACAGCTTCAAGGTGTCCAATTCCTCGTTGAAGCCGGATTGCATCTTGTCCACTAGACGAAATGAATAGAGCAGAGAGCGGATGGAAAGTCAACCACTCCAGTCATGGCGAACAAGATAGAATGGCAGTTTACCTATGTTACAATCTGCTAAAAATTATATTGACCAAAAAGACTAAGCATGAGAACAGGGCAAACTTTGACAAGAGAAAGCGTGCAAAAAAATGGTGGAAAAGGCCTAACCAAGTATCCCAGCTAATAAAAAATACAGGAAAAACCTATTTTTTCCGAGACCGTATATTTTTGCGCTTAGAATTTACCCGCAGTGCGGGTTAGATGTAAACCCTAATAGAAACGTTCTGGTAAGTATTCTGATCCTACACTGTCTGAACTATGGTAGCTTCGTGCAGTAGTGTTAATTGTAGAAAAAAACATTCTACCTCTTCCCTGCGATTATTAAGCTCTTCAAGTTCCTCCAGGATTGCCTCCGTCGAATTTCGACTAAAGCTGTGGCTTGAGTGAGACATGAAATCTTCAGTCATATTCATACCGTAATCCATCCTGTAATCAGTATCTTCGAAACCCATTTTCATTTCCTAGCGGGTAAGCCTTTCTGTCTTATACTTCCAAACATTCAGCGAACTTCTCAATTGACCCGAGTACCCGTATGATGTAGAAAAAATATTTCGTGAAATTTATGGTGTCCGCTCTGTATCGTCTGGATCGGCATCTTAGGCTGCGCACTGTTATGCTCACCGAACGTTTTTTACCGTAAAAAAGTAAAACTAATTTGCTCACATACAGTCAGATACATACGGGTTTTGTCCTAAAACGCCGGCCTCGGATGAAGGCATCCTACTATATGACTACTATTTTGTCCATTTCTTTTATGAGGCACTTGAGTGTAGGGTGAAAATGCTCGACTGTGAGTAGTTCGGCGATTTTTTGCAAAATTTTTATTTTTACATCAGAAAATTATTTTTACGTTTCAAAACGCCTAGGCTTAGGAAAAGGTTTACGCATAAGAGGCCGTACGGCTTAGCTAACGAAAAAATTATTTTAACATTAAAAAAAAATATTTTTACATCAAAAAAGCTTAGGCTTAGGAAAAGGTTTACGCATACGAGGCCGTACGGCTAACCTAACGAGAAAAATAAGAAGAAAAAAGAAATAAAAAGAAAGAGAAAGAAAAAAGGAGAAAGAGAAAAAGAAAGAGAAAGAGAAAAAAGAAAGGCCGTGTTTTAGATGCCGATCCAGACGATCCAGCCGATCCAGAGCGGACTGTAAAAATTCACAAGTTTTTTACAAGTCAGACGTTTTACATGTCCCTAAAGTGCAAAAGTGTCCAATTATCCGCTTAGAAGTTCTGTAACAACTTTTCGATTTAATCTTCTTCGCTATTTTTGATTATGAAATCGATCCAACAAAACTAGGCGTTAAACCACGCGGTCAAACTGACTCATCACTATTACATTTGAGTTTAGGTTCATTTTAAGAGATCAAAAAATAATTCAATCGAGTCGTGCATGACGTGACGAAAAAGTATGGCATAATTTTGGGCGATACAGCCTTTATGTTTTAAGGGTTTGCTTAAGATCGACTTTTTTACACGCTGTTAAAATTAAAAACAAGTAGATAAAACCGCGCAATGAACTCATAAAATATCCTTCATATTTTCTCATAAACTTTCCAGGTAATACCTGAGTTTTCAAAGGAAAAGAGTGTTACAACTCGGTGAGCCTCATCAGAGGGTCATGGCAGCATCTGTTCCACCCAAACCGGCGCCAAAGCCCGGTAGGGTCAAGGTCTATCGGGCGCTATATGATTACACCGCCAAATCTGTGAGAATCGAGTTTTTTCTCAACTTTTTTTGAATATTCACAAATACTTCATGCTCTTTCTTGAAAGTCGTTTTGATGGAACAACAAAAAGAGTAATCAATTTTTAAGATCTATTCGGACGGTGTTATTAATTTTAATTTGTTGAGTTTAATGCTACAATCTGTTAGATTATTTGTAAAAAGTTCCCATGGTTTTTGTCTAGTTTCTTTTTAAACCTCCGCTGAGATGAAATTTCCTGTTTTAAATCCCTTCGTTCCTACGTAATTTTGCAGGTGAACGCTTAATCAATACCTATTGAACGTTCAATCAATACCTATTGAACGATCAGTCAATACCTATTGAACGATCAATCAATACCTATTGAACGATCAATAAATACCTATTGAACGATCAATCAATACCAATTGAACGATCAATAAATACCTATTGAACGATCAATCAATACCTATTGAACGTTCAATCAATACCTATTGAACGATCAGCCAATACCTATTGAACGATCAATCAATACCTATTGAACGATCAATAAATACCTATTGAACGATCAATCAATACCTATTGAACGATCAATCAATACCTATTGAACGATCAATAAATACCTATTGAACGATCAATCAATACCTATTGAACGTTCAATCAATACCTATTGAACGATCAGTCAATACCTATTGAACGATCAATCAATACCTATTGAACGATCAATAAATACCTATTGAACGATCAATCAATACCTATTGAACGATCAATAAATACCTATTGAACGATCAATCAATACCTATTGAACGTTCAATAAATACCTATTGAACGATCAATACCTATTTGTCAATCAACACCTATTGAGTTGCGTTGATTTTCGAAGTCTCAAGACTTGTAAGACCGTTGAAAGAATCATTGCAGGCTTTAGAGATGTCATTCTCAGAGGGAGACATCATTTATGTGAGTGACAGCCCGACTGGAAACGGAGATTGGTTGAGTGCTCGTTGTGGCAAAAGTGAAGGCCTCGTCCCCGTCAATTACGGTACTTCTTAGAGTTTCGGACTGTTTTGTTTCGGACGGAATATAAGCAAATATAATTCACTCTGGGTGAGTGTGATTCAAACTCGGTACGGCCGTGAGAATTCCCATCCATTGCCTTGATTTACATTATCCATGTGTTGAGGAATTCAATTTTATCTTCAAATTTCTTTTTTTCAGTTTTTAGCGTAAGTTTAGGCTTAAACTTTTGCACTTCAAATTTCTTTTTCGAGGAATTCAGTTTTATCTTCTTCAATTATCCTTTTTTGGTTGTCGGTTTTTTTTGATTTTTTTCGAAAAAAAATTTGCATCAAAAATCAAAAAGTCGACAAAAACCAAAAAAACAACAACAAAAAAATTGAATCTTTTAAAATTGTCTGGGTTCATTTCCGGTTTTTTTTTAAAATTCTACGTGTTGTTATTTCATCAAAACTAATTTTTCTCTTAAAATGTCAATAAACATTTTCGTCAGGTTTTATTAGATAAAACATAAAAAATGTATCAATAAAAAGGAGGTGAAATTTTTATTTGAAGAAAACAACTTATTTTTATTATTTTTGTGACTTTTTTGCCAAGCCCTGATCACGAATATTCATGGTGCAAAAGTTTAAGCCTGAACTTACGCTAATTTGCAAGTTCTCTCACATATGATTGCTAGTTTTGGCAATTGGTTGAGTTTTTTTTCTTCTATTAAAGTCCGTTACTGTATTAGGTAGCCGCAAGGAGTTAGCCTCACTGTTTTGAACAGATTCTCATAATAAATATTTCTTGACTGAATTGAGTGATTGACTTGACTTCATCTATAGATCTCTTGCAGTTTTCAAAAACAAATTAAAAGCGAGCTGGATGAGAATGACAGAGAAGTAACTCAATACTGTGTTGTTGTTGTTCGCGCATAGGTCCTGTGGATGGGAGTCCTTTGGGATAGTTTGTTTAGGATCCTTTTGAGTCCGGATAAATTTTCTCCGTGTACACTCGCACCGCAGTCGGCGATCTTTTTCGCGAGATATATTTGTTAACCGGCGAAGGGCAAGAAGCCATTTTACTGGCGCCTCGACTCGCGATTACAAATTATAGGGGAGTATGCTTTTATCCGGTGGCATGCCCAGGTCAGTCCGGCATCGCCCTCCTTTGACGAACTATACTATCCAATTTTGGTCCGTGACGGGCAAGCCCGCTATCTCCAATGCATTTGTTCAAAAAAGACATACCCCTATCCGCCGCCTGAGGACGCGCTCGATACCGTTGAGGATGACCCGGTTCCTTTCTGTGATGTGAACTTGTGTGCTGTAGCACCCTCGAAGGAGAGCTCTATACTGTGTTGACTCGCTTGCTTTTAATTATTCAGACCACCTTATTTAATTATCAAGTACAGGTGGTTAATTATTCAGACCACCTTATTTAATTATCAAGTACAGGTGGTTAATTATTCAGACCACCTTATTTAATTATCAAGTACAGGTGGTTAATTATTCAGACCACCTTATTTAATTATCAAGTACAGGTGGTCTTAGTTTCGAGTTCGTTCAAAAGGTTACATTTTTTCAATTCAATTCTTTATTCCGCTTGAAACAAAACATAATGTTAAGTGACGAAACAGATGACACTGTCACAAGAAAAGTGAATTCAGTGAAGGTTATGAAAAGTGAGATCTAAATATGACAAGAACAATGAGGAACATTTCATTTTAGGAAAATAGGAAAGCACACAAAAAAAAGCAAAGAAAGCAAAGCTTGTATCTTCAGTTATGAACTATTCATCAGCAATTAAGAACTATTCATCCGCAATAATAACTTGAAATTCCAAAAATTCAACTCACTCTTTATCATTCGAGAGCTAACTGAGAACACAAATAAAATTGAAAAAAAAAGAGGAGAAACAGAAACAAAACATTTGAAGAAACAAAGCACTTGAATTAAAAATGTATTCTAGAGTTGGTGACAATGGTCTCACAATCAAGCTTGATAAGTTCATTTCTAAAAATGCTAGAAGAGCTTGTAGAAACCAAAGAACAAGGTAACTTATTCCAGACATTAATCATTCTTGAGGCACAAGTGCTTGTTCTGCTTTGATATTTACACGGCAAGCATATTCTGTAGTTATTCGACTCTCTCAGCGAATAAGGCGATGGGCAAAGTTTAAACATATTTGAGTAATCTACTTGAATATTTCCGTGCAGACATTTATGGATGAACACAAGATCGGCCACATTTCTTCTATATTCAAGCGAGGAGATGGAAAGAAAATTCAGTCTAGCAACATAACTCATTTTGGGTAATCCGGCCCTTTGTAGTAACCTTCGTGTAAATGATCTTTGCACTTTTTCTATGCAGTTAACGAGACCGATAGTTACTGGGGACCATACCTCACTCCCATATTCAATAAGGGGTCTTATGTATGTGGTGTATATTCTGAGCAGAACTTTAATTGATTTGGTTTTAAAGGCTCTGAAGATCATGTTTATACATTTTTGGGACTTTAGGGAGGTTAGTTCAATATGTTTAGAGAATGTGATATCTTCCTGAAATGTAATGCCAAGATCTTTCACTAATGAAGTAGTTGGTATGATATTGTCTTCTAGGTTATATGTTACTTTTGGATTCCTAGGACCACAGTGCATGATAAAGCATTTTTGAGTTGATATCACAAGTCCCCAAGTCAGTGAGTAATCGGAAATGGAATCCAGACTTTTCTGAAGAGAGTCTCTGTTCTTGGAAAAAATTTTGAGGTCATCGGCATATAGAAAACCATGGACATCTGGCTCTATGTGCTCCATGATATCATTTATAAATATTGAAAAGAGGAGGGGTCCAAGGCAACTCCCCTGGGGAACACCACTGTTGTATACTTTAGGGCCTGATAATGTTTCTCCGATTGAGACTTTCGAGGACCTGCTCGTGAGAAAAGAACGGATAAGATAGAGGAGGTTGCCCGTTATTCCCACTTTTTCAAGTTTGTGAACAAGAAATCTTATGTTTACAGAGTCGAAAGAAAATTGATTTAGTAAGAGAAATCTAAGATGTAAACTTGGTAATATAAAGGCCCCCATAAGGCATATGACGATTAAAAATACAGTAAGGAGATTCAGAGGGGAATAGTACTGTCAAGCCGGCTTTCACTCATCACCAAGTAGCGTGTAGATCTGAAAATATTATTTATGAGAACGGCCCTCTTTTGAAAGATACCGGATGTATAACAGAGAATAACTGTCAACGAATAGATTTTACCCTAAATAACTGTCAACGAATAGATTTTACCCTAAATAACTGTCAACGAATAGATTTTACCCTAAATAACTGTCAACGAATAGATTTTACCCTAAATAACTGTCAACGAATAGATTTTACCCGAAATAACTGTCAACGAATATATTTTACCCGAAATAACTGTCAACGAATAGATTTTACCCGAAATAACTGTCAACGAATAGATTTTACCCGAAATAACTGTCAACGAATAGATTTTACCCGAAGTGCGGGTTAGAGCAAAACATTGCGGCGTCCATTTGAGTGCGGATAAGAGATCGTCAAAAAAGGTTCGTTAGAATATCAGGAGCAGGGGTTAAATAGTGGCCGGATCGGTTCCGTCGGCGGATACATGAACACACACTATTGACAATAAACTCCCTCTCTTTTCTTACCCTTTTCCTTCATCCCCTCTTCTTTTTTCCACTAAACTTTGAGCGGCGGATACATGTAAACTTAAATTGGGCGGCTCCATTTAACCCCTGATCAGGAGAAGCTGGTTACCTCCACAGCTCAGCAGAGATCACTTGCAATAGTTTCTTTTTAAAAACTACCGCTCTCCGAGCGGGGAAGTCTGGAATAATGAGAAGCGAGTCTGGAATAATGAGAAGCGAGTCTGGAATAATGATAAGCGAGTCTGGAATAATGATAAGCGAGTCTGGAATAATGATAAGCGAGTCTGGAATAATGATAAGCGAGTCTGGAATAATGATAAGCGAGTCTGGAATAATGATAAGCGAGTCTGGAATAATGATAAGCGAGTCTGGAATAATGATAAGCGAGTCTGGAATAATGATAAGCGAGTATGGAATAATGATAAGCGAGTTAGAGGTTAAGAGTGAAGAACATTCATTAAGAGAATCGCTAAAGACTTCACTCGAATAAATGTTTCATAATTTTCTACTGTGCTGGTGACTTATCTAAACCTCCTCCTGTATTGCATCAGGGACTAGGAACCAGGGGTTTTTTATTGTGCAAGAAAAAGGTACAGACACCCGCCGCAAACGGAAAATTTTCTCATAAGGGTCCCCTCTTATGAAAAAAAAAAACAAAGGCCCGCGAAAAATTTTTTTTATTTTTACATAAGGGTCCGTCTTATGATTCAGAGGCCCGCCGATAGAAGGTCTGACATGACTATTTATCCCCTGCTAGAGACGTAGGCATGAAAGGTTGTAAAGATGGGATATCTGTTGGACATGTGTCTCCGCTTTTCAAAGACCTTTCTTCGTGGAAGCTGCTCTTGCCAGTTTTAAGGGTCCTTTTAAAAAAACTGAATTCAACGATGGTAATGTTGCTTTCGATGTTGTAGCTTTTTTCCGACACGTTTATTCTTATATCATCGATTCAAATTCAGAGGACAGTTTTTTGTCACCCTCACTAACATTTAAGTAAGAAAAAGATAGTCAAGAACACGAGTTGAGAACAGTAAATGATGATGAATTCGTATACCCAGAAGACACCGAGAAAGGGTCAGTAAACTATCATAAGAAAAGGAGATATATGGATCCGACTGTTTCTGGCGCTTGAGATGAAGAAAGTGATGATATCAAACGAATGTGATCTGAAGCTGTTTTCAGTTGTGAGTGAGAACGTAGAACAGTTGACCAATCCCCTGCATGAGGCAGCCAAAAGAGGCAACATGCAGTTCCTGCAAGAATGCTTGAACAATCAGGTTGGAAGGTCTTGAAAAGATTTGTTTTTTTCTGAAAACTACGGTAAATCAGCAGATATTTTGTGATTGAGCGAATAATCCGAAAATTCCATCAAAAATTAGATTGTTCACAATATGGTCATAAAATTAGATTGTTCACAATATGGTCATAAAATTAGATTGTTCACAATATGGTCTTTTTTGGGATAAGGAAATGGTATATAAAAATACATTAGAATTGAAGACTTCTGCAAGTTGGAGTGGTTGTGGGTTTCTTCACTTCTTGTAGCGTCCTAACCGAGTCGGTTAAGACCTTTTGATACCGTATTTTAATCCTTCGCCCGGTTCCCTACCGCTCCCTTAATACACACTAGCAGTGAGCTAGAGATCAGCATAAATAGTTCTACCATATTGGGGCTATTTCTAAAATAAAATCATTCATTGGTGTTACCATGTTTTAGATCTCTATCGGTGATTCTAAATTTAATGTTTATCTCTAATCAGGGGGAAGAAGAATGAGTTGATGTTCCGCAGGTTTCCGTCAACAGTCTGGATCGTTCTGGTTCGACTGCCCTGTACTGGGCGAGTCACGGAGGTCATCTCCCCATAGTCATCTTTCTCCTCGCCATACCAAACATCAGCGTTTCTTCCCAGGTAAAATACCACCTACATCGCGTTCTTGGATGGCGTTTGTACCAAGCTTGTACTAATAGGTAAACTGGGTCACATCTACTTTCACCCTTGCTCTCCCTTATTATCTCTCTCACTCACTCTCTACCTCATTATCTCTCTCTCCCACTCTCTTGCTCATTATCTCTCTCTCACTATCTTCCTCATTATCTCTTTCTCTCTTTCACTCTCTTCCTCATTATTTCTCTCTCTTCCTCATTATCTCTCTTTCTCTCTCTCTCTCTTTCACTCTCTTCCTCATTATCTCTCTTTCTCTCTCTCTCGAGCAATATGTGTAGTAACCATTAGTAGTCCATCGAGCTTGGAATTTAATGAAGAGCTTCTAAGCGCAATATTAGAAGCCTATCCAACGAAGAAAGTTTACTTCTAAAACAGTGTTCAGTGTGTGTTCAAACATTGAGACAAATTAATTCCAATTAAATAGACAACTTTTTTTAAAATAATTATTTATTGTCGCTTTTTACATTTTATACAATCGAAACGAACCTGTGTGAAAGATGATGAATATTGAAAACATTGACAACGTGAGAAGTAGCAGCTGAATTGAAAAAAGAAGATTATCCAAGAAGTTAATTCATTTTAAAATTTCATGGCCTGATGAAGAGAAATGCTAGGAAAAACAAGAAGGGAAAGCATTATTTATTATCCTAATCAACAAAAAAAAACACGAATGACCCTTATTCAGACGACATATAGGCAGGCGAAAACTTCTAGGTGAAAACGGATAAACTTGGGAATGGGAATGTCTATCTTGTGATTCAATATTTTATGAAGTAACAACAAATCTTTATTCAATCAAAGCTTATTAGGCTCATGCTATTCAAAAAATTCAATCGAGCACTGTAGGGAATTTTTGTAGTTTGTAGTCTGTTTCTTGTGTTTGTAAATGTTTATTTTCACTTTACAGTGGAATGAAATACATCTGTTGTTGACGGGTCAAATCAACTCGAGGTAATAAATATCTTCCGGCATCAAGCTGATACTTTCCAGTGTTTGCTCGCCCACGTCCTCTCTAATATTTCATGTTGTTGTTTGCCCATAGGTCCTGTCGAGGGGAGTCCTATGGGATAGATTGGTGAGGATCCTTTTGAGTCCAGAAAAATTTTATCCGTCTACACTCGCGCCACAGTCGGCGATCCTCTTCGCGAGCCACATTCGTTAACCGGAGAAGGGCAAGAGGCATTTTTACTGGTGCCTCGACTCGCCATTACAAACTATAGGGGAGTATCGGCTGATGTTTTATCCGGTGGCATGCCCAGGCCAGTCCGGCATCGCCCTCCTTTGACTAACTACGATATCCTATACGAACTATACTACACTTTCTGTTCTAAACTCTCGCTTGAACATTGAGATCTCGTAGTATTGGGTGCGCAAGAAAAGAACCTCGGTTTTTAATCTTCTTTTTTATTGATTATTCATTATGACAAACAAGAACCTCAATCAACAAAGTATGATCCATCATGGTTGAGTATGTGCGTGGGCAGATCGTGGATGCCCTTGTTTTAGAATGACGGAGAGAGCGATTCGAAGAAGTCTTGCAACCATGATTTTACCTCAGCTTCGTTCTCAAATTTTTCCTCTGCGAGGTGGTTCTGCATGGAGCGGAATATGTGGTAGTCAGAAGGTGCCATGTCGGGCGAGTACGGTGGATGAGGCATAAACTCCCATCCCAGCTCCAACAGCTTCTGAACCGTTTTTTTCGCATTGTGTGGTCGTGCGTTGTCATGTAGGAATCGAATCTTGGCGCTCTCTTCGCCTCGAGCCACCATAGCTTGCTGCACTCGGTCGAGTTGTGCACATTAGACATCTGCTGTAACAGTTAGCCGTTAGGTAGCAGCTCCCAGTTGACGACACCGCGCGAGTTCCACCAAACACACAGCATCACCTTCATCGGGTACAGTCCGGGTTTCAGAATAGCTTCTGGCGAATTGCCCTTGCTGAGCCACTAGCGCTTCCGTGTAACATTGCAGTAGGTCACCCACTTCTCGTCTCCAGTTAGCAATGTGTCCAGCCACTCGTCTCTTCTTTCGTAGGAGAGAAGTTGTGAGGCGGCCGCGACTCGTCGGTTCCTGTCGAGTGGCCTCAGGTCGTGTGGCACCCATTGTACTTTACCGAGCTCGTGAAGCCCGTTCTCGATGGTGGTGTGAGAGACCGCGATGTGCTCTGCAATCTCGTAACAAGTTCGTTTGGGATCGGCTTCGACAAAGGATCCTCAAGATCGAGCTGGCGAGGTCGTCCTGGACGGTCCATGTCTTCCAACGTGTGGTCGCCTTGCTTAAACCGACTGAACAAAGCCTGGCACTGTCGTTCACTAAGGTATCCTTGCCCGTATGCCTGACATAATTTTCGATGTGCTGCGGCAGCGCTCTCCCCCAGCTTGAAGCAGAAGAGAAGAGAGGCCCGTAGTATCATTTTTTCGAGCTCGCACCGTTCAGCCATTCGAAAAGCTAATAGAATGAGATGACTGAGAAAAAAACATGAAAGTTAAAACTTCATATACCTTTACTAAAGAAAGTTCTAGAAAACTTCGGAAAAAATAATTGACTTTTTTTAAAACCGAAATTTATTTCTTGCGCACCCAATACTAACCCGCCTGTATTTGCGGTTGATTTTAAAATTTCGATAAAGTGCATTTCACCTATAAGTCAGGTTATTTTCCGACCGTGTTATCTTGTTATCAACTTCGAGGAGCGGAACAACTCTGTTCTCGAATTCAGACTATCTTGTCTAATACAATCCAAGTTTCAACTGATTGTTTTCGTTAAAAATTGGAGCATACAGAATAGTGTGTGATCGGTACGATAGTAAGAGTAAACCGGTACGCATGTAAATTTTGATGAATCGGGATAGATATTGTCATAAAATGGAAGAGACATACTTCCAAATCTTTGTTGTCGAGAGCAACAAAGATATTGATACTGCTTTTGTTTTGTGTTTCTTTTATCACCTCATCATGTTTTTATTAGGTAGCAAATTTTCCGGCGAAATTCGAAGTTGTCTGTCAAGTCTACCTAATCTTCTGCTATTTTAATTTCGAAAAAGTTACAGAATAGGTTAATTGAAGAAACATCATTTGAAAACAATACATTTTCGTTAAATGTTTTAGTGCAATCGGGGGTGAATGATCTCTTCTACGATTCATCGGTGCTCTTGAAAGTTTATAAAAAAAAGAACCTGGGGTTCTTCGAGCAGAAGAGTCTAGGATAATGCAAAGCTCTCCGTTATCTGCCTTTGAGCTTTGACTCAAGAAGCGGTGATTTAGAAAAATTAATATAATTATGAAGTGAACTTTGTAGAGCTATTATTTCCTCTAACGATGATTCAATTTTGTATGTGAACCTCGACATTAAAGTAGAGCACTAAACGCCGTAATAGTCGGACTTCATAATGAAATATGTATGTTTGTGTATTTGGAGTTGTTTCTAAACGCCGTTGTTCAGTCCTGTTTTGGAAACACCTATGAAAATGAGTTTGAAGCTGCGGAAAGGTTACGCTTTCAGAACAAAATCGGCGACACGGCGCTGCACGCCGCAGCGTGGCGGGGACACACCGAATGCGTAAGCTTGTTGCTGGAAGCAGGCGCCAATCCGAGAGTGAGAAACAAGGAAAGAAAGATGCCCATTGAGCAGGCTAAGGATGTATACGTCGCCGCGCTTTTGCAGAGTGCCATGCGCACCGATACAACGAATGAAGAGGAGGCGAATGAGTATGAATCTGGGTCCGATGAAGACTCTTCAGCATCTCATCCGGCGCGATTTTGAAGACTCTTTGTTAAGATCACTGATCCTCTTCCGTCCACCATCCGACACCGAAGAGCACCTCATCCTGTGCTATTTTCTGCTGTAGTTTAAAACATGAAAATATCTTTAGAAAATTTCTTTATTTGTAAAGTACGGCCTACCGTTGATGTATATCAGTAAAAAAGACTTGAAATTCAAGTTTTTGTATATTTTCATATGTTTTAGTTGAAGTACTGTGATTATTTGTAAATTGTTTATTTGACAAAATTATCTTATATTCTTGGTTACTCTCGAGGGAAGCTTAAGAGATTTCAATAAGAAATACTTGTCGGATATCTCGTTATTTATATAATTGCTTCGAAGGGATTTTCGAAAGTAGAACCCATATCCGAAAACATGGTACTTAACAAACGTTCAAAAGTTCATTCATTCTTTTATTCCAGTTAAACACGAAACAACATGTTAAGTGATTAACGGATATACTGTCACAGATGTGAGCTCAGGCAGAAAACTTTAAAAAGCAGAAAAATTTCCACATAAGTAACTTCAATTCAATCGTTTTTCATTCTGTTAATTTTTTTCAATGTGTAGAGAATTTTTTAAAAAAAGTCACCAGTTGTACCGGCTTCGCGATATATTCCCGGTTTGGAATGTAACTTTTAAGGCTTCTCAGTAAGTAACGAGAACTTATGATGGTTTTTTTTTTGGCGTAAAAAATATTTGTTTTCTGCGCCGCAATCCCCGATTTTATGTTGTTATTCAGCATTGCATCATGCAATTTGCATGCAAAATGATGAAGTCGCATGTTGCATTTCTGATGCATTCTGAAGAGGTGTGATCGCTCAAACAATTCTACTGTGAGAAGAATATTGTCTTTCGGTTATTTACACCAGTTATAAAATTATATTCTGAATACGTTATAAACACATCCATCTTAAGCATTTTGTTGATCAAATTAGAACACAGTGATGAAGAATTGAGCTGTCAAGTCAAAAATCGACTGCTTGGCAATAAAACCATTTTCTTTTTGATTTTTTTTATCGACGAATAAAGGTTTTATCGAATCCTTGTGATCGTCTGTGTAAGAATATCGACAGCAAGAGCAAATTTGATCAGTTGAAACAAATTTTTAATAAAAACATCAAAATTCAAATTTGATCAGTTAAACACTTTTTTCGTTTTTCGAAGAATTCAGTCTCGAAAAAAAAATTTATAGTAAAAAAAACGCTTAGGCTCACTGAAAGTTTACACTGACGAGGCCGTACGGCTTAGGCTAACGAGACGGCTTAGCCTAACGAGACCGTATCTTAAAAATTAATGTAAAAGGCCATGTAAAAATAACAGGAGAGGGATTAGAAAGAGAGGAAAATGAGAACAGGAGCAATATCGTGCAGCAAAATGCAGGGAAGAGGAGCCTACGTCGAACTAGACAAGTGCCCTGAACTTTATCCATTTGGAAAAAAGAGCGTCAAGTAACACTTTTGAAGTTTTTGTTTCAAACTGATTCGATATTATTTGTAATTGTAACCTTAGGATTCAAAAAAAAAACCTTTATTTGACAATAAAAATCGGAAATGAGCGGTACCACACTGCATTACTATCGCGCGACTGCTTCAACTGCAATGAAAAAGAAATGATATCTTACAAATGAACAAGCTCCCGAGAAAAATAAAACACATTTCGATAGTGACCCAGCTCAAGGTTACCGTACTGTTAAGACTGAAGTTTGAACTGAGTCGATGCACAGTGATTTGAATTGCGTAGCTGCCCTCTATGCTTAAGCATACAAAATCGATCGCTGAAAAGTAAGCGTCGAGAGCGTAATAGTCAGCGTCGCTTACTCTCGATAGTTCCACCCCTTTGTAGTGTTTGGCATAAGGGCGCGGCTATGCGGTGACCACGTTGGACCCTTCCATTTTTTTTGCTTCGATTTTTTAAAATGTTCTTAGAGATGGATGTGCTCTTACAAACGTATGTTTGCCAGTTTTTTCCTTGTTCCAGCTGATTTTCGTCATTAATCGTCAAGTTTCATTCTAAGAGTCAACAATTAATTTCCTTATAATTAATTTTTAAAGTCTATTCTTTAGTGTTTCAAATTCCTTGAGACTTCAGAGAATTGAAGATATTCAAGTTTGTCTTTCTTGTTCGAGGTATTCAATGCAATGATTCATACTTTGAGTAGAACCCAGTTCCAGTTTGAGATCAATCACTCAGCGCTCCACTATGGGAAAGGAAAAGATCCATATCAACATTGTCGTCATCGGACACGTCGACTCCGGCAAGTCCACGACCACCGGGCATCTCATCTACAAATGCGGTGGAATCGACAAGCGTACCATCGAGAAGTTCGAGAAGGAAGCCCAGGAGATGGGCAAGGGTTCCTTCAAGTACGCGTGGGTACTCGACAAGCTGAAGGTTTGTTGTTTCTCAATGTTAACAACAGTTGATGCATACTTGTCGACGCATTCGAACTGGAAAATTATTAATTTTTTTGAAGCACCACATCATCAGAAAAAGGTTGGAGAAAGAGTTGAGAAAATTGAACTACAAATTAGAGTTGAGAGACCGATGCTAGGGCTAATTTTTATCTTTTAGTAAGTATGATAGTAGAACATTTGCTATTTGGGTGAAACTGTAATCTTCGGTCTACACGATCTTGTACAAGTGAAATTTAGGCCGAGCGTGAACGTGGTATCACCATTGACATCGCTTTGTGGAAGTTCGAGACCGCCAAGTTTTACATCACCATCATCGACGCACCTGGCCATCGTGATTTCATCAAGAACATGATCACTGGTGAGACTATTTTGTGACGTCTAATTTTTGAACGTGGTGTTGCCGTCACTGTGTTTCGTACCGAAACGCGTCTAGCGAGTACACAATCTCTTGTCAGGTAAGCGCACTCTCGCTCAATGACCTAGGTGCGATAATGACCTGCTGTTGGGGATGTGGCCATAGATTGATCAGGAGCGATGTTGAAATATTGGCGCGCGTCGCGTGTACTACTAATAATAGGCCTTTGGTCACCCTGTTTCCTGATTCTTCTACTTCCGGTGGCCTTGAACGGGCTGTTCACTGTGAAAAAACTTCCCCTATTCAACTTCCCCTATAAAACACACTTCCTTATGGGCATACCCTGCGTCTTGTCTTGCAGACATTGGCACGATGATTTTTTTTTATTTTTCAAAATACGGTCTCGTAAGCCGCACGGCCTTGTTAGCGTAAACTTTTACAAAGCTTAAATGTTTATCAATGTAAAAATATTTTTATTGTAGAAATATTTTTTTCATGAACCGGAGTTATTGATGCTCAAAATGATCACCTAAGAAGAAAATTTTCGAAGCCTTAGCGTTTAAAGCCAAATTTTCTAGTATACCCATAAGAGGATAAGAGCCAAAGTAACCACTTCCTGTAATTTACAAATTTTCCTGCCACTCTGATTCTAAAATCGACCACCTTTGTTAGAAAATGGCAAAAAATTGATAAATCACAGAAAGTGGTTTGTTTCGGTGTTTTTAGGGGGCGGAAAATTGAGAGACGGGGTGAATGGCCGATTTTCTTTTGTCTTAGAAAACACCGCAGTCACCCTACTTCCTGATATTCTTGTCTCTAAAAGCACTGGCAGTAATCATTTTCTGTGAATTACTGATTTTCCTGCAGCTCTGAATCGAAACCCATCCTTGTTAGTAAATCGTAGAAAAATCACTGAATCGCAGAACTTTCGGTCTTTTTATAGGGGAAATGAAATTGAGTCTAGAGGGAAACACTTGGGATCAGCTAGTAACCCAGGTATGGTCTGCGTCTTTAACCTTTGACAAATTGCAGCCCTATAACGAAGTTTACACCGTTCACACGTTATGTTCTCACTTCCGCGGTCGCGTTGCGTTCATAGGTAAACTGCCAACTGGCTAAACAATTCTCTAGGGCGACCGACCTACCGACCCTCTCCCTCACTCAAAATGAATGTATCAGTTTTCACAGATAAAATTGCAAGAAAAAAATCTTCATTCCTCAACGTAAACATAATGTTTCAGTAGTCAGAACTAAGCCTCAACAGTTTTCGTAATGTTGAAAAGGGAAAATTTTGACCTGCTTCAGCGATCGACATATAAACTCAAGACAGATTTTACCTATGGTTGCGTTTCTTAAAACACTGCCTCTCTAAGCGTTTTTTTATGTAAAATATTTTTCTGATGTAAAATAAGAATTAATCACAGCGAATGCGAACCTTCGCAAAACTAATCGAAGTCTAGCATTTTCACCCTACAATACAGTCCCTGATAGTAGCTGAGAAAGAATCTGAAGTATTCACTTCATCAGTTGTCTATTTGGCACAAACACTCGCATGAAAAAAGGAAACGCAACGCGGTCGCGTGGCGGACAAAGTGAGAACATGATAACGTGTGAACGGTGTAAACTTTGTTGAATGCCACAAATAGCCTAAAACTAGAAACGCGCAGAAAAAATATATTTCTAAAATTTTTGTTTGTTTGTGATCGGAGAAAACTCTGAATTCTAACGCTGCACCACACGGCCTTTAACAAAGTGCTCCCACTCACCTCAACCACGCGTCAGCGGTTTCTAAAACACGGCCTCAACTTAAAAACTGCCTGGCTCAAATTTTTCTTGTTCTCTTTCTTTTTTTTTCTCTTTCTTTTTTCTTACTCTTTCTTTTCCTTTTTAAAAAAATTATCTTTATAAATTTTGGGGAAAGGAAAGGGGGGAGGGGGGTTTACCTAAGCAGGGAAGGGAGGGGGCACTAAAGGGGGAGGAAGAGGGCCCTACCTAAGCAAAGGGGGGGGGGGTTGGGCCCTAAGGGGGAGGGGGAGGGGGAAGAAGGGCTCTAAGGAGAAAGGGGGGCTCTAAGGAGAAAGGGGGGAAGGGAGTTTTAATGAATAAAATTTCTTTCTGAGAAAAAATCTTTGAACGGCTGAAGTAGATTAAAGCCAACTTTTTACAAAGAGAGTAAGAGAACAAGTAAGAAAAAAGAAAGAGAAAAAATAAATAAGAGAAAGAAAAAAGAATACTAATTAATTGAGGTAGGCCGTTTTTAAGTTGAGGCCGTGTTTTAGAAACCGCTGACGCGTGAGTGGGTGAGTGGGAGCACTTTGTTAAAGGCCGCACCACACCTAGGTTCCGAGCAGAGCCACAATTTGTTTGAGGCCTCAAAATCGCTGTTTATCACTTCAAGTTTGTAGGAAAAAAACTTATTGTTGAGAGTTTGTATCTGAAATGTTGAGCTTTCACTGCCCTTGATTTTTGACTCTACCTTGCTTCTCAATAATTCAGCCTTATTTGAGAATTGTGGTATTTTGAACGGCATGATAACAATTTCAAGTAATGTTTGTTGGAAATTGAAGATAGTGCCTCAGAATAAGATTGGTCAGATTGTGATTCTCGTATGCTGCAGGAACTTCCCAAGCCGATTGTGCTGTGTTGGTGGTTGCTTGCGGTACTGGAGAGTTCGAAGCCGGAATCTCTAAGAACGGTCAGACCCGTGAGCATGCCCTTCTTGCTCAAACTCTGGGTGTGAAGCAGCTAGTCGTTGCTTGCAACAAGATGGACACCACCGAACCTCCGTTCAGCGAGGCTCGCTTCACCGAAATCCAGACTGAGGTTTGTATAGGACTCGTTTATTCAAGGCCTTCAAAGGACATCGGCTTTTTACCCGATGTTTCACAACGACACGTCTAGGTTTTCTTGCTTCTCAATTTGGTTTATCTTCGACTGATCTTCTTAATTGACGGCTTTTGATGATATGCATTGAAGGTGTCCAACTTCATCAAGAAGATCGGGTACAACCCCAAGACTGTCGCATTCGTGCCCATCTCTGGCTTCAACGGAGATAACATGCTCGAGGCTTCGGACAACATGCCCTGGTTCAAGGGGTGGGCCATTGAGCGCAAGGAAGGCAACGCCTCTGGCAAGACCCTTCTTGAGGCTCTCGACGCCATTGTACCTCCCCAGCGGCCCACGGACAGACCTCTCCGCCTTCCTCTCCAGGATGTGTACAAGATCGGAGGTTGGTCTTCATCATAATTATACCCATTGACTTTGATTCGCAAATCTCTGTGTTGACCTTGGCTAGTTAGAATACAAATTCAGAATCAATCATTTTGAAGGATTGTGATGACCGCTAATTATTTTCGGGAATGTGGTTGAGTAAAAAGTGCGTTTATGAACAAAAAGGTACATTACTTGATGAATGCATCTGAAAAGTGATTTTCAGGTATCGGGACTGTCCCGGTCGGACGTGTTGAGACTGGAATCATCAAACCCGGCATGGTGGTCACGTTTGCCCCCCAGAACGTGACGACTGAAGTAAAGTCTGTCGAGATGCACCACGAATCCCTCCCGGAGGCCACCCCCGGAGACAACGTTGGATTCAACGTCAAGAACGTGTCTGTCAAAGACATCCGTCGTGGCTCGGTCTGCTCCGACTCTAAGAACGATCCTGCGAAGGAGGCGCGTGCTTTCCACGCTCAGGTCATTATCATGAACCACCCGGGGCAGATCGGTGCCGGATACACGCCCGTCTTGGATTGCCACACTGCCCATATTGCCTGCAAGTTCGCCGAGCTCAAGGAGAAAGTTGACCGTCGTACCGGAAAGAAGGTGGAAGACAATCCCAAGTTCCTCAAGTCGGGAGATGCCGGGATCGTTGAGCTCATCCCCACGAAGCCTCTGTGTGTAGAGTCTTTCACGGACTACGCTCCCCTCGGAAGGTTCGCGGTGCGTGACATGAGGCAGACGGTGGCTGTGGGTGTGATCAAGTCAGTGGAGAAGTCGGATGGATCGGCAGGCAAGGTGACCAAGTCAGCACAAAAGGCCGGAGCCCCGGCAGCCAAGAAGAAATAGGCAAAACATTATCACATAATGGAAGGTGTTTGAAAGTAATTATTTGTGATGTTGTTTTGTTGTTCTTTTTGCCTTTTTCAATTGGTTTTTCTCGACAGTTCGGCCCCTCCACGCATTGGTTGAATTGAGTGTTAAGGGTAAAATTTGTTGGTTGAATTACCCGCCAGTGGTTGGTTTTGAACCAGCATCCAACCATAAAGCTACACACATCGTTCTCCTTCTTGAATTTCTAACAAATTGTTTTGTTGCAATAACAATGTTTGAAATTATTGTGGAAGATGCACACGACATGGAAAACTAATTCAAAAGAGATGCGAATTCAAGTGTTGAGGGAGTTAGATGGAATAAAAAAAACCCTGGAAAAGCGATGATATAAAGCTCAACGGCGCAAGGGCATAATTCATTCATTCTTTATTCCTTACAAAGATATTTATATATACATTTACAATGGATGACTGTCGCGGGTGCGAGTTCAGTAGATACAACAATGAAGCTGAGGAGGTATAATTCAATTGAGGCGTAGTTTGGAAGCGGTTATGATCATAGATACCGGAAGTTTAAATAGAGAGTTTTTCAACGATTTAGGGGAAGCAGATGATACAGTTTGGTAAGGAAGAGAATTCCATGTGTCAATAGTTCTGGAGACACATGTGCTATGAGAGTGAGGAAGATTAAAAGGAAGGACAATCCTCAAATGGTGAGTTAAACGGTAGTTATATGGGAAAAGAAAAATCCTCAATAAAGATGTATGCTCGAGTTCAATTTGATTGTAGACAGCTTTTTGAACAAAACATAGATCGGTAATGGCTCGTCGATATTCAAGTGTTTGCATTGATAGAAAACTCAAGCGTGACAAGAAATCAAGCTTG
Organism: Allodiplogaster pararmata; assembly: GCA_964056735.1. NCBI lineage: Eukaryota > Metazoa > Nematoda > Chromadorea > Rhabditida > Diplogasteridae > Allodiplogaster > Allodiplogaster pararmata. The sequence continues at coordinate 7,716,782 of OZ057407.1, forward strand.
GGAACACCGGCTCGAGCAAGAAGTCGCCTGGTAAATGACCTTTGAACTCGTTCTAAATCATTAGTGAGGCCTATTGAAGTAGGTGACCAGACTTCTGATTCATATTCAAGCAAGGGAAGAATATATGTTTTGTCCTGACCTGACATGGGACTTGAGGTAATGCATGCAAAGAAGACAAGAGTGTAAACATCGAGAGGACTCACATTATTATCAGATACAATAGGGACCGAGGAGGTGCATGATGGTAGAGGACCTGACATGGGACTTGAGGTAATGCATGCAAAGAAGACAAGAGTGTAAACATCGAGAGGACTAACATTAGTATCAGATACAATAGGGACCGAGGTGGTGCATGATGGTAGAGGACCTGACATGGGACTTGAGGTAATGCATGCAAAGAAGACAAGAGTGTAAACATCGAGAGGACTCACATTTGTATCAGATACAATAGGGACCGAGGCGGTACATGATGGTAGAGGACCTGACATGGGACTTGAGGTAATGCATGCAAAGAAGACAAGAGTGTAAACATCGAGAGGACTAACATTAGTATCAGATACAATAGGGACCGAAGCGGTGCATGATGGTTGAGGACCTGACATGGGACTTGAGGTAATGTATGTAAATAAGACAAGAGTGTAAACATCGAGAGGACTCACGTTAGTATCAGATACAATAGGGACCGAGGCGGTGCATGATGGTAGAGGACCTGACATGGGACTTGAGGTAATGTATGTAAATAAGACAAGAGTGTAAACATCGAGAGGACTAACATTAGTATCAGAAACAATAGTGACCGAGGCGGTGCATGATGGTAGAGGACCTGACAGGGGACTTGAGGTAATGCATGCAAACAAGACAAGAGTGTAAACATCGAGAGGACTAACATTAGTATCAGATACAATAGGGACCGAGGCGGTGCATAATGGTAGAGGACCTGACATGGGACTTGAGGTAATGCATGCAAAGAAGACAAGAGTGTAAACATCGAGAGGACTAACATTAGTATCAGATACAATAGGGACCGAGGCGGTGCATGATGATGGTAACGTCGCGACGGAGGTCACCTACACGCGGTGCGACTGTGGACGACGCTACATGGCGTCGGACCCAATGGACCTCCAAAACAAATCTTCCCAATGGAATCTCCCGCAAGGGACAACGAGGACGGCTTCCCCCGAACCCTCTCCTCATTTTTTCTAACACGGATCAGAAAGACCCAGCGTCTCTGATCCGAATACTCCTCCAAATCGCTGGTATCGAGACTAACCCAGGCCCAAGATGGCCTTGTTCTGTATGCTCTCTTAACGCGCCTTCGAATTGTGTTAATTGTAGCAAATGTAAGAAATGGGTACATTTCCGCTGTTCCAACCTTAACAATCTTAATGATTGGAACCCCCAATGGAGATGTCGAATTTGTGAGAGAGCCCCGATCCAGCAGACTGCCTCCCAGACGGTAGCTAACCTGAGGATAATCCAATGGAACGCTAATGGACTTAGAGCCCGATTAACCGAGCTAGAGGACCTTTTACATGAGTTGAATGTCCACGTAGCACTCATCCAAGAAACCAAAATGGATGCTAGTATTCCATCTCCCAATATCGTAGGATACACGATCATAAGAAAAGACCGCTCCAACTCCGGAGGTGGCCTTGCGATACTAGTCAAAGAGAATATACGCTATGCTAACGTGACTTCCCCAGCGACGGACCAGACAGCCGAAACACTCAGCGTGGACGTGCCAACTGACCAAGGAACCATAAGAATCTGCAACATATACATCCCACCTCGATCGTCCTGCCCCAACTCATACGCGCCGAACTTCAGCCGACTCCTAACACAGAAGAAACCTCTCATTGTCGGCGGAGACTTCAACGCACACAATAAAGTTTGGAGTGAAGGTACGGAGGACAGCAGAGGAGATGAACTATGTGACTTCATTGACGACAGCGATCTTGTATGTCTCAACAACTCAAAGATGCCCACAAGACAAAAAGCATCACCAGACATCACTTTCGCCTCGAACGACATAGCCATCGACTGCAACTGGTCAACAATCAACAGAATGAACTCTGACCACCTCCCATGCCTGATTGACGTCGAAACACAGCCATCCAACATCTCAAACGCACGTTGTTATACAAACTATAACAAAGCGAACTGGAAGGGCTTCGAAAGGGATATCAACAAGATTCTCATGGATTTCCCATTCACCGGCAACTCAATTCAGATGCACAAATTCCTGACCGCCACCTTGACCAAAGCGGCGAAAAACAACATTCCCCGTGGAAAGGTGCCAAGATACACGCCTCACTTGAGCGAAGATGTGAAGAAACTGATTTCAGAACGGGACCAAATGAGAAGGGACAATCCTACGGACCCCTCACTCCCCTCAATAATGGCCGAAATCTCCTTCCGCATCAACCTCGAAAAGAGGAAGGCTTGGGAAAAGTACATATCTGAAATAAACCACAACGAACCGGGCAACAAACTCTGGAAAACGATAAAGGCTATCGACGGCAAATCAATAAAACCGACGCACTTGACCATCATCCACGAAGGGAAAAGTCTATGCCCAACATCAGCCTCAAACGCTTTTGCTAGAAAATTAGCCAAACAAGCCCCTAAAGAGGTCGACAAATCAGCAAGAAGCACAACGCGACTAATAAAAGGCCTCAAACGGACAGACGCTCCCCAAATTTCCCTGGCACAGATCGAAGAAGTCATCAAGAAAACCAAAGATTCCAAATGCCCAGACAGTGAAGGCATCTGCCCCCTACTACTCAAAATGGCCGGAGAAAACTTCAGAAAGTGCCTCTGCATCCTCTTCAATGACACGCTGCAAACCGGTATTATCCCGTCCAGATGGAAAGATGCAAGAGTGATAATGTTACATAAACCAGGAAAGGACTCGAGCAACCTGAACGGCTATAGACCAATATCAATATTATCACCTATAGCCAAGACATTCGAACGGGTCTTATTACCATTCCTGGCGGAAAGCTTTAAAATCGCTGACTGGCAACATGGATTCCGCAAAGAGCACTCGACCACTACCGCACTCCTGGAAATAACCGGGAAAATAACAAACGGCTTCAATCGGAAACCACCCCCGGACCGCACTCTCATGGTCGCCCTTGACCTCACTGCAGCATATGACTTAGTGAACATATCCCTTCTCTGCAAGAAACTCACTGAAACGAATATGCCAAGAGCCATCGTCCGATGGATGTCCAGCTACCTAAGAGGCCGTACAATCAAGGTAGATTTCCAAGGAAAAAGCAGTAGACGTCTCACATGCAGATCTGGTGTCCCACAAGGAGCAGTGCTCAGCCCCCTCTTATTCAATCTCTACATAAACAACCTCCCGCAACCCACAGGAAACACGCAGATGACAGCCTACGCCGACGACATATCAATTCTCTCCTCAAGCCCCTGTATTGAAACCTGTGAAGATCAGATCAACCACTTCCTACCGAAACTCGTAGAAGAATTGGAACAACAAAAAATGATCATATCCAAGGAAAAGACTACGGTCACTCTTTTCACAACCCATACAGGCGAATGTAAAAAAGAACCCAAGGTAGAAATCCATGGAACCCTTTTGCCGACAACTAAAACACCCAAAATACTCGGTGTCGTCTTAGACCAACTCGGCACCTTCCGACAACATGCAGAATACCTTAAACAGAGAACGGCCAAAAGACTGAATATACTACATGCCCTCGGAGGAAGAACATGGGGCCAACAGAAAAACACCCTTCTTGCAACCTACAAAACAATGACCAGATCCGTTCTCAACTACGCCGTACCAATTTACTCCCCTCAATTGGCCGAGACGAACTGGAAAAAACTACAGGCAAACCAAAATAAAGCAATACGGATAGCAACAGGAAACCTAGCAATGGCCGGCGCAGAGCACTTAGCTCTAGAAAGCGAAATGTTACCCATAAAGGAGCACAAACGATGCTTACCAAGCAATTCGTTGCAAGAGCAAGACTCCTCCCAAACCACCCCTCCCATCGTCGATGCATGGAACCCAAACCACCTAGAACTATTCGTAAACATGCCAAGGACTTAGAAATGATGTTAGTAGACAGTGATCAGAAAGCCGCACTGAAAAGAATACATACTGAGACTGTTAGAAATTTCATTAGCTCCTGTTCCCCTAACCCAGTTCTAGGTAAGAAACCTCCCAGAATCCATAAATCAACGAATAGTGGCTATGCAAGTTCTCTTAACAGCTACCTACACAGAATAGGAGCTGCCCAATCACCTCTTTGCCCAAAATGTTTAGAAGAGCCACATACAACTAGTCATTTATTCTCGTGTCGCTGTGACCACACACTTTTAAGAAGTATAGATTTGTGGAATAGCCCGACGTCTGTTGTTAAGTTCTTATACCAGTGATTCCTTTCTCTCTCAAAAAAAAAAAATAATTAAATAAAAAAGGGGAAAAAAAACCAAATAAACCCCGAGAGAGAAAGAGAAATAATGTAATTAGTAATTAGATAAATGATGTAAGTAAGGTTATTGTTTTCTGAGCCATGTCAAAGAAGACCTCGTCTACCCAGCCGGAGACCTACGGCGGGCGATCTACAACAACAGCATGATGGTAGAGGACCTGACATGGGACTTGAGGTAATGCATGCAAAGAAGACAAGAGTGTAAACATCGAGAGGACTCACATTAGTATCAGATACAATAGGGACCGAGGAGGTGCATGATGGTAGAGGACCTGACATGGGACTTGAGGTAATGCATGCAAAGAAGACAAGAGTGTAAACATCGAGAGGACTAACATTAGTATCAGATACAATAGGGACCGAGGCGGTGCATGATGGTAGAGGACCTGACATGGGACTTGAGGTGATGCATGCAAAGAAGACAAGAGTGTAAACATCGAGAGGACTCACATTAGTATCAGATACAATAGGGACCAAGGAGGTGCATGATGGTAGAGGACCTGACATGGGACTTGAGGTAATGCATGCAAAGAAGACAAGAGTGTAAACATCGAGAGGACTAACATTAGTATCAGATACAATAGGGACCGAGGCGGTGCATGATGGTAGAGGACCTGACATGGGACTTGAGGTAATGCATGCAAACAAGACAAGAGTGTAAACATCGAGAGGACTAACATTAGTATCAGATACAATAGGGACCGAGGCGGTGCATGATGGTAGAGGACCTAACATGGGACTTGAGGTAATGCATGCAAAGAAGACAAGAGTGTAAACATCGAGAGGACTCACATTAGTATCAGATACAATAGGGACCGAGGAGGTGCATGATGGTAGAGGACCTGACATGGGACTTGAGGTAATACATGCAAAGAAGACAAGAGTGTAAACATCGAGAGGACTAACATTAGTATCAGATACAATAGGGACCGAGGCGGTGCATGATGGTAGAGGACCTGACATGGGACTTGAGGTAATGCATGCAAAGAAGACAAGAGTGTAAACATCGAGAGGACTAACATTAGTATCAGATACAATAGGGACCGAGGCGGTGCATGATGGTAGAGGACCTGACATGGGACTTGAGGTAATGCATGCAAAGAAGACAAGAGTGTAAACATCGAGAGGACTAACATAAGTATCAGATACAATAGGGACCGAGGCGGTGCATGATGGTAGAGGACCTGACATGGGACTTGAGGTAATGCATGCAAAGAAGACAAGAGTGTAAACATCGAGAGGACTAACATTAGTATCAGATACAATAGGGACCGAGGCGGTGCATGATGGTAGAGGACCTGACATGGGACTTGAGGTAATGCATGCAAAGAAGACAAGAGTGTAAACATCGAAAGGACTCACATTAGTATCAGATACAATAGGGACCGAGGAGGTGCATGATGGTAGAGGACCTGACATGGGACTTGAGGTAATGCATGCAAAGAAGACAAGAGTGTAAACATCGAGAGGACTAACATTAGTATCAGATACAATAGGGACCGAGGCGGTTCATGATGGTAGAGGACCTGACATGGGACTTGAGGTAATGCATGCAAAGAAGACAAGAGTGTAAACATCGAGAGGACTAACATTAGTATCAGATACAATAGGGACCGAGGCGGTGCATGATGGTAGAGGACCTGACATGGGACTTGAAGTAATGCATGCAGAGAAGACAAGAGTGTAAACATCGAGAGGACTAACATTAGTATCAGATACAATAGGGACCGAGGAGGTGCATGATGGTAGAGGACCTGACATGGGACTTGAGGTAATGCATGCAAAGAAGACAAGAGTGTAAACATCGAGAGGACTAACATTAGTATCAGATACAATAGGGACCGAGGCGGTGCATGATGGTAGAGGACCTGACATGGGACTTGAGGTAATGCATGCAAAGAAGACAAGAGTGTAAACATCGAGAGGACTAACATAAGTATCAGATACAATAGGGACCGAGGCGGTGCATGATGGTAGAGGACCTGACATGGGACTTGAGGTAATGCATGCAAAGAAGACAAGAGTGTAAACATCGAGAGGACTAACATTAGTATCAGATACAATAGGGACCGAGGCGGTGCATGATGGTAGAGGACCTGACATGGGACTTGAGGTAATGCATGCAAAGAAGACAAGAGTGTAAACATCGAAAGGACTCACATTAGTATCAGATACAATAGGGACCGAGGAGGTGCATGATGGTAGAGGACCTGACATGGGACTTGAGGTAATGCATGCAAAGAAGACAAGAGTGTAAACATCGAGAGGACTAACATTAGTATCAGATACAATAGGGACCGAGGCGGTTCATGATGGTAGAGGACCTGACATGGGACTTGAGGTAATGCATGCAAAGAAGACAAGAGTGTAAACATCGAGAGGACTAACATTAGTATCAGATACAATAGGGACCGAGGCGGTGCATGATGGTAGAGGACCTGACATGGGACTTGAAGTAATGCATGCAGAGAAGACAAGAGTGTAAACATCGAGAGGACTAACATTAGTATCAGATACAATAGGGACCGAGGAGGTGCATGATGGTAGAGGACCTGACATGGGACTTGAGGTAATGCATGCAAAGAAGACAAGAGTGTAAACATCGAGAGGACTAACATTAGTATCAGATACAATAGGGACCGAGGCGGTGCATGATGGTAGAGGACCTGACATGGGACTTGAGGTAATGCATGCAAAGAAGACAAGAGTGTAAACATCGAGAGGACTAACATTAGTATCAGATACAATAGGGACCGAGGCGGTGCATGATGGTAGAGGACCTGACATGGGACTTGAGGTAATGCATGCAAAGAAGACAAGAGTGTAAACATCGAGAGGACTAACATTAGTATCAGATACAATAGGGACCGAGGCGGTTCATGATGGTAGAGGACCTGACATGGGACTTGAAGTAATGCATGCAGAGAAGACAAGAGTGTAAACATCGAGAGGACTAACATTAGTATCAGATACAATAGGGACCGAGGAGGTGCATGATGGTAGAGGACCTGACATGGGACTTGAGGTAATGCATGCAAAGAAGACAAGAGTGTAAACATCGAGAGGACTAACATTAGTATCAGATACAATAGGGACCGAGGCGGTGCATGATGGTAGAGGACCTGACATGGGACTTGAGGTAATGCATGCAAAGAAGACAAGAGTGTAAACATCGAGAGGACTAACATTAGTATCAGATACAATAGGGACCGAGGCGGTGCATGATGGTAGAGGACCTGACATGGGACTTGAGGTAATGCATGCAAAGAAGACAAGAGTGTAAACATCGAGAGGACTAACATTAGTATCAGATACAATAGGGACCGAGGCGGTTCATGATGGTAGAGGACCTGACATGGGACTTGAAGTAATGCATGCAGAGAAGACAAGAGTGTAAACATCGAGAGGACTAACATTAGTATCAGATACAATAGGGACCGAGGAGGTGCATGATGGTAGAGGACCTGACATGGGACTTGAGGTAATGCATGCAAAGAAGACAAGAGTGTAAACATCGAGAGGACTAACATTAGTATCAGATACAATAGGGACCGAGGCGGTGCATGATGGTAGAGGACCTGACATGGGACTTGAGGTAATGCATGCAAAGAAGACAAGAGTGTAAACATCGAGAGGACTAACATTAGTATCAGATACAATAGGGACCGAGGCGGTGCATGATGGTAGAGGACCTGACATGGGACTTGAGGTAATGCATGCAAAGAAGCTAGAAAACGTGTTAGAAATTTTAAGCGGAGATATTATCGGTACATTGTTAAGAACCAAGGATGAAAACGTGTTGCTAGGCTTAGTACTGTAGGCAATAGTACGGTAAAACTGTTTGAAATTCTTCGGCATTCTAAAAGAATTTTCTCGTCCCTATGCATTTTCCTGCATACTGCCATAGTAGATTTTCGCAAAGGTTGTTGCTTATTTGATCTCTTTAAAAAGCTGAACATTCTTCTAATTTTGGTGGGATACTTCAAATGAGGTTTACGGGGCTTCGTTTGGGGAACATGTTGAGATATAAGTGATAACAACATATTTGTCAGATAAAGTACACATTGATCGATGGTCAGGGTAGAAAAGAGAATTGTCCAGTTCACTGAACAAATAGATTGGTTGATGGCATTCCAATCAGTTTTTCTCCATTGTGGAATTAACTTAGTGGATGTTATGACTGATCGGAGAGAGCATTTCGAGATTGAGAAGGTTATGGACATCACTCGTTGAAAAAGGGTGAGAGGTTGTACAGTACGTAATGAGGTCATGGTTACAGAAAACATAATCCAAAATGTTAGTAGAGCGTGTTGAAGTAGTAACAAACTGAGAAAGGTGATAGTCACTTGCAAATTGTAAAAAAAGATTAGAAGTACGACAGTCAGAAGTAGTTATGACATTGCACCAATCAATACTTGGAAAATTAAGGTCACCACAAATAATAACAGGATAAGGCAGAGAACTGTGAGGAATTAGGTAATCAATAAAATCAGTAATAGCATTAACAGGAGAGTTAGGTGAGCGATAATAAGAAACGAGGCGTAGAGAAGGAAAAGGTAGAGAACATGAGTCATTGGGAAATATGTCAACAGTTATGCACTCAATAGAGTCTTGAGCAAAGGAAGATACATTTAAGTATCACGGTTCCACCACTACGGTTACTATCAATGCGATCTGATCGAAATACATGATACGGAATATTATCACAAATTAGGGGGGGAGTCGGGATCAGAAGAGTCGGGATCATACATGGTACGGAATATTATCACAAATTAGGGGGGAGTCGGGATCAGAAGAGCAAAGCCAAGTTTCCCATATGAAAACTATGTCTGGAAAGCTTGATCGTAGTAAGTGATGAACATCATACAATTTGTTTTTTACAGATCGAGCATTAAAAGAGGAACAATTCAGTTTAAGAGAACTCGCACCCAATATGTCCTATTTAGAATTCTTCCTTTGATCGGTGACCTTCTTCTGGATGCGAGAACTTCTTCGAGGAGCATCGGGCGATTTAGCAGCGACAGCGTGAGAAGAGGCCGTTGATGTCTGGTTCACGGTATTCGAGGTCAAAGGAGGGAAATCTTCGGATGGGAACTGATGGGAGCTTGACGAGGGAAGAGAAGAGGATATATAAGGCTTCGGCCTCCGATGGTAAGAGGACACAGCCTCTAGATGAGAGTCGATCACTCTGCAGGGAGTGTCTGACGAACCAGAGGCAATGATCTTGCATTCTCTTTCGGCGAGAAGCTCGGCAGGGGAGAGATCTGCCCGTACATAGCAGCCTCTTGGAACACTATTCTTCGTAGTTCTGATCGACTTCAGAAAAGCTTCTCGGTTGGAAGCGTCCGCAAACTGTATCTTGATTGGGCGTCCAGCATTGGAATGTGATCGAGGGGCATCTTTTGGATGGCGATGAAAAGAGATTTCTCCCTTTTGAAGAGACTGTAGTAGTTCAGGTGAAGAGTGCTTTGCGAAGATGTCGTGGATTACTTCTTTGTCAGACGACTCAGTAGCTTCGGGGCTCCTCTTCTCAGGAAGCTTCAGGAGAACTGCTCTCTTCGACTTGGAGAAAAGCATCTCTCTGTCTCTCAGGGAAGTTTCCACCATAGCAGAGTAGATATGCGGCCGTAATGAAGCTGGAGAAACTGATTTCTTCACTTCCGAGAGGGTTTGACGGAGAACTTGAATTTCAGCCGATTGTTTGGAGAGAACTTGGTGAAGAGGGAACAATGTTTCGAAGAAGAGACTGAACATAGGACAGTGGCACCGTCGGAATGTCCATCTCAATCAGCGATGGAATAGGAATAGATTGATGACTATTAAAAATCGTTGTCGACATAGTAGAGAGAGATTTATGGGTCACCACTAAATAAGAGCAGAGACAGGACGATTGAAAAAACAACAAGAGATAAAAACGACAAGAAGCCCAAAGTCAAGGAGGGAAATAGCTGAGGATGTGAAACCGCCAATAAGGATGATGTTTCATTCTGAATTTATAATTTTAAAAAACCAGGAGGTACATGCAGTCTGTGTGGAGGTTCCCGCCTGTTTTGCTCGGATCAAAAATAAATACAACAACCATTATTTTTGATTGTCTATGAACTGGCAATCCGAAAGACAGTACAAGAGAAATTTTCGTACAAGAAACGAAAATTCGAAGATAATGATTTCCGATAGGTGAGAAGGGTCCAACAAGGTTAATGGATTTTTTGTGGGGTCTTTACCGTTTTAGAATTGATCTTTTGATGTCGAGGAACTTCACCAAGGAGAGGTCATCGATAACCGTCAGAGTCGTTGAAATTTCGGAGAATGATGACCTAAAAGATATCTGCAACCAGCTAATGCTCCTACATGAGGAATCTCAGAGCTTCTCAGATTATGAATATTCAGAGAAGACGCCAATATGTGTTTTTAAAGCTTTTTAATCTCTAAATCTTTATTATCACCGAAGGGTAACTTGTTGAGTTACCGCTTATACGGTGTATAAAATTGGTCAGGAAGAACGGGATAAAATCTTGATATTTGGTGATCCACTCTTCAATCCGTTTTAAGATAATCCGGTAGGTCGACGACTGTGAGAAGGTTCAGTTCTTCTAGAATTTTTTTGATAAGCGTTGTGATAACTGTGAAATATTTTAATGTGTTTTATCAATTTTTTGATATTTGTTAATATATATATTTTATCTACACTTGTCCGTCCAAAAACAGACATTCAAAAACCACAGATAACAATGGTGTCTTTAAGAAGCAAAGAAAACAAGAAAAGAAATCTAAGACAATTCTTGTAACAATTTATTACAGAGTGCGTCATAGTGTCTAATAATTACATCCATGTGTCTGCTGATTCGAAACGGAAAGACTAAAGTGTATCAATGATATTGATGACAGCTTTTTTGAAAACGTGTTCATTCGGAACATTCAACACATCTCTCGATAATCTAGTGAACATACTCGCTACACTTAATGAGAAACAATGGAAACGGGCCGTATTCTGTTGCTTCGACATACAAACTGTTAACGTTTTTTTTCGTGTATGTAATCGGAACCCATTTGAAGAACCTTGCCTTCGCGACAATGGAACTATTGTTGTAAATTTTCCAACCCATCATAAGATCCGCGACTTTCCGCCTGTCTATCAAGGAAGAAAGACCTAGGTTAGCCAATCGACAAGAATAAGAAGGAAGTGCACGTGGATAATCAGGATTAGGAAAGCATCGGTAGTATACATACAATACGAGTAAAAGCTTCAAGTACTTTCTCGATCATTTTGCAGTCTTTTTTATAATATGAATTCCAGAAGCAAGAGGCAAATTCTAGACGAGGAAGTATATATGTGGAAAAGCAAGTATAATAACTGGGTCGTTGATGGGAACAACACGGAGGAGTTAATACATGGCTGCCGTTGCTTTGCTCACTCGATCTTCAACAGCTGGGCCTCTGCGCAATGATGAGACAACTTGTACTCCAGGTCGCCAACTTGGTTGACACGTGATAACAGCACATGGCAGATTGAATAGGAGGCGATGAGAGATTGGTACCCTATATGCAGATGAAGAGTTTTACTGGGAGACAAGGAGAGTTGATTACATTGACACCAAACAGTTATAGCATCGAGTGCAAGTTGTAGTTCTTGACTTCGCTCTAAAAAGGTATCTTTGTTATAAGACACATACACTTTGATAACATCGGCAAATGCTTGGAAATGTACATTAGGGAATTTAGCTAGTACATGGTTAAATCAGTTATGTATAAGATGAATAGCAGGGGTCCAAGGACAGAACCCTGGGGAACCCCCGATGTCACATTAAATTGAGGAGAACTAGTCCTACCAATGTGAACTGAAAAAGTGCGATCTGTCAAGAAGGATTCTAGAAATAATAACAATTGAGATGGTATACCATAATGTCTACACTTGCAGAGAAGCTTAGGAATACTAATTGTATCGAAAGCTCGAGAAAAATCGAGGTATATGACATCGGTGGAAAATCCACTCCCTAGCGCTCTCGTCCAGTCTTCCTCACACATCAATAAGTTGGTGACAACAGAAGCCTTCTCTCGAAAGCCGTGCTGATAATTAGACAACACATCGAATCTTTCTAGATGCTCTATAATAGTCTTACGAAGTAGGCGCTCTATTGTCTTCGATGCAGGGGACAATATCGATATGGGCCTATAAGAAGAAGGAGAAGAGGGTTCTTTGCCTTGTTTAGGAATTGCGGTCACAAAAGAATGTTTCCAAATAGCAGGAGTCGAAGATGTGATAAGACAGAAGTTGTATATAGATAGAGGGACCGAAAGTGAAGAATGACATATTTTGAACACAAGCTGAGGAATTCCATCGGCACCGGTACTACCCGTGTATTTCAATTTAGACAGAGCACGTGAAACAGTAGACGGAAGAAAGATACTCAGACTGGCTTGTGGAAGAATGGGATCTCCAGCGGGGCGGGGTAACAAACCGTCATCATGGGTAAAGGAAGAGGCAAACTCAGCTGCTAGTAAGTCACATTTACTTTGAGAGTCGATCAAAACAGAACCATTTCGATCAATGAGAAAACGAGGAGGATTGGGTTTGGGACGTGTGAGAGAAGAGGTATGCCGGTACAAATTACGAGAGGATGTGAGCCTTTTCTTGAGGCAGTGCTTATTCCACTTGTTGATTTGTTTAAGTAGATCACAACTAGATTTTTCATACAGTTTTCGAACAAGTGGCTAACGAATATTGCGAAATAGTGCATATCGATAAGAGATCTAGCTACGAATATGGAGTGGATAGGCAGAGAAAGACGAGCGAGGGGCCTGCATTGGAACATACAAGGACAGAGCGTGGCGGAGGAATAGTAGGAAGCGAGAGTAAAGGTCATCTACACAAAAGAACATATCGAAAGCAGCTACCCAATCTATAGAGGACAAGTAATCATTCAAAGCAGAAAAATCAGTTCGAGAATAGTCTGGAACATGTTCAACGTCGATACGGTCCAAGGATATATGTATATTGGTATCGAATCCTAAATGATCACAAGACGGAAATGAGGGAATAATACGGGACTCGGAGAAAAGAGAAGGATGAGATGTAACGAACCAGTCAAGTGATCGGTTTTGGCGCGTTGGGAGGCGGCACAGAAACGAGAGGTTGAAGGAGGAAATCAGAGAATGAATTATATTATCGGAAAGACTAACAGGAGGACTCAGGAAATCAGAATTGAAATCGCCCACCAGGAAGAAGGGATGATTAGATGTTGAGAAAAGGTCGGATAGAAAATCACAGAAAACTCTTGTCTGATCGGAACTATAACTGGGTGGACGGTAACACACAACAACTCGTAGAAAACAAACTGAAACGAGAACATAGATGGCTATGACTTCTGTACGAGAGAAATCTATTGCTGGCTTAGTAAAAGAGTATACATCACGAATAACAATGCAAACACCACCGCCTCTAGAGTCACGGTCCGTTCTCACAACAACATAAGGGATATCTCCAACAATTTCACAATTCTTAATCATACCATGGAGCCAAGTTTCGGACAACGCTACAATATCTGGCTGCTCAGCTTCGAGAAAAATTCGGAAGGCTGCTAGTTTATTACATATAGAGCGCATGTTAAAATAGAAGAACTTGAGAGAATTCCTACCCGGACATGATCTTAGTTTGACGGGAAAGAAGATAAAGGTCTAACAGTTTGCAGCCTCGAACGACGAATAGCGTCGGCTTCTGCTCTTGGTATCACTTCTCCATTGTAGACAACGACGTCTTTCCCCTCGGACACTAGTCTTCTTTTCTCTTGCCGAAGCAAGAACTCCTTCTCTCGCATTTCTTTGGTCAGACTTGGCCGAATGAAAATGTTTCTGAAGCGGTTGTCATTCCGAAGTGAAGAAGCACGTGCGAGAAGTTGCCGCTAAAGTGACTTCGCTGGAAGAATGACCTTCAGCGGTCTGGAGGCCGGTCGCCCATTAGAGTTGTGATTGATACCCATCCGAAAATGGGCCAGTCCGTGAACAGCTACGCCAGCTGCGTCGAGTAGTGAGAGAACCAGAGCGTTGTCATGAGCTGTTTGTGAAGAAGGGAGAGCAGTAGGATCCGGATTTTCTGGAGCCTTTTCGATGACAATAGATCGGAGTCTTTTGTCCTCTTCAATTTCGTGCTGGATTAAGTCGACGGTGGGGGACTGAGTGGAATGTATATCTGATAGTTTCTTGATGACAACAGCACACGTCTTCAGGAGTAGCAAGACGTGAGGAGGCAGGGAAGGCTTCTTTGCTTCTGATTCGGCAGAAATACAGCTGTCGAGTGCTGAAGTCAGAGCAGCAACTCCAGTAGGATCACAATCGTTGGAGGAAGTTTTTTCGGCTCGTCTTTTGGGAGGCATTTGGGGCAGTAAAGGCAGTAAGAGCACGGAAGAAATCGATACACAGAGCACTATGGACACTCACCGCTCGGTAGAGAGAACTGAGAGAAAAAATGTTATTCGTTTTAAGTAACGATGTTTTATCAATCTTTCGCTGTTTGAAGACAGAAGATATTAATGTATGTTACATACGTTATTTGAATGAAAAAAGAATGAATAATGAGTTCATGACAAAACAAATAAAATAATTGATATATATATATATATATATATATGAGAGGGGCTCTAATAGCAAACTAGATGTGGTCTGCGTCTCTAACAATGCGACAAAATGCAAAAAACTGAAAACGTGCTTATAAAATGTTTTTATAAGGTCTCGTTTCTAAGCCGTAAAAAACCTAAGTGTTGTGCAGTGTCAGAGAGCGTATCCTTTGCCTAACCCTAAGCCGAATAAACCCTTAAAAGTTTATAAAACATTTTTATTTCTGAGTTTGTGAATTATTTGTTAGGTTGACTTGTACGAAGCTTTGTGAACGATGATATCAACGAAAATAGCAAAAAGTGTAAAGTGAGCATGAAGTGATAGCAGATAAGCAAAGAAGAATGAAATATGGAAGATACATCAGACGATCAGAGAAAATTCTCCATTGTCTGACGCTGCATCACACCTTGGTTTCTAGCAGAGCCATGAAAAAATTCAGAAACAACTGTAGCACGAGATAAAGGTTATAAAATTGTAGTTACTTTAAAATGAAAACCATGAGAATGAAATTTAAACAACGGTAATTTCTAAAACAGTTTTGCGTGGGTGCCATGTCTTCTTCTGTGATGTCTTCTCTGACGGATCCTCCAAAGTAAGGTGGGTCCCTAAAGTAAAATTTACCCATGTCTTCTCTGACGGATCCTCCAAACTCCATAATCCTTCAAAACAAAGTGAAGAATTGAAAAAGAGTTCTTGAATCTTGGAAGATTTCCAAGCAAAGTGCAAATGTGTGCGCTTAGAATATATTTAAGTGCTTGTGAAATCCCTCAAAAATCAAAAAATTTCCTATAACTTTAGATCTCATGGCGATGAGCTCAACGATGCCGGCAATTGCGATAAACTCAGTGTTATCTTCAAAAAAACATTTCGAGCGCGTGAATTCGAGTTTCTCGAATAGGGCATCGATTTATTTTGTCTCGATTTCGGATAAAGAAAGAAACACAATGTTTCCAAGCAGGTTGTGTAACCTCGGGGTAGCAACTCTCACAGCTACAAGGATGGAGATGACCGCGTATGTCTTGGCTTGACGATTTTTGTAAGCTGGTTCATGTCTCGTTGTTGTAGGTGCTCCAGAAGTCACGGAACGAACGGTCATCGCATGAAGCTTCCGAATGGCTGCGCGCAGCATTGCTGATGTATTCTTTTTTCTATGCAGCCAGATATGATTTTGAAAAAATGTTTTAACGAGAACCATGAATAGAAGTAACTGTTACAGAACCTGTCACAGCTATAAGAGTTTTACTTCTCTAGAACAGACAAACAGTATGATTAGGTAAACTCGTAGAAGGATTTTCAGCTCCCGAGGCCGTTAAAAGCAAATGAGAAACTTAACGCCACTTTTTTTAAATTAAAGTTAAAAGGATTAGTAGAGCACTAGACTATCAAACTGGCAACTCTCAAGTAATTGCTTTGGTTTTCAAGCTTAATGGCCAAAGAGTGATTGTTTATCTATCTCAGCTTTTTATTCTTAGACTGATTTGCATAATTGAGCCCGGTCAATAGGAAAATTATATTAATTGGAGACCTTAGCTCTTTTTAAACTTATAATAAGTGATACCAGAAAGATTGATCTAATTATAACGTCTTCCTTGGTATTGAAATTGACACAAGAGAAGAGTTTATGCTGAGTTAAACGCATTGGATGAAGAAAGTGACACAAGAGATTTAGCACGGATTGGAGCGCTTACTCTGACAGCCAATGAGATGAAAATAATTATTAAAATATACTTGTTCCATAGAGTTGACGTATGGCTAAAGCTTTGGGTCCTAAAGTGATTATTCACGGGTTGAGCTTAGAGTCGTGACTTATGGGAAGAGATGAGATTAGAGTCGTGACTTATGGGTAGAGATGAGCTTAGAGTCGTGACTTATGGGTAGAGATGAGCTTAGAGTCGTGACTTATGGGAAGAGATGAGCTTAGAGTCGTGACTTATGGGTAGAGATGAGCTTAGAGTCGTGACTTATGGGTAGAGATGAGCTTAGAGTCGTGACTTATGGGTAGAGATGAGCTTAGAGTCGTGACTTATGGGTATAGATGAGCTTAGAGTCGTGACTTATGGGTAGAGATGAGCTTAGAGTCGTGACTTATGGGTAGAGATGAGCTTAGAGTCGTGACTTATGGGTAGAGATGAGCTTAGAGTCGTGACTTATGGGTAGAGATGAGCTTAGAGTCGTGACTTATGGGTAGAGATGAGCTTTACATTGTGGTTAATAATGAGTCAAATACAGAAGTCGACTAGCCTATTCGAAATGAGAAGAAAAAACGCGTAGAATTTAAATGATTTTTTCCTTCATTCTTGTCTCTTTATAGCTGTATCAGTCTGGATTCTCCTTCAGATTCGATTCATCTTCTGCGGTTTGAAGAAGTTTAAAGAACAATTCATCTCTCCACATTTGCTTCTTTTTTTCCTCCTCTCTCCTCTTTCTTCTCTATCATTTCTTTTCTCTTCCTACATACATATTCTCCCTTCTTTCTTGCTCATTTTTTCCTTCACTCTCTTTTCTGTTCGTTTCTTTCTTTTTGTTCTTTTCATCTTCCTCCCTCCTTAGTACTCTTCTCAACTTTCTAAAGGGAATCAGTTGACCAGTCAGTCTGCAAGACTGATGACTGTACTATCATTTGAATTCTGCTATCATCAACTTTATCTCATTTTCTTTTTCTTAACCTTTTTTTATCTATCCTCTCTCTTTCTTTCTGTAAGCTTAAAACTTTTTTCCCTCCTTTTCTTTCTTGGCATATGTACTTTTCTCTTTCTTTCTCTCTCTCTCTCTCTTTTTCTCTATATCTCTCTCATTTTCACTTCCATTTTTTCTGCTCTGCTAACTATCGCCTAGCAAGCTTAAAGATAGCATGACAGGTTGAAATACAACTAGGGACACCAAAAACCTTATCGAGATGCATCACAGTAGACCACCACACTAAAAGCTGAAAAACACAATCATCTGGTACAATTTTACGTGGTATGGAGAAAACGCTTCATTCTCTTTTGAGTTTGATACATTCTTCTGCTCTTTATCTTCCGACGATTTTTCCTCTGTTCTGCCGCCTTAATTATCATGCACAATTACTGTACAAAAAACTATGTATACTACATGCATTTTTGAGTGCTGAGTGACGCGCATCGTGGAGGTTAATTAGACAGTTAAAGTCTTTGTCGTGCCAGTGAAGAGATGCGGAAACTCTTCCCTGGCACGACAAAGACTTTAACTGACTACATGCATTTGTTCCACAATCTGATTGTTTTCTCGATTTACTACACGCGCAGAATAAAGAATGATTGAACGCTTGCGCTTTTTGCTCTTGTTCTATCCGCACCTCGGCCGCGTTCAACTCTACGCTTCTGTTGTTGTTTCTTGTTGTTGCCGGTTGAAAGCGGCTTCGAAGAACCGTGCTCACGGGATGTTTTTCTCTCTCTTGTCTTTTGGTTGCTACAATGATATCCGCTTTCAAGCAGTGGGTGTAGCCCAAACATCTTCGGACTCCAAAGGACATCCAGCCCCTTTCCGGATAGAATGTGCTCCGAAGAACCGTTTCACTGGAGCTGTCTTTATCTCCTCCTCTACGCTTATGCTGTGCCACTTCCCCCCCCCCTTTGACTCTGATTCCTCGAACTCTGACGTCCCAGAGCATGTCTGCCAACTCCATTCTGGCTTATCCGTCTTGACATAGGAGCTGCATCAATGAATCGAAGAGTGTCAGACTGTATTCTGGTCCTCAAAAGATTGAATAAGTCGCAGACTTCAGAAAACGTCGTCACATAATTGATAAACTCCAGGAATTTTATGACTTACATTTAAAAATGTTAATTCATGCTAACAGCGTCAGAAGAAACGACTGGCGAAGCTTCTCATCTTTTCCAAACTGGAAGGTTCAACATGCGCCTTCTCTTGTAGACTCATGAGGCCGTATGCATGGAGCAATCCAAAAGGATTATGAGCTTTGATTATCAGTTATCCAAATACATTTCAATAATCCGGTATGCATGGAAGCTATAATACTTTTGGATTACTGATAATCCGACAAATTCGTAACCCTACTCCGGAGGTGGGTTAGTGAGTAATCCAAAAGGATTCTCGGCTCAATTCGACCCATTCCGTTCATGTTGCTCTTTTTGAAGTGTGTAGTGAAAGTAAAATTCTACTGTGTGTGCTCATTCTACTGTGTGTGCTCATTCTACTGTGTGTGCTTACCTGCGAGCGGTGACTTCACAGCTCTCCTTTCAAACGTACGCTTTTCACAACATTCTCCATATACATAGTTCCCGTCATATAGGCGAGAGACAATTGTTACTTGTTCGAGTTCCTATTTGAGTTCTTTTTTCGGGTCTCAAAAGAGCGACGATTCTCGCCTCTCTGGTCTTTTTGTCTTCCTTGCTGATATCTGAGCTGCTTCCCGTGTCGTGCCAGATTTTCCGACTGTGCAGATACGACGCTTGTTGTTCCCATAGCTGTTGAGCACTCATTCGAAATTTCAATCCAGTGCTCCAGGTGGGAAGTAACTTGTGTAAAAGAAGCCTTAGACATCTGCGGAGACTTCAGGGAGACTTGAGTTATTCTTAGTGGAATACTATAGGTAGATAAAAGAGAAAATGCCTTCTCAAGCTGCTCTGAACTGTCCAAAGAAGGTCAAACTATTGTGCAATACTTGACCGATCAGATGATTCGTTCTAACAAAGAAACAATGACAATCTTCACTGAAGCAATGAAGGAGCAGATGGCTCTTTCACGAGAGCTCATGAACTCGCTCGGAACACTCATGGCTTCAGTCAATAATCTTATCTCTCAACTTTCCAAAAACCCTGTTTCATACACGAACTCCAACCAATCTGATGCTCCTCCGATGACGTATGCGGCTGTCGCTTCTGCGGTGTCCCGTTCTCTTGCTGTCGACACAGAAGCCAGAGAGAAGTCTACGAGAGCAGTGCTGATTGGAGTGGCAGAAGGAGCAACAGAAGAAGAAACGAAAGAAAACGACCAACTCCTAGTCGCAAACATCATACGGTTGGCTAATGATCCGGAATTGCATGTTCTGGCTAATTCTAACGGCGAGTTAGACACTAGCGTAGTTTCTGTTCATCGCCACACTGGCTCTAGCTATAGTGAGGAACGAGCTAAAAGCCGTCCTCGTCCAATCAAAATCGAGTTCAATAGTCGAGCTCTCAGCACTGCTTTTCTAACGCATACCAGATCTACTCGCTGCGTCCCTAAGGTGACTGGTAACGTCCACTCATATGCACGACCCGATTATTTGAAAGTTCAGTTAAAATATGATTCCGAATTACGTAGAGAAGCCGGAAAAAAAACGCTAGAGCAAATTGCTTGGCTTACGTAGTCCGAGACAATGGGAACGGGCCAGAAATCAAAGTCTCAGTTCTCTCTACCGAGCGGTGAGTGTCCATAGTGCTCTGTGTATCGATTTCTTCCGTGCTCTTACTGCCTTTACTGCCCAAAATGCCTCCCAAAAGACGAGCCGAAAAAACTTCCTCCAACGATTGTGATCCTACTGGAGTTGCTGCTCTGACTTCAGCACTCGACAGCTGTATTTCTGCCGAATCAGAAGCAAAGAAGCCTTCCCTGCCTCCTCACGTCTTGCTACTCCTGAAGACGTGTGCTGTTGTCATCAAGAAACTATCAGATATACATTCCACTCAGTCCCCCACCGTCGACTTAATCCAGCACGAAATTGAAGAGGACAAAAGACTCCGATCTATTGTCATCGAAAAGGCTCCAGAAAATCCGGATCCTACTGCTCTCCCTTCTTCACAAACAGCTCATGACAACGCTCTGGTTCTCTCACTACTCGACGCAGCTGGCGTAGCTGTTCACGGACTGGCCCATTTTCGGATGGGTATCAATCACAACTCTAATGGGCGACCGGCCTCCAGACCGCTGAAGGTCATTCTTCCAGCGAAGTCACTTCAGCGGCAACTTCTCGCACGTGCTTCTTCACTTCGGAATGACAACCGCTTCAGAAACATTTTCATTCGGCCAAGTCTGACCAAAGAAATGCGAGAGAAGGAGTTCTTGCTTCGGCAAGAGAAAAGAAGACTAGTGTCCGAGGGGAAAGACGTCGTTGTCTACAATGGAGAAGTGATACCAAGAGCAGAAGCCGACGCTATTCGTCGTTCGAGGCTGCAAACTGTTAGACCTTTATCTTCTTTCCCGTCAAACTAAGATCATGTCCGGGTAAGAATTCTCTCAAGTTCTTCTATTTTAACATGCGCTCTATATGTAATAAACTAGCAGCCTTCCGAATTTTTCTAGAAGCTGAGCAGCCAGATATTGTAGCGTTGTCCGAAACTTGGCTCCATGGTAGGATTAAGGATTGTGAAATTGTTGGAGATCTCCCTTATGTTGTTGTGAGAACGGACCGTGACTCTAGAGGCGGTGGTGTTTGCATTGTTATTCGTGATGTATACTCTTTTACTAAGCCAGCAATAGATTTCTCTCGTACAGAAGTCATAGCCATCGATGTTCTTATTTCAGTTTGTTTTCTACGAATTGTTGTGTGTTACCGTCCACCCAGTTATAGTTCCGATCAGACAAGAGTTTTTTGTGATTTTCTATCCGACCTTTTCTCAACATCTAATCATCCCTTCTTCCTGGTGGGCGATTTCAATTCTGATTCCCTGAGTCCTCCTGTGAGTCTTTCTGATAATATAATTCATTCTCTGATTTCCTCCTTCAACCTCTCGTTTCTGTGCCGCCTCCCAACGCGCCAAAACCGATCACTTGACTGGTTCGTTACATCTCATCCTTCTCTTTTCTCCGAGTCCCGTATTATTCCCTCATTTCCGTCTTGTGATCATTTAGGATTCGATACCAATATACATATATGCTTAGACCGTATCGACGTTGAACATGTTCCAGACTATTCTCGAACTGATTTTTCTGCTTTGAATGATTACTTGTCCTCTATAGATTGGGAAGCTGCTTTCGATATGTTCTTTTGTGTAGATGACCTTTACTCTCGCTTCCTACTATTCCTCCACCACGCTCTGTCCTTGTATGTTCCAATGAAGGCTCCTCGCTCGTCTTTCTCTGCCTATCCACCCCATATTCGTAGTTTGATCTCTTATCGAGATGCACTATTTCGCAATATTCGTTACCCACTTGTTCGAAAACTGTATGAAAAAGCTAGTTGTGATCTACTTAAACAAATCAACAAGTGGAATAAGCACTGCCTCAAGAAAAGGCTCACATCCTCTCGTAATTTGTACCGGCATATCTCTTCTCTCACACGTCCCAAACCCAATCCTCCTCGTTTTCTCATTGATCGAAATGGTTCCGTTTTGACTGACTCTCAAAGTAAATGTGACTTACTAGCAGCTGAGTTTGCCTCTTCCTTTACCCATGATGACGGTTTGTTACCCCGCCCCGCTGGAGATCCCATTCTTCCTCAAACTAATCTAAGTATCTTTCTTCCGTATACTGTTTCACGTGCTTTGTCTAAATTGAAATACACGGGTAGTACCGGTGCCGATGGAATTCCTCAGCTTGTGTTCAAAATGTGTCATTCTTCGCTTTCGGTTCCTCTATCCCACATATACAACTTCTGTCTTATCACATCTTCGACTCCTGCTATTTGGAAGCATTCTTTTGTGACCGCAATTCCTAAACAAGGCAAAGAACCCTCGTCTCCTTCTTCCTATAGGCCCATATCGATATTGTCCCCTGCATCGAAGACAATAGAGCGCCTACTTCGTAAGACTATTATAGAGCATCTAGAAAGATTCGATGTGTTGTCTAATTATCAGCACGGTTTTCGAGAGAAGGCTTCTGTTGTCACCAATTTATTGATGTGTGAGGAAGACTGGACGAGAGCGCTAGGGAGTGGACTTTCCACCGATGTCATATATCTCGATTTTTCTCGAGCTTTCGATACAATTAGTATTCCTAAGCTTCTCTACAAGTGTAGACATTATGGTATACCATCTCAATTGTTATTGTTTCTGGAATCCTTCTTGACAGATCGCACTTTTTCAGTTCGCATTGGTAGGACTCGTTCTCCTCAATTTAATGTGACATCAGGGGTTCCCCAGGGTTCTGTTCTTGGACCCCTGCTATTCATCTTATACATAACTGATTTGAACCATGTACTAGCTCAATTCCCTAATGTGCATTTCCAAGCATTTGCCGATGATATTAAAGTGTATGTGTCTTATAACAAAGACACCTTTTTAGAGCGAAGTCAAGAACTACAACTTGCACTCGATGCTATTACTGTTTGGTGTGAATGTAATCAACTCTCCTTGTCTCCCAGTAAAACTCTTCATCTGCATATAGGGTACCAATCTCTCATCGCCTCCTATTCAATCTGCCATGTTCTGTTATCACGTGTCAACCAAGTTCGCGACCTGGGAGTACAAGTTGTCTCATCATTGCGCAGAGGCCCAGCTGTTGAAGATCGAGTGAGCAAAGCAACGGCAGCCATGTATTCACTCCTCCGTGCTGTTCCCATCAACGACCCAGTTATTCTACTCAAATGCTTTTCCACATATATACTTCCTCATCTTGAATTTGCATCTTGCTTCTGGAATCCATATTATAAAAAAGACTGCAAAATTATCGAGAAAGTACTTGAAGCTTTTACTCGTATTGTATACTACCGATGCTTTCCTAATCCTGATTATCCACGTGCACTTCCTTCTTATTCTTGTCGATTGGCTAACCTAGGTCTTTCTTCCTTGATAGACAGGCGGAAAGTCGCGGATCTTATGATGGGTTGGAAAATTTACAACAATAGTTCCATTGTCGCGAAGGAAAAGTTCTTCAAATGGGTTCCGATTACACGGACAAATGTTAACGGTTTGTATGTCGAAGCAACACAGAATACGGCCCGTTTCCATTGTTTCTCATTAAGGGTAGCACGTATGTTCACTAGATTATCGAGAGATGTGTTGAATGTTCCGAGTGAACACGTTTTTAAAAAAGCTGTCATCAATATCATTGATACACTTTAGTCTTTCCGTTTCGAATCAGCAGACATATGGATGTAATTATTAGACACTATGACGCGCTCTGTAATAAATTGTTACAAGAATTGTCTTAGATTTCTTTTCTTTTTTTTTCTTTGCTTCTTAAAGACACCATTGTTATCTGTGGTTTTTGAATGTTTGTTTTTGCACTGACAAGTGTAGATAAAATATATATATATAAATATTTAAGCTGAAAAACCCAAGAGAGCTGCCTAGAAGATCTTCCGAGAACAGCAGACATTTGGACGATAAGGCGTCGTGCACTGATCTTGATTCTCAGCCTGTTATTCTACCCACGATTCAAATGCTCACTGATCTATCTAGCAAGGGCGGTCAAGCCCGCGCTCGAGAAACCA
Organism: Allodiplogaster pararmata; assembly: GCA_964056735.1. Classification (NCBI taxonomy): domain Eukaryota; kingdom Metazoa; phylum Nematoda; class Chromadorea; order Rhabditida; family Diplogasteridae; genus Allodiplogaster; species Allodiplogaster pararmata. The sequence goes on from OZ057407.1 coordinate 7,741,193, forward strand.
GGAAAACTAGAGCACAATCGAAGAAAGCTGACACCGTTTCGGAGCCCATGCAAGAGAAGAAACCACAGCCAGGTCTATCTACTGATGGAGGAAACCCAGCAGTGGCCCCCACGACAGCAACGAAAGGGAAACTGTCAGCCAACAAGAATCGCCCTTGGTTAGATTCAAATAAACAATGCTTACCTGCGGTTACACGTAAATAGGATAAGATTTTACGCGCTCAAACTTCTGACACGATACCTAGTCTAATTTCCTCTCATGTAACTGCTCTCCTGATAAACGTCCGCTCTGTTGCTCACAAGATTAATATCATTGAGTCTCTCGCTGAGCAATATCGCGCAAAAATAATAGCTCTAACTGAGACATGGGCAACATCTTCAACTATTCATGATTCTATGCTGTCCATGAATCATAACTTCTCTGTTTATCGTACTGATAGAAATAGCTCTAACCAAGGTGGCGGCGTGGCTCTACTGATATATAAATCATTACAATCAAGCCTGCATTCGTCAACTAGTCATTCCATCTACTGCCAACTTCTATCGATCAAATTATACAAGAATAACCAGTTCTTTTTCATACATTGCATATATCGTAGCCCGAGTTGCGCGGTCGACGATTTCGAAAGCGCTCTTACTGTATTAAAAACAACTTTCATACAATATGGAGATGATGAACATATATTATTGGGAGATTTTAATACCCCAGAGATAGACTGGTCTAGAGCGTCCTACAGCTGCCCTCTTCCGACCAGACATTCTTCGCGCTCTCTCTTTCTGTTTACTCAACAATTCTCTCTGATACAGCATGTGTCAGAGCCCACCAGATTAGAAAATGTCTTAGACCTAGTATTTTCTTTCAAATCCAGCTCAATAGGTAGCTGTATTGTTGCGGCCCCTCCACCAATGTGCGATCATAATCTAATTCTAATGAAAATCGAACAATACCGACCCCAAAGGTCAGAGAGTACTCAAACCTACTGTTTTAATAAGGGGGACTATCCCTTAGCTAATTTTATGATAGCTAATACGGATTGGTATACCATCTTCGCGCAGTTCAGCACCGTAGATGAGGTCTATACAGTATTCACCAGAAAAATTCATGAAATCATAGCAGACTGTATCCCTAGCAAAAAGGTTTCGAATAAATACGGGAAACTACCACCTAAGATAGCTGCAATCAGAAGAAAAGCGAATAGACTATACAAAAATAGAGGGTCTATCGGAATCAGTCCTTTCTTGGAGGAAATGCAGAAACCAAGAAAAGCTCTTGACTCACATCGACGGAACATGGAAAAGTCTTTACTTGAGAGCCGTAATTTGAAAAAGCTATTTGCATTTACAAATGCGAATATCAAAGACGACCCCCAAATCGGTCCATTGACAAAAAATGGCCTAACCGTTACTACCGATACAGGTAAGGCTCAAACCATGGCTCATCATTTTTCTTCCCTTTACTCGCTTAATCAGTCGAATGCTTGTCCTAAGATTTCTTCTTCTTTGCATTCCTTCTCATTCTTCCAAATAGAACCGCATTTGGTGTTTCACTTCCTAAATAAACTCCCTTTGAAATCAAATACCTCTCCTGATCTTATACCGTACGTTTTCTTGAAAAACTGTTCTCGCACTATCTGTGTACCATTGTCAATAATGTTTCAGCGATTCTTATTGTACGGCGAAGTTCCTAAAATATGGCGTACAGCGATAGTCCGACCAGTCTACAAGCGTAAAGGGAAACGTACAGATCCGCTCAATTATAGACCAATAAGTCTCACTGCTTCCACATCTAAAATAATGGAGCGTATCGTTTGCAAAAGAATACTAGAATTTCTGGATGAGAATAAGTTGATCAGCAATCATCAGTTCGGATTTAGAGCTCAACATTCTTGCGAACTATCACTTCTAGAATCAATGACGGAATGGCACTTTAAACTGGACAAGAATGAATACATTAGCTGTGTCTTAATTGACTTCACTAGTGCATTCGATAGCGTCCCTATTTCCTACCTAATGAGAAAAGTTGAGTCCATTGGGCTTTCAGGAAGTCTCTTAAGTTTCATTTCAAACTTCCTGCATCAACGAGAACAGTCAGTCCGAATCAATAATAGTGATTCTCTACCTTACCCCACTCCATCCGGGGTTCCCCAGGGAAGCTGTTTGGGCCCCTTACTATTTCTCATCTACATAAATGATTTACCATTGAGCCTACCAGTAGGAAGCAGGGTGACTATGTTCGCTGATGATGTCAAAATTAGTACGATTAGCGATGCGAAACTACTTCAAGTCGCAATAAACTCTGTTGCCAAGTGGGCCTACTCATGGGGACTGACTATTTCCACTACCAAAACAGTAGTCACACTTTTAGGAAAAACTCACCCCAAGAGTAAATTCTACCTGAACGGTAAACAAATCACAGAGAATAAACTAGTAAGGGGCCTTGGTGTAGAATACGATAATTCATTGAACTTCTCTACACACATAGAAAATATGTGCAACAGAGCAAAATCCAGGTGCGCTTACATCCTAAGAACCTTCAAATCGAAAAACCCAGTTCTTTATAAAAAGCTTTACGTTGCTTACGTTCGTCCTCAACTGGAATACTGCTCCGTGATCTGGTCACCTCGGCAGAAATATTATAAAGAACTCGTAGAAAAGGTTCAACGAAACTTTACAAAACAATTCTGCAGAAGAGCCGGAATGCCCGATATGACATACGAAGAGAGAAAATTTTTTTTCCAATTGCAGTCCCTCGAAGAACGGAGGGACCAGACCGATCTAGTGATGACCTTCAAAATCTTGACCGGAAGAACCCCCATTTCTCCATTCAAGATGTTCTCCCCACAAGACCACAGATACCCCACTAGGTCACACAAGTTCAGTGTGACTCAACCCAGTTTCAAACATGTTAAGCTCTCTAATAACTTCTCAACCAGAGTAGTTCCGGTCTGGAACAAACTCCCGGAGACTGTATTTTCGATTAATACAGTCAAATCATTTAAAACAGCTATCGGTAAGCTATAAAAAGATCCTCATTTTCTCGATTCCAGACCCACTTACCTCTTTTTCCTCGACTTACCTCTTTTTCTCACTTTGAAAAGTGTCACGCCTTGGTGTTGATACGAATCACTCCTCTATTTGATCCCCTACCTGCCCCTTCCGAAATCACCTTTGCGATAAAGTATTATTATTATTAAAACGGAACGGAAATTTTTTTCTAATTTGCTATGATTTACTGAAAGTATTTATTCTATATTTCCAGTGAACATTTTTTTAAATTGTAACGCATATTTTGTGTTTTTTCTGTGTTTTCGAAGCTCTCAAATTAATAAAATTTACTGATAAGTGAAAACAACAAACAGAACACAATTGCACAAACAAAACACAATTGCAAAAAGGAAACACAATTGAGCGGCTGCTACCGAAACTTCTTTCAATCTCTCACAATTTGGGCGAGCATCGTCGCTTCTATAGCACTGGATGGCGCCGCTTTTAATCGCTTGTCAGCTTGAATCATTTTAAAACCATCAAAACGTAACATGTATTAATTACAGAGGAACGTATAGCGCATACAAAAAAAGGGCACTTCTGCACTTTAGGCCCCCCCTCCAGAGGTTCCATGGGTCATACTACTGACTCATTCACATTTTCAAAAGTTGTTTTTACATTTAAAAAAAGTTATTTTTACATCAGAAAGCGCTTAGGCTTAATAAAAGTTTACGCTAACGAGGCCGTATCAAGAACATGACCCAATTGAACTGACCCATGGAACCTCTGGGAGGGGGGGAGGGGGCTTAAGTGCAGAAGTCCCAAATAGAGTACAACGATTACTAAAAATCACCTTTCATCTAACAGATTGATTCAAAACAAGTCGAAAATGTTCATATTAATATTTTATCTACCAATTCCATCAAATTTTACATTCAACATTCAACTCGGCCTTAACAACAACGAAATTAATTGAAAAAACTGTTGTAATTATATAACAATACTAATATTCGACAATTATAGTGTTTAGAGTGCATTTAGTTTTCGACAATTATAGTTTTTAGAGTGCATTTTAGTGCTTACGCCGCGTTTTTTTGGACAATAATCCAAGTTTAAGAAATCTGACATCCAAGCATACCGATTTTCATAATCATAAATTTTTTGGATTTTGTAATCCTTGGATTCGAATAATCCAGATTGTTATAATCTGTTTTCCATGCATACGGCATATGGAGCGTTAGAATTCAACTTTTCACTTTGCAAAGTAATTTTCTGCAAAGTGATCCCGTTGAACGCTCCAATGTCTCACCACGAATTACCGTGAAAAAATATGGACTACGGTAAAAAGAAAGAACACATGCATTCTAAGGCTGCGCACTGTTTTGCTCACCAACCGTTTTTAACCGTAAAAAAGTAAAACTAATTTGCTCACATACAGTTATAAATTCGCTCACATACGGTTAATGTTAATTTTTACGGATGAAAACGGTTGGTGAGCAAACAGTGCGCAGCATAAGACAAAGCGACGATTGTTCTGTAAAATTCATAAAAAATTACGTCCAACAGTAAAAGTTATTATAAAAGTAATACCGTAGTCCATTTCTCTTTTCAAGGTAATTCGTTGTGACATTGGAGCGTTCAACGGGATCACTGTGCAGAAAATTACTTTGCAAAGTGAAAAGTTGAATTCTAACGCTCCATATCTTGCCAGAAACGTAGAACACCAGCCTCAGTCGGGAAACGAGCCCGTTCAATAAAATTTCCGGTGTAGTGTACTAGTAATCGTGTACGGTAGTATACACGGAACATACTTCACACCTACAACGAGAGGCCGTATGCATGGAGCAATCCAAATGGATTAAGAGCTTGGATTAGAAGTTATCCAAATACATTTCACTAATCCGGTATGCATGGAAGCTATAATGGATTAGGATTTGAGATAATCCGACAAAATTCGTAACCCTACTCCGGAGGTGGGTTAGCGAGCAATCCGAAAGGATTTGAGGCTCAATTTGACCCAATCCGTTCATGTTGCTCTTTTTGAAATGTGTATTGAAAGTAAAACGGAATGGAATTTTACATATTTTTTTGCATGTTCTCTTGTTTAGTGCTTCTTTTATGTTTATTTCATGGTAACATGTATTAATTACAGAGGAACGTATAGCGCATACAAATAAAGGGCACTTCTGCAATTTAGGCCCCCCTACCAGAGGTTCCATGGGTCATACTACTGACTCATTTACATTTTCAAAAGTTATTTTTACATAAAAAAAAAGTTATTTTTACATCAGAAAGCGCTTAGGCTTAGTAAAAGTTTACGCTAACGAGGCCGTATCAAGAACATGATCCAATTGAACTGACCCATGGACCATGGAACCTCTGGGAGGGGGGGAGAGGGGGATAAAGTGCAGAAGTCCCAAATAGAGTACAACGATTACTAAAAATCACCTTTCATCTAACAGATTGATTTAAAACAGGTTGAAAATGTTCATATTAATATTTTATATACCATTTCCATCAAATTTTACATTCAACATTCAATCGGCTTTAAACAAACAAACAATGAAAACATAACAACAACAAAAACAACGAAATTAATTGAAAAAATGTTGTAATTATATAACAATACTAACATTCGACAATTATAGTGTTTAGAGTGCATTTAGTTATCGACAATTACAGTTTTTAGAGTGCATTTTGATGCATTTTAGTGCTTCCGCTTGTCTTTCCGCGTCCTTTTTGACAATAATCCAAGTTTAAGAAATCTGACATCCATGCATACCGATTTTCCTAATCCTAAATTTTTCAACTTTTTTGGATTTTCTAATCCTTGGATTTGACTTATCCAGATTGTTCTAATCTGTTTTCCATGCATACGGCCTGAGGAGTCGTGTTGATGTATGCTCAAATTACATGGAATTGGTTCGCAATGGCTTTTTTCTAACAACAATTCCGCGTTCTAGTTCGCGCTTTTCTCAATAAATTTTCTTTTTTTCCAGCGTATTCTCGGCTCAGTTTCGGTCGGCTCAGAACCGAAAGGATGAGTGAGTAGTGCAAATCACATAACTTTTTTTTCCGATTGTAAAATGAGGGCCGTTACAGAATTACACCGTGCGCACAGTGTGCACGGTGTAATTCTGTAACGGCCTAAAATGAGTGTCAATTTTACGGTTTTATTAGATCTGCTATGGACTGGAAGTAACTCAGAGGCTGCTTCGCGGAACAAACCCAGTTGTAGAAGACAGATTGCCACCTACGGCACATTGAGAAACCTTTTCGGGACCAGGGCAGGTACACATTTGTTTGATGAAGGCACTTTTCCCCTGGGGGGGGGGGGGTTATTTTGATATATTGCACCGAATGGCTGCTATCTGTTCCATGTACTACACTTTTCGGAAGCAACTACAATTAGACATCTTCCTTGCGTTTAGAGGAACTTTTTAAAGCCTCGTGTTTATATAGTTTTGTTCATGAATAAGGTGAAAGTTTTTGACTTCGAAAGGCCAGGCCGAATCGAATATGCTAAAAGAACGGAGAAATTAGTGTTCAAAATTTACTCAGTTATTTTAGTGATGATGGTAATGAATATATATTCTTTATTCCAGTTTGGTAAACACGAAGTATACAAACGGATAAGCTGTCACATAAGTGATTTCAGTTATTGCACAAGAAATGAGAGTAAATCGAAACGAAAGACAAACGTTCAGTCAAGTAAAACGTAATTTACTGTTAGTGACGATCAAACTATGGTCTAAATTGAGAATATGTTTTTTGAATAGTGAAGAAGAGGGCAATAAAACTATTTCAGAGGAAAGAGAGTTCCAAATATTCATACATCGAGAAACACAAGTGTTATGACAATCTGGCAATTTGAAAGGGAGTGCTAGTCTAAGAGAGTGAGAATTCCTGTGAGGGTATGGTGATGGTTGTATTGTGAAGAGATTTGCGGGGTCAACAATGATATTGCTGTGAATTGATTTATGTATGAAACAGAGGTCTTGGATATTACGTCTGTATTCAAGGGAGAAGAGAGCTAATTTTTTTAGGCGAGAGGGATAGTCAGTAGGAGGATAACTCGCTCTGGCGAAGACACGTCTAGTAAAATTTCTTTGGACACGCTCTAAATCGTTGACGAGTCCAATGGAAGTGGGAGACCAGAGCTCGCAGCCATATTCTAGAAGAGGAAGGATATAGGTTTTGTATGCTCTCAAGAGTACCTGTACAGAGGACGTTTTGAATGAGCGAAGAAGCGTGTTGACTGCCTTAGTGGCGTTACTAGATACAATATCAATGTGACGAGAGAAAGTGAGCGATGCATCATAGTATATTCCTAAATCTTTCACCATAGACTGAGACGGTAGATTATACTCACCTAAGGTATATATAGTGTAGATGTTACTCGGGCCACAATGTGTGATGGAACATTTAGGATGAGAAATAGTGAGAGACCAGGTTAATGAATAATCAGAAATCTTATCAAGAGCAGATTGCAAAGATTTTGGGCAATCGGAAAATATCTTGACATCATCAGCATATAGGAAACAGAATACGTTGGAGGGAAGAAGATCAACGATATCATTTATAAAAATAGTGAACAACAGAGGTCCTAATGAGCTACCCTGAGGAACTCCCAAAGAAACGAATTGTTTGTCAGAAAATGAATCATCAACTTGCACGCGGAATGACCTGTCAGAGAGGAAAGATTGCACTAGAGAAAGGAGAGAGGAGTTAATGCCAGAACAACCGAGTTTGTAGAGAAGTGCCCTATGGTTTACAGAGTCAAACGCTTTAGAAAAATCGATCAAGCAAATATCAAAGGAACGCTTCCTGAATATGAATGAAAGGTATACAGAGTGTGCTTGAACCAGAGATGATACAGTAGAACGCTTGGTACGAAATCCAGACTGGTTTGTATTCAGAATATTTCTCAGCTCAAAATGCTCGTAGATAAGGTTGAAGATGTGTTTTTCAAAAACCTTAGAGAGGGATGAGACAAGAGTAATGGAGCGATAGTTATTGGCTTCAGATTTAACTCCTTTCTTAAAAATTGGCTTAATTATACACGACTTCCATTTATGCGGGTAATAACCAGTAGTCATACAATTGGAAAAAATTATAGAAAGGGGTATTGAAATAGTCAAGCTACACATTTTCAAGAGTAAGTTGGGTATGTGGTCAGGAGATGTATTGATTTTGGGGCGAAGATGAGAGATGATCTTGTGGATATCTACGGAATAGATGGTACAAAAGTGGATGAGAGGAGTGGAAGAGGATGCTTTGGAAAGAGGGCCATAGAAGGGTTCAGGATTTGAAGTTGAAAACAGATCAGCAAATGCATTAGCACGTTCTAGAGAAGAAGTTACAGGTACACCATTTACAATCAGAGAAGTGGGAAAGTTCTTAGATTTGGTACGATTTGCAATGACTCGGTAAAATAATTTGTAATTTTTGGGTAGGAAAAGTGAATCTTCGCGTTTGCATTCGAATTTAAAAATTTCCTTTTGAAGTTTCTTACAAGTTCTGGTAGAAACTGAGCAAAGAGGAGAACGCTTCTTACTTCTTTGAAGAAAGCTGAAGAGTTTACGAATTTTGGCGGGATATTGAAGATGTGGTTTCTTAGGTTTTGAATGAGGGACATGATCAATAATGATAGAGCGGAGAAAATCTGTTAGATATTCTACACATTGGTCAATTGTGAGAGAAGAGAAGATGATAGTCCAGTTAACAGAAGAAATAGCATTGTTAATCATGTTCCAGTCGGCATTGCGCCATTGTGGTTGATACGAGGTTGGGACATTGCGAAATGAGATACATGACTTTGATATATGAAAGGAAACGGATAGATGATCACTAGTAGAGAAGGGGGAGAGGTGGTAATAAGGTTGTTATAATTACAAAAAACATAGTCTAGAACGTTAGAAATTCGAGTTGGAGAAGTAACAAACTGTGTTAAGTGATGATCAGAAAAGTATTGCAAAAAATGGTTAGACACTGAGCAATTAACAGGAGCAGAGAGATTTGACCACGTTATGTTAGGGAGATTGAGGTCTCCGCAGATTATTGTTGGATAAGGTAAAGTGCTGTGAGTAATCAAAAAGTCAGTAAATAGATTAAGGCGATCAGCAGTCGAGTTAGGAGAGCGATAACATGACAAAAGGCGTAGTGAGGGAAACGGGAAAGAAAACTTGTATATATGAATATAATATAATTTCAATTCTTTATTCCAGTCAAGCATTTACAAAGTGTGCACAGGGATTAAATGGAGCCGCCCAATTTGGGTTCACATGTATCCGCCGACAGGACCGATCCGGTCACTATTTAACCAATTTGGGTTCACATGTATCCGCCGACAGGACCGATCCGGTCACTATTTAACCGCCCAATTTGGGTTCACATTTATCCGCCGACAGGACCGATCCGGTCACTATTTAACCGCCCAATTTGGGTTCACATGTATCCGCCGACAGGACCGATCCGGTCACTATTTAACCGCCCAATTTGGGTTCACATGTATCCGCCGACAGGACCGATCCGGTCACTATTTAACCAATTTGGGTTCACATGTATCCGCCGACAGGACCGATCCGGTCACTATTTAACCAATTTGGGTTCACATGTATCCGCCGACAGGACCGATCCGGTCACTATTTAACCAATTTGGGTTCACATGTATCCGCCGACAGGACCGATCCGGTCACTATTTAACCAATTTGGGTTCACATGTATCCGCCGACAGGACCGATCCGGTCACTATTTAACCGCCCAATTTGGGTTCACATGTATCCGCCGACAGGACCGATCCGGTCACTATTTAACCGCCCAATTTGGGTTCACATTTATCCGCCGACAGGACCGATCCGGTCACTATTTAACCGCCCAATTTGGGTTCACATTTATCCGCCGACAGGACCGATCCGGTCACTATTTAACCGCCCAATTTGGGTTCACATGTATCCGCCGACAGGACCGATCCGGTCACTATTTAACCGCCCAATTTGGGTTCACATGTATCCGCCGACAGGACCGATCCGGTCACTATTTAACCAATTTGGGTTCACATGTATCCGCCGACAGGACCGATCCGGTCACTATTTAACCAATTTGGGTTCACATGTATCCGCCGACAGGACCGATCCGGTCACTATTTAACCAATTTGGGTTCACATTTATCCGCCGACAGGACCGATCCGGTCACTATTTAACCGCCCAATTTGGGTTCACATTTATCCGCCGACAGGACCGATCCGGTCACTATTTAACCGCCCAATTTGGGTTCACATGTATCCGCCGACAGGACCGATCCGGTCACTATTTAACCGCCCAATTTGGGTTCACATGTATCCGCCGACAGGACCGATCCGGTCACTATTTAACCAATTTGGGTTCACATGTATCCGCCGACAGGACCGATCCGGTCACTATTTAACCAATTTGGGTTCACATGTATCCGCCGACAGGACCGATCCGGTCACTATTTAACCTCTGAGTGTGCATGACAAGGAGTATTGTTAATTTTTTTAAAAAACTATTCTTTGAATTTTTTTCTTCATAAGTTTTTTCTAATTTCCACATCGTAAGCTCAGGTTACGGCATTATGAGAAGTATAAGTTCAGTTTAGAAACTTCCTTGTTCAAATTCTGGGGCTTTTCGGCTTATAAGCAAGCTGTATTGTTTTTTCTATAGAACATTCTGTCAAAACAACTTTTGATTTTATAAACTAGAAGGTTTTTTGTTTGAGCCTACTCAGTTGTACTTCTAGTTCACCGTTGCTTTTATTTTTCTTTGCAGGGATCATAGGTAGAATATGTCTTGATTTTTGAATAGGTCCATCGCTGTAGTAGGTTTAAAGTTTTACTTTCAGCTTTACAAAACCGGTTGAAGCTTAGTTAGGGCTACTGGAATGTCCTATTTATGTAGTTTTCTTTCAATCTTAGCTGTAAAAACTTTGATACATTCATTTCAAGTGAGGGAGAGGGTCGGTAGGTCGGTCGCTTAAGAATTTTTTTGTCCAGTTGGCAGTTTGCCTATGGCAGGGATACTATGTGTCGTTCCAAATGGTTACGTATCGGCCACTCAACCCCGAAAAAATTGAACTCGAGATTGAACTAATATCGAATCCAAGAAAAAGAAGAAAAATCTCACAGAACGGAAGGTTCTGTGAGATTGCCAGAATTTCTTTGCGTTAATGAAGGAATGTGCAGCACTCAATTTTTATGCGATAATTTTCCAGAAGAAGAGTCAACGCATTCTTTTAGTTTCCCAATCTACTTTATGTATCTCTCTCATTCTCTTTTTCTATCTCTTTCTATCTCTCTTCCTTTCTCTTACTATCTGTTTACTTGCTCACTGAGCTAAATCGAAAGTAAAGTTCTGAATTTGAATGTTTCAAAACCAGAATTGCTCGCCTGCCAAAGTTCTTTAAGTCTCGACCAATAAAACTTCTCCATAACTCAACAGTTGAAGGAAACAGTAATGGAACACACAATTTCAAACACAAACCGAATCGATTATTTATCTGCCAGAAAAACGAAGTAGAAATCGATGCGATGATAGTCTTCTCAACTGTTTAGATTCCGATTGCGTGATAGTTTTCGTTGTTATGAGCAGCAAGAAACGCATAGCTGACCACAGGTCGCCTGCACTTGTCGGTACTTTTTTACTTCGTGTGGGTACTAAAACACGGCCTACTTGTTCTCTTTCTTTTCTTTCCCTTTCTTTTAAAATTATCTTTATAAATTTTGGGGAAAGGAAAGGGGGAGGGGGGTTTACCTAAGCAGGAAAGGGAGGGGAAGCCCTAAAGGGGGAAGGGGGGAGGAAGAGGGCCCTACCTCAGCAAGAGGGGTAGGGGCCCTAGGGGGGGAGTAGGGAGGGGGGAGGGGGCCCTAAGGAGAAAGAGGGGAAGGGAGTTTTCATGAATAAAATCTCTTCCTGAGACATTGCGCGCGAAACGCGCGGAGGCCGTGTACCCACACGAAGTGAAAAAGTGCCCACTTGTCAAAGGAATGAGTGGAATGATGGCTCTTTGAAGGAAGGAGGATGGAGTAATGAGAAGCGAACTAGATCGCAGAGAAGAAATATTGGGCAGAATAGGAGGTCAAGACTAGGTCGTTTCTCATTATTGCAGTAGTACCAGAACGCCGTTTGCTTGAAGAGCACTCTTTTTGTACCAGTTTCAAAAATGCACATTATGCAAGACAGACTCTCATATGTTTATATCCGCCGCATTTTCAACTCGTTATTATAATACCCTTTGCATCATAGGTGGAAAACGTTTAAATTTTTCTATAGGTCAGTCGCTAAAGTAGGTTAAAATTTCCACTTTTAATTTTACGAAACCGGTTGAGTCTGTGTAATGCCCAATGTAACGTTCTAATTATGCAGAGGAATGAAGATTTTTCTCTCTTTCAATTTCCGCTGTGAAAAATTTAATAATTCATTTCGAGGGAGAGGGTAGGTAGATCGGTTGTCCTAGAAGGGGGGTAGGTAGATCGGTTGTCCTAGAAAATTCATTTGCAAGTTGGCAGTTTACCAATGCTTCGAATTAATTAAGCGGACGTGTTTGCGGTCATTACAGTATCCTGGACAAATGGGTAAACTGCTAACTGGTGAAATTTTTCGAGGGAAACCGACCTACCGGTCTCACTGAGCTCAAAAAGAATTTTTAAGGTATTTTTGAGGCATATTTTTAGAAAAAAAGAAAAGTTTTAATAGCCAAAACTCAGCCCGAACTGATTTTTCAAGTTGAAAGTCGGAACTTTCGACCTACTCGGGCGAACGATCCTATGGTAAATCGAGACAAATTTTACCTGACATTTCCTTTTTTTTTTTTTTTAAGTGAGGAAGAGCGGAAATGATACGCGGGTACGCGCCCATCTGGCAGGCGTTTCTGGCAGCGCTCTTCACATGGGGAGTGACGGCCCTCGGGGCGGCGGTCGTCTTCGTCATGCGCGGAAGCAGCAAGAAGCTACTCGGTTGGTCTCATAGCTAACCAGCACTTTTCAAGAACTCTAAAAACTACTCAACATCCGAGCGCGGCGCTTAAAATAATGGGTCTCTCTTAGCTTTGCGCTTCACCTTCCGCGTGCTTATCATAATTCTAGACCACCGCCTAAATGAGTGATCGTTTTGAATTTCTTGTCAATTCTGCTATTTAGGCTTGTTAACTTTATTGCGCACGGCTTTCATAGCTCAACACAGGTTAGTTAAAGTAGTTGAAAAGGTGAAAAAAAAGCTCACGATCTTTGAGCAGAAGAGTGTGAAATGACTGGAAGACAGCTGTTATTATAGGAAAGAGAAAAGAGAGCTTTTCATTTTTTTTAGACTCCATTGCTCAAAGAACGGTAATTTTTCAAAACTGTCAACAGTTTTGGGTACGAGTAGTATAGTTAAATAATGAAACATCTGTGTTAGGAACATAATTGTGATGCCTGGCCATATGTCGACGCAACTCTGTTTCGAGCAATGGCGTGGCACTGTTTTACATTTTTTTTAGAAGGTTCTCTTATATGAAAAATTTTTCTTCTTGTTATAAGCAGTACTTAGAACATAGGTAGGGGGTCTAAGTCTTAGACCCATCAAATACAAAACTTAGAAAAAAGGCTATTACAGAAGCACACCGTGCACGCTGTGCACACTGTACACCGTACAAATGCACGCTGCACACTGTATAATTACAAATGCACGCTGAGGCGCGGGAAAATTCTTAACTCAAACACTCTTTCTATCTTTCCCGCGCCTCGGCGTGCATTTGTAATTATACAGTGTGCAGCATGCATTTGTACGGTGTATAGTGCGCACAGTGTGCACGGTGTGCTTCTGTAATGGCCGAAAAAAACCTTTCCAATCGCCTAAAACTGGGTCAACCGTTCAGTAACAAATAGAGAAAAAGGAATTTTAAAGTGATATCAAAACAGGCGTTAAATGAGACCGGTCTAAGGCATGTTTGTACGCGCCAAGCGAGTGTAAAAGGAAATCGGAAAGGCAAAAAGAGTGAAAAGAGAAGTAGAGGAAAAGTAAAATAGAACGGAATGAGAAGATAATGTAGATCATTTTCGCCGCGAACATGTATGCGCCAACATAGCTGATCTGGTAAACATTTAACCCCTGTATCAAAAACCCGCGGACAAGGGTCAAGCAAGACGTTAGTGTTCAACGCTTTTGTAATCACTGTCTAGGGTCTGTGCGTTGCTAGTTTCAGACTTTGTGAATACGCGCTGAAATGGGTTTTGCGTGGGTAAATTTTACCTCTGGTCTTCAGATGTGAGTCTGGGCTTTGCTGCGGGCGTTATGACGGCGGCGTCTTTCTGGTCACTGCTGGCACCCGCCATAGAAATCAGTGAGGAGATGATGGGATCTTTCGCCTTTCTACCAGTAGCCATTGGATTCGGCCTGGGCGCTGCCTTCGTCTGCCTCGCAGACCGACTCATACCTGCGTTAGTGAAGAATAGGGATCCAGAAGTCTGACCAAGACGGCATCTTTGCTTCCTGTAAGAAACGAGCTGCTGGCTTCGATTCAATTATATGCTCTCTAACCTGACTCAATAATGCAAAGTCAATACCCAATAGATATGGAACCTAAAATGTAAAGACGTGAGTGTCTAAAGGGAAGTTTCCCCAGAGGGCGGAAACATCCCTCGATGTTTCCGCCTTCTGGAGCCGGACTCAACTGGAGCCACCGCCAACGGACGATGCATAGCGTGACAACAACAATGTCTAAAGTTTTCGTTTTTGTGTCTCTCGTTTGAATACAACCAGGGTGTTCCTCTCACCCGCTCTGCGGAATAAATCTATCTAAAAATATCCGCTATCAAAAAAGAGCCGTTGAATCATAAAATTTTCAAATGTCTCTTCTATTTTTAACACACGCTCTATTCATTTCTCTTCTATCTAATATGTCTGCCGTTACCTCTTGATTAGTCTCACTGATCCACTCACTTCTCTGCGGGAGGTCATTGGTAGAGGGCCGCCGGAAGAAGGTTTTTCATGTTCATTCAAGCGGAGCGATTTGCAGGTGCGTCCTGTCAGACCTGTCACTGGTGGACGTGATCGCGACGGCGAAGACGGAGACGGAGCTATCTCTCATCTCGGAGGCCGCCGGTCATAGCCACTCCCACGACACCGACGGGGGCTTGGCCGCCCCATCCGCTGATCTAGAACGGTACATGACTCCCTCTGCTTCCTCTTCTCATCCTCAAGCTCCTCCCACTTCCTCTACCCTGAAGAAACGAGATGTGCGACGACGTAACCTCGACTCTAGGTGAATGTCTCGTAATAAGGGCGCGAGATGAATGAAGGTGATGGGAGCTCCAGGCAGCGGGCAGTGAAGTCGTTTTGAGATATAGGGATTGGGAAACGATTAACTAGTTAAAATTGATACCCATTAAGTTAACGGTAGATTTGAAAGTTTAAATGGTTGTTATGGGCGAGTAACGTATTTTTCGAAAAAGCCGAGGAGAAGATGAATGTAGAGAGCGATAGGGCTGCTAGGAAGATATGCTTGATAGGGCTGCTAGGAAGATATGCTTATTTAAAAGGATTTAGCTCCGAGAGGCCCTGCTAAGGAAAAAAGGATTCCGCTCATCACGTGTCTTGTTTCGAGGTTAAGGGTTATATGTTCTCTCTCACCCACATTTTCGTTCTCCTTTTTGGTTGGCTTCCCCAGGAAAGCTCGGGAATGGTTTTCTTTCTCATGTTTTTGAGTTTGATAGAGAGAGGGCTATCGAAAGATTTTTTTATATAGAGTTTGATATCTGTTCAAGAACATCAGTAGATGAAGCCTAACTAAATTAGTATTGAATGTTTTATCGAATTGAGATTGTTCATTTGAGAGAGTAGACTTGCAGATAGTGTTTGTTCAAATATGAAAGTCAATTTTTGATTTCTTGCGCTTCATATTGGAAATTGTAGTTCTTTATTACCATAGGATAGCTTGTAAGGTCATCGCTTATATGGAATCATGAAATAGGAAGGGGAAATGGGAATAATGAGGAATAAGACGGTCAATTTTCGTTGGTGTCCACTCTTGCTGTTGACAACAGAAAGTTCGGTAAAGCTATGACATTCGAGAGGTCGATTTCTTCTAGAGCCTTGCCGAATGCCTCGATATCTTGAATCTCTTTGAAATTATCTGTAACTTTATTCCATAAAGCAATTGCTCTAGAAAAGAAAGAATGTGGATCATTGTATCGTTTAAAGTTCATCAGAGTTAATTTGGAGGTTCGGTCTGAAGTGCGGAGATTGGTTTCAGTTCTTAACTTCAGCTCTTTTTTGCATGTCTGACAATCCGCTCTATCAGAAAGTAGACGAAAAACTACCAACAAATCAGAACGGAGTCGTCGAATGATTAGTGAAACCAAATTGAATTCAGCGAGACGTTGGGGATAGCTCAACCTAATACTTCCACAACGAGAATAAGCTTTTTTTGTGAAAAGTCTTTGAGGGTATTCCAACCTTTTCGAATTATTACTGCGGACTTTCGGAGAGAAAATAATTGTACCATATTCAAGTAGTGGTCTGATGTAAGTGGTGTAAACGGTTTTGTAACCGTTCAAGTCCAAACATCTAAACACTTTGAAAACTTGTGAAATTCTACATAGAGTCCTAGCACGTATGATTAAAACATCGGGAAAGCTTAGCGAAAAATCATTTCAAAAAACACATTTTTTCGATATTATGAATAGAAATTTCAGCAGAATAATGAGAAATGAGTGAAAGGTTTAATTAAAAAAAAGATTACTTCTAAAGTTCCATTTAAATCATGATATGAGGTGGGGAGGACAATTATTCAAAACCGTGCTAAATGTGTTCAGCCTTTCTTCCTTGAGTTTAAATAAGATGTTCCGTAAAATCGCAACGTTCATTTATTGAATTCTCATGTTTCCTGCAGGGGTTATTTAGTCATGTCCGGTCGCCTCTCGGCGGGCGTCTGTTTCAGACCTTTGGCGGGCGTCTGTCTTTTAACTCACCCTTATGTGAAATTTTTTTTATTTCATAAGGGTGAAAATTTTTCAAATACTTTTTATTTCATAAAATTGAAACTTTCAATTTTTTTCGAGATGTGAGGCAAGTGTCTGTATACAGAAATTTGCGCCTCCGGCGGGCGTCTGTAGGATTTTCGGACCAACTAAAGAACCCCTGGTTTCCTGCGTCAAAAACTTTTTTTTTTGCAATACAAACTTAAATCTTCTTAGGAAATTGAATGAAAACCACCGCCTGACGAACGGTTAAAGAGTCCTAAAATGAAAAGCAATCAGTGTTAACAGTATTTATATCTGATATTAACAAGCAAATATTTGAAGTCTTGATCTCTTATCTCACAATCTCTCTTTCTTAAATTCTTTTCACCCCGAGCTCGCTTCTTATCAGCTTCCCTTCTCCCATTCTCCCAAGAGCACTTGTTTTTTAAAAGTATGATTTTCTAAATATGCATGGAACTAAGATGCAGATGACTTGACTGCTGTTAAGGGCGGAGTCAGCACTCGTAAAAGAAGATCCATTGGAGAGGCGAAGAGTTCCCTGCATGACTCAGAGGGTCGGGGACAAGGAGGCCGAGGTTCCTGCTACTAGTTCCTGAGTCAAGCCTTTATATGAAGCCCATTCTGAAAACAGCCGTTGATTTAAACGTAAATTTATTTCTTAGAAAGATGTTGTCCTAAATATGCTTCCTGCTTGATAAACTGAGAATGAGAAGATACATGCAATTGTTCAAGTGGTCGATTGATTGAATTCGATTGATCGACCCTGCAAGCAAGAAAGAATGAGTATGGTAATTGATATCGATTACCTTGCAGGTGGCTTTGAAAGAGAGTTGGCGACGGATAATTTTATTGATCTTGGCGGTGACGGTGCACAACATCCCCGAGGGACTCGCTGTCGGAGTTGGATTTGCTTCTATCGGGAAGACGAAGGCAGCCACCTTTGAGTCCGCCTTCAATCTGGCACTCGGTCAGTTTTTCTGAGCGGAGCTGAGTGATTCTTCTTTGTTTTTGTTGTGTAATGAATGATCTTTATGTTTCTTTCCTTGTCTTTCAGGAATAGGCCTGCAGAACTTCCCGGAAGGCCTGGCAGTGTCAGTGCCATTGGCTGCGTTTGGTCACTCGAAGCTGAAAGCCTTCTTCTATGGCCAACTCTCGGGAATGGTTGAACCAGTGGCTGCGCTGCTGGGAGCTGCCGCAGTCATGTTCATGGAGCCCGTGAGTTGTGAATACAATAGCTTTCAGCTTTATTAACTAGACCCAAGGGGCGGGGATTTCCCTAAAGAATCATTTAGTTTGTCCAAGGTTCTAAGAAATTTATGTAAATAATTTTTTATGTAAGTAGATAATTTTTGGTGTTTCAATGTTGACAATAGTTATGATGTAGTATAGCGTAAAATTAAACCTGGAATTCATTATTTGAATCGTGAAAAAGAATATCAGGTTTTTGTCGGTATTGATTATACTGGTTTGTGAATTTGAAATCGTACAGTTTTCTTCTATGGTTTTGAATTTTTTCTCCAGATGTTACCGTATGCCCTGGCATTCGCTGCGGGAGCCATGATCTTTGTCGTTGTGGACGACATTATTCCAGAAGCCCAACGTCATGGCAACGGGAAGTTAGCATCGATAGGTGCGACTGCAGGATTCATTGTGATGATGTCATTGGACGTCGGTCTGGGGTAGAATTTGTGCTGGAAGGAAGAGTAGGCATGAATTTCTGACTCCATCAAAACGTGGCTTACGTTTTGAGATGGCGCGCCGTTGCTCAAGTGCGGGTTTTCGAACGTGATGATGATTTGTGCGTGTTCTTTTGATGTACTGTACATTCCTCACTAGTAAAACTCGCCTACTGTAACATCGTCATTCGATAACCGAGGTGTTACATAAGAAGATGAGGAATCACGCTCAAAACTACTTCTGACTCGATGTTACATGGGTTCCTTGCACTCTGATTCAAACCCAAGGGTGGAGTGAATGTGATTACTGTATTTTCAGAAGAGTAATTTATAGAGTAGTTATTCAAATATATAGGTAAGCTTTTACAATACTATTCAAGTTTTTTTTATCGTTGAGTTTAAGATGAATGGTTTTGCATATTCAAGTGCATAATACAATAAATGTCATGATTTTTATACTAACGAGTAAATATATAAATTTTGAGACTCAATAGTCTAGGTTTGTGTACTTGAATAATTGTTTTAGAATTAATGTGTAACATTCTTTTTGAAAAAAAAAGGTAAAATAAATTAATTTGCGTAAGAATGTTTCTAAGCCATTTCAATGAGAATTTTCGATGGATTTGACTTTCTTGTGACAATTCGCATAACAATCGTTTCAAATAATTTTAATCGAAATAGGTATTAAAAATTGCTTCAGTGAATGTTATTGAAATACTGAGCTTACTGTTGATATCTTCTCCGTTGAACATTTACGGATAACTCTTTGACTTGTCGAACACTTGACAAATAAATTTAAATTTTAGGTTAACAATGTTTACAAAATTAGACAAGTTGTTGCGAAACAGAAATTTGATTGAAGGTTCTCATCACCAGGTCCGTGAAAAAATGTGATAACTAATAGTATTGTCTGAACCGATTGGTAAATCTCAATTTAGAATAATTTGATTCAATTTGTTAATTTGATCATTGCCATGAATTCCATTTGTCTGCTTCAATCGGTATTCTCATATTGAGTAAGGTATACAGAATACACGTCCACATAACTTTCCTAATTTTAAATTCCCTAATTAAGCGTTTGAAAGACTCTTTTGATGAGTTGAATGATTCCCCTAAAATTAAGTACATTCGAACTTCCCGAAACTACGTGTGTGATGCGTTTTCTTTGGTTTAATTTTCATATGATAAAGAGTGCCCTATGATCCTGACTCTGACACATAATACAGTGTTTACGATACAAAGTACAGTATTTCTGACGGAATGGAGAGTTACAATACGTTTGACGAAATTAAAATTACAGTATCGGTGACAAGATATGATACACTTCTATGACGAGATTGAGACAAGATGCAGTATTTCTGAAGTTGTTGAAACAGGTTAAAGTGTCTCTGACGAGATCCTCTTCCTTACGCTTGTTCCCGCCTCACGGCAGGGTACGCGCTCCCCTGAGATGCAGGACAGACCTATCTTGGTAGAACCAGTGGCTGCCCGCTATATCAATGCTAGTGTGAATAGCAGGAGTGGGGAAAGTCAGATTCGTGCATGAGCACTACCAAAATTTCTTATCCCCCTTGGTTTGGGTGGATCTGTCCGGGCTGGGAGTCGAACTCGGGACTCTTCGCACAATAGTGGAACACACTACCATTATGACACGCCCGGACTGTCTCTGACGAGATATGATACGGTATTTTTGACAAGATGTAAAATTATAGTATCTCAGACGAGATGGGATACAGGAAGCACTGTGTCTGACGAGATTGAAACAAGATACATTATCTCTGAAGTTATTGAGACGTGATGAACTATCTCAGCCGAAATCTTAAAGTACAGTATCCTGGCCGAGATATATACAATACACAGTATCTCCCAGATGCGGCTCACCCGCCTCCTTCAAATGCCCCGTGTGCCCTCTTCTTACATTGACTACGCCCGGCACATGCCTAAGGCTTATGTGGAGAGGGTGAAAAGGACGGTGCCGAAAAAAGTGTTCACCGACAGGTAGGAGAGTGGCTCGGTATTACCTCTTTAAACCCCTCCCCTTTCTCTCTCTCTCTCTCTCTCTCTTTCTCTCTCTTTCTCTCTCTCCCTCTCTCTGTAAATTAGATTGTTCACTACTCCTCGTTGATCTCAAGCAACGTATTTTTATACCGAGCAGAGGAGCGGATTGTTCACAGAAACTTATGCAAAAATCGTGTGGTGTGACGGGAACCGAAACCGTGACCTTTCGCGTTCCGGGCGAATGCTCTCCCCACTGAGCTACACACGCACACATGATAATGCACATTTTAAGGCCAATACAACATCTCTCTCTCTCTCTGTATGTCTATCTCTCTCTTCGTCACTTCTCTCTCGCGTCTATCCATTACTTATCATCTCTTTGTATCCTTCTGCCTATCTCTCTAGGTCTCAAAGTACCATCTGATCAGGTTCGGAGCGCCAGACGTAATCCGGTGGAACCTGCACCCAGATGATTACAAGCCCTCCTTGGATCGTCCATGGGAAGACGAGCAACTGAAGAAGAGCCTCGAGAGATCCAACAAGTACACCCAAGCGAAGTCAGTTTATGCATGTCATTAAGCATAATCGTGTTTATCAAAAATTCTGAATATTTAGAACCCCTTTACTCTCTCATTATATTTACAATATGTAGAAGAAATATATACAGGCAGGGGTTGAATGGAGCCGCCCTATTTGGGTTAACATGCATCCGCCGCTCAAAGTTTGAAAGAAAAAAGAAGAGGGGATGAAGGAAAACGGTAAGAAAAGAGAGAGTTTTTTGTCAATAGTGTGTTTACATGTATCCGCCGACGGGACCGATCCGGTCACTATTTAACCCCTGTATACAGGGTGCGGCACAAATATTGCAAGACGTTTTAGTAGTTGTTTTTTTTTCGATAACGAGAAGAGCAATTGACAAAATTCAAGACGTTTTAGTAGTTTTTTTTCGATTACGAGAAGAGCAATTGACAAAATCTTATGAACACATTGTTATAACTGACATGTGGGAATGTCATTCGATTCGGCCCGCTCCTTGGCGGAGATGTTCAGAGTACTTATTGACAACAGAACGCAGGTATTGAGGCGAAAAATCGTTCCAGTGTTTAACAAGGGCTTTTTCCAACGATCCCAAAGTGAGTAGCACAAACTTTGACCTCCATTTTTTCTCGACTTGCGAAGCAGAAAGGATTCAAGTAAGGCGGGGAAACAGGCCATTCTTATTTTAAAAAACACGAGAAGAGCCGGTTGCACCAGTCTTATACCGATTCCGCCCTATGCAACGGGAGGACGTTTTGCTGGAAGTTATAATAGCATCCATCGAAGTGAGCATTGGCCTACGGTTTCAGAGCCTTTTTCAGCATTGTTTCAAGGTTAACGTGCCGATCCACTTTGACGTTTTGCTCAATGAAGACTAGCGGACACAATCCACAGGTGCAGAACGCGACCCAGACCATAACGCTGGCTGGATGTTGAGTCATATCAAAATTCTACCTCTATCGTCTGCCTATTTCGGTGAATTTGCCATTACGCGTGTGTTGGTTGTTGTTGTAGCCGACCGGATATTCTATTCGGCATCGTCGTCGATGATCGGTAGTTTTAGAAACTTTGCAGCTTCTACTGGCTCGGTCCAGAGAGACCTAGCCGTCAAACTAGTTGGGTTCTGTGAGTTGAATGCCTGCTCGACTGTGAAAATGTTTTCGTAGCTGAAGATTGTGCAATGCCGCTCGTCGTTGCGGGCAAGTGTCAACAAACAGCTGTCTTTTTTGCTCCTCTATTTGTCATTGACGTCATTTTGAAGTGGGCGGTCGTCCAGGACGGTCTCGTCTAGGACGAGCACGGTCCTTGAATTGATTGCTCTTTCCGAATCGTTTGGCAGTTTGGTAAACAACTGACGACGTCTTTCCAAGCGTTCGCGCTATATTCATCGGACGGCATTTCTGACCGTGCATGGCGATGACTGCGCCGCGTAATTTACTGGCAGCCACCATTTCAATAATAATGAATTTTTTTATATATTAAATCAAAAACCATGCGAAATCATCATATGTTTTTGACTTTTCTAAAATCTGTTTCTAAGTGAGCCATTTCAAGATAAACTTTTCTTTGCCATATTTGTGCCGCACCCTGTAATGTTTAACTTTCGAATTCAATTTTTTAATTCCGAAAAAATGTACCACTGCTTCATGTTTTAGCTTGAAAAACAACAATAGAAAGGTATTTGGGGCTCCGTCTAAGTGAACTCCGACCCAAATTCTAACGAAGCTTGTGGGCCTCTGTGTCCACGTTACCGCGCGTCTGTGTTGTTATGCTCAGGGAACCTTTACATAGAAAACATCGATTTCTCTCGGTAAAACTGAGTTATCATGTCATTAGGCAGTACCTGCTCAGAAATATTCCTTCTTCCCGTGGGTTTCTGTGTGTTTTTCGGATGCGTTATGAAACCTCTGCATTCCCAGAAACTTCCAGACTTTCGAAAAAATTCTTCCCTATCCGAAGAGAAGCCTCTCGGTGGTTAGCTCATGAGGAGTGGACGGTGCTCTGTGGAGATAGAGTGCAGGTGAGGTCAATCGATAATTCAATCGATCGATGATAGGATATCAGGATATATAGATGTTGAAGAGGTTAGGGTAACTGAGCATTCGGTAGAATGATCTACTTTTCATTCGCTCAAGGAGAAAATGATGATTTATTGTCAAATAAAATGTCAAAACAGAACATGAAGTGAATGATAAGAGTGAATGATAAGAGATTTTGAGTTAAAGGGAGAGAAATACTGTGTGTTGATGAGAGGTGCAGAGAATGAAGATCTGGAGAATGGGGAAAACCGTTACAATCATTGAAAATATTTGAAAAGCTGTGCAAACATAGGGCATGCGAGAGCGAACGATTTCTTGAGAAATCGTGTAAGAAGGGGACTTTTGGCGAATAAAATGTCTGAAGCTCGATTGAAACAAGAAACTATAATGTGTTGCAGGTGATGGTCGGAAAAGATGCGGGTAAGCAGGCTACAGTAATCCGAGTTTCACGAGAGACCAGCGAGGTACTGTAAACGGCCAGTTTTCGTGCTTTTGTATTCAAGAAAGAAACATTTCGAATGTTGAAGATATCAGTTCCTCTGCTTTCCCTCCCCGAAATGAGCCAGTTGACGATTTACAGTCATGAACGATTTCTATAATGGGATTCCAAATGGTAAACTCGCTAGGTTAAAACTTGAAGATGCGTAGTAACTTACTGCGAATTAGCTTCTGAGATGAAACGTGAGGAACATTGCGATACGAGATGAAAAGAGGCTAGCGAGAGAATATTGTGACAGAAAAACTGCTGGAAGACGAGTTGATAAGAAGCTCGGGGGAGAAGGGAGCTCCCTCCGTTTGCAGGTACTGGTAGATGGTTGATAAGAAGCTCGGGGGAGAAGGGAGCTCCCTCCGTTTGCAGGTACTGGTAGATGGTTGATAAGAAGCTCGGGGGAGAAGGGAGCTCCCTCCGTTTGCAGGTACTGGTAGATGGTTGATAAGAAGCTCGGAGGAGAAGGGAGCTCCCTCCGTTTGCAGGTACTGGTAGATGGTTGTCACACTAAGTTGATGAGCGAAATGGACGAAGGAGCAGAGAGATTCGGCATCGACAGGCAGATGAGGTTCCGGGACTTGTTTAAGTTGATCGCTTGCTCCGCGCTTCTTAGAGAGAGAGAGAAAGAAAGACTTAAAGAGAGCAATAGGGGGAGAGAGAGAAACGGAGAGAGAGTGGAAGATAAAGATAATTAAATGAAGAGAGAGCGATACTATTTTTCTGTATCGTACCTTGTTAATAGGAGACGGTTCGGACGTTTTACTTTATAGAAGCATCATCAGCGAAAAAATTCCCCTATAATATAATGCCATGAAGGTGAAAGTCGTGAAAGAGAGAGAATCTTATTGAAGATGGAAAGAGCAACCGCTTTCTGTGTCGGAAGGACAGGTGATGCTGGTTGACCCGAACGACGAGCAGCCCTGTGAAGCCGTGTCAGTCTACGATCTCATACAGGAAGAGACCCTTGAACAGGGGTTATTTAGTCATGACAGATCTTCTGTCGGCGGGCCTCTGTGTTCCAAATCTTTAGGGGCGACACTTATGTGAAAAAAGGTGAGGGGGACCCTTATGTGAGGAAAAAAAAGAAAAAAAAATTTCACCCCTAAGGGGGGACCCTTATGTGAACAAAAATTTTTCCGCCTTTGGCGGGCCTCTGTTTTTCCAAATCGTAAGGGGGGACTCTCATGTGAATTTTTTTTCGGCAGGTTTCTGTTTGAAAAATCATAAGGGGGACCCTTATGTGACAAAAAATTTCCCGCTTTCGGCGGGCGTCTGTCCCTTTTACTTTCACACCAAAAAACCCCTGCCCTTGAAAGCATTGCAAGAGACCCCTGGGGTCTTCAAGTTGTCACCGGTTCGAAAATGAACAGAAAAGCTGGTCTTTCAAAGAAAAATTGTTAATGGGTTCTCAAAGTGAACTGTTTTGAGTGAACAGACTGCTATTAAATAATTGCCGGGATAGATTTGGGTGCTTATATGAATTAGATACAATATTCGACTTAAATTATATTTATCACCTCTTTTACCATTTTCCTATAATAATTATATGAGATAACATTAAAATTATAGGATATGTCGTATTAAATTGATGTAAGATACGGTATCCAACAAGCTGGAAAATGGGTTACGGTATATAAAACTATACTACTATTTAGGTGGAAGCTGAACGCGGCAGGCGACGAGTACATCCGAGTGAGCTCTCGCTCGGGCTTCGAAATTCCCATTCCGAACCAGGCCCTGGTGACGTATGAATATCTTCAGCCGGAGAAATACATCGATGTTAGTTTTGAGAAAGCAGCTCTGACGACCAGTGTGGACATCTTTTGAGGCGGAAGTTGAATCAAGTGTTTTGGTCGGCAAAACAGAAACTTTAACCAGGGGGAAGCAACCGAATCTTACGGTAACCGAATATCGAAGATGTTAAGGTATCTATCGGTGGTGAGGAACTGAGTTATCGTAACCGATCGATCAGATCCATCTAACTAGTACACGGAAAAGCTATTTGTCATTCATGGTTTTTATGGTAACGCGTTCGCACTCCCGGACACGAATATGAGATTACTGGGATCGATGCCCGGTGGAATTACTTTTTTGCCGTGTGATTGATTAATCTAATGTAATCTTAATAGTGTTTGACTGTCCTCAAACTGTGTTTTTGAGAATTTTAAGCTTCTGAAGATACTTTGAATCTTGTAGTTTGTACTTTAAAGTCCTTACATGTTATAAGGTGGAGGAGAAGGACACTCCGCCAGAGCTTGTTCTGCAGAGAACGTACATCCCCAAGTTGACTACCTTCCAGGATGACATCATGCAAGAGATGAACATCAAAGAGGACCGGCAGAGAAAGCCCACGTATTGGTATTGATAAGCTAGCCCCTCTTCCTAGGGTTTGCTTCTTCAGCTGAAAAGCGGGGCCCAATGTGTTGACTAAAAGTTTCCACTTTAGACGACTTCGAATTTCGCCAACTCATTGTCCATTGTAACTATCATCGATTGAAATATCTTGTTATTTATTCATGCTGCTTTTCAGTAAAGACATGTAAAGTACATCTCTTTATTTCCGTATCCATAATTTTGAACTTTATGAGAAACAAAAACAACTGAAACCCGCATTAAGAAAAACTCATTTAAAGGATGAAAGCATATAATATTTTTTTGTTTTCCGACATGAACCTAGCTTTTTATAATTTAGATTTTGTAAAGATGTTAATTAAAACGATTTGAAGGAAATAAAAGATCTCAATGAATTCGGTAAAAGCTTTGTATAAATTTGGAATGTGAATAGTAATGTAACATAATTTGAATTGTATATACTTTTACATACTAAAATACTAACCAAACCCTCTTTTTCAGAGCCTTTAGGATCACATGACAATCAAACATGGACCAAAAAATTTTATGTTAAAATGAAAAAAATTGCGAATTTTGACTAAAATGAGTATTTCTTTTAGAAGCTAACTTGTGATCTAACTAATACTTCACCAATCCTCTTTTCAGTGAGCGACAACATTTAAAATGAAATTTACGCTAGAGAGCAGCAAGTTGATGGCTTTCTAGTCATAGACTGTAGGGGTAACAGAGCTGCAGAATTTAGTAGCTATAGAATTGCAGGAAATGAAGGGGCTCAAATTTATACAATGAATGTCAAAAAAGCGGCAAGAGGCTACAATGTTAAAGAAAAAGGAACATTGCGAAAACTCAACACAAGTATAGCCTGGAGGGTGACACGTTAATAGTTGGTCCATTTGAATACTTATCAACATGGGGGATACTTCGAGTTATGAAGATGACCTCCGAACACTCTCAATCGATACCTGCATTCTTGCCCTCATCCGTAGTCAGCAAACAAGGCTCATTATGCCGCATCGCGCGCTTCATAAATGGATATTTCTAGAAATCAATAACGAACATAATCATCCAAACCAAACGTGTTAAGAAATGGTAGTGCTTCGACGAATCTCACTCCCCCTGCTATAAAAAAGACATCAATGAAGACCTAGAGGGCAGGCGGCGGTTTTACCATGTCAGGTCTCTCTATCATCATGACGTACCCTGCTGCCAGGCGGTGATAACCGCGATATATTTTTTTTTCAAAACACGAATCACTAAAACGGATGTTCAGTTTACGGTAAGTCCGAGATGCTCCTCTACCACATCGTCCTCCTCATCGATATCGCTGAGCTCCTCTTCCTCAACTGTCGACGGTCCCAGAATACCATACTTGTCCGCAGTCTGGAGTGGCTCGCAGAAGCGCTCGCCTTCCACTGTCAGGATGTAGGAGCAGATCTTCGGCTCGGACAGCGAGATCGTCACCGCTAGGCGGGACAAAGTGCTCCGCGTGCATTTGACGCGAACCTGCGCGGAACGCTAGTTTTGATTAGGGTAGGCTTACACTGCTTCTACAAAACTGTCAGTCCTGAGACAGAGAGAAAGAGAGAGGAAGACGCGGATACTGATCTATATAAACCCATCAACTTTTATTAGGCTCTTATACAATATTTTTGTTCTGAACACAGCTGTACGCTCATGAACTTTGATCTACCATCACACGCCCTCTTGAGGCCCTGCGACACAATGAAAAAAGTCCCTTATAAATAGAGATGCCGATGTGAGTTTCAATCGATAGATTGCATTATAAGTAGGCTCACCTGAACATGTCGCCTTTTGCCAGTTTCTGTGCAAATGTCCCCGTTGCTGTAGAGATGCCAGACGTGCTGAATCTCTTCCGCGTACTTCAACACAACAGTCTCTTTAACTTCATCTTACTTCGGATTGACAACTTACCGTACCTCATCATGCCCAACTTACTGTATATTATGGCACAAATCACTGTATTTCTAATCACAATGACCAGCTTCCTGAATCGTATCGTCAAGCTTCTAACTCTACTAAACTTACCGTAATCCATCTAAAATAATGTTTAAGTTTTAAAAAAAAAATTTGTAGAAGTATATACAGGAGTATAAACCAAAACGAGAGCACTTTTAGTCTATTTGTGAGACGATACAAAGGGGCTAGCAACTTCTCAGTACGTTAATTGCCTTCAAAATATAGAGAATGACTGAGAGGTACCGTATAGGGCTTCTTCTGCGGATTCGCTGCTATCCACACCCGCTGAGCTTCGTCATCGTAGTGTCCCAGCAGCACGGTCTGCCTCTCGCTACCTTCATCGTGGAACTGCGTCACCTAGAACCAGGAGTATAATCTTCCTCGCGCTTGTTTCCGCCTCGCGTTAGGGTACACGCTCCCCTGAGATGCAGGTAAGACCTATCATGGTAGAACCAGTGGCGCCCGTTAGATCACTGATAGTGTGAATAGCAGCAGTGGGGAAAGTCAGATTCGTGCATGAGCACTATAATATTTCTTAACCCCCTTGGTTTGGGTGGATCTGTCCGGGGTGGGAGTCTAACTCGGGACTCTTCGCACAATAGTCAAACACACTACTATTATGCCACGCGAGGACTAAGTTGTATAAAAACTGAAAGGCTGACCATTCATATCTTATCCATCTGCTTCGGCCTTCCTTCTTTTTTTTAAAACTTAGTTTTTTACTTTCTCTAATCGTTAAAGTGACACGCTCGGACCAACGTCTTCAACCAGAACCCAATCTCCTTCAACTCAGAATGAGTCCGTCGCGTAAAAGGTTATATAAAGTTTTGTCCAGGCACTGTTTGGCTAGCTCATGGACTTACCATGTATTCTACACACTCATGAAATACTTTTGAAGCGAATTGGAAAGCGTTAGAAAATTGACTAATCATAGGATTTTGCATCTTAGTCTTTTCCTGAATAGACAAACTTTGATAGCTCTATCTACAAGCTTCTCAGCCAGTCCTCCACAATTTCTCTGCAGTAATCGCTCTACAGTATGCTTCAGTACAGTACCCCTCAAAAGCACTCGGACCAATACTGACATGTTTGCCATAACATAGCTCATACTTCCACCAGCCACTGCCTCCCTGGATGCACTCATCCCCCGAGAGAATCGCATCTGTGTTGAATGTGAGTGCCAAATGCACGGCCCCGTTTTCGGATCCTGTCCTCAATGCTAGCGCCTCTGCAGCATCTTCTTTCGCTACGCCCACGGCCAACTTTGCCTCTTCGCTGTGAAGAAATCTATATCGTTCACATGAGTTGAATACAATGAATAGGATAGCTACCAACAGGGGTTCTTTAGTGTGCAAGTTAAAGGTACAGACACCCGCCAAAAGCGTAAAAAAATTTTTCACATAAGGGTTCCCTTATGATGGAAAAAACGAAGGCCTGCGAAAAAAATTTTGTTTTACATAAAGGTCCCCCTTATGATTTGGAGAAACAGAAGCCCGCTGACAGAAGGTCTGACATGACTATTTAACCCCTGACTACCAAGTGGCGCAACTTTAGTCAGGGCGATCTTCCTACCAACGAGATGAATATTATGAAAATCATTGCTTATTCATTAAAAAAAACTTGAAACCGAATGCTCATTCGAGCGGGAGTTCCTTTATGATGGATCTCTTTTTTTCTACTCTTTACTTCTTGCTTGTTTCACTATTTTTAGATCCTTCTTTCAAATTTCTTTTCTTCAATTTCTCCGACAGCTGCTGGTGAGCTTCTTTTCTTCAATTTCTCTGACAGCTGCTGGTGAGCTATGATGAAAAACATAGTGGAGAAAAACGCTTTAAAAAAACTGACACTTAATAAAAATTCCAAATCGATTAAATGGTAGTTCAAAACTTGAAAAGAAATATGTTTTATAAACATTCTACTTATTCATTCAAGGTGCATGGAGTAATCAAAGGAATAATAAGAGAGAGATAATGGAAGTATGGACTTGTGTGGGCAATCAAAGATGTTGTTACTGTTGCCGGCAAGCATCCCGCATCGAAGACTTGGTTATGAATACTCTCTTTAATGAGAGAAGTTCTCGTGTTCTCCGGACGCATCTTGTCCGAAGAACACGAGAACTTCTCTCATTAAAGAGAGTATTCATAACCAAGTCTTCGATACGGGATGCTTGCCGGCAACAACAACAACAACATACACATGGGTATAGACCTCACCACTAGCGCCCTCTTTCAGCGCGTGTCTCGGTCGTTAGTTCAATCAGAGCGGATGATGCCTTACGGGCCTGGGCATGCCAAAGATCAGCCGATACTCGGCTTTTCAATAGCGATTCCAGGTGTTAGTCAAAAAGCCTTATAGTCACGATTCGCAGTGTTTTCTTGGTACCAGACTAGACCGGCCATCCATTCTTGGTACCAGACTAGACCGGCCATCCATTCTTGGTATCAGACTAGACCGGCCATCCATTCTTGGTACCAGACTAGACCGGCAATCCATTAAACAAGTCGATTGTAAGAATAACCTTTATTTCCTCATCTCTTAGTCTTGTCCTATATTACAAACCATTTATTCCTTTCTCGTCTCATATTGAACATCGCTCCTTGCTCACGTTGTACCCCGCCCTACTTTCCTCATTGATCAATAGACGAATGTGGGTCACAGAGGGATCAGCAATCGGGTGTTGCGCCAGACTTCTTCATTTGATTTCCTCCTTCAGTTTCTCAATCACTCGTACTCTTTTTATTTTCTACTTTGTTGGTAATCGATTTCCTAACCTCTCAGTTCCTGTTCTATATTTTTATTGGTTGATTTTCCTCAGGAGATTAACCTGTGACACCTGAGCAATGTTGTTTTTTCTTGAGAGAAAAAACTGTATTTTTTTTGGAAAAGTTCAGGATCACAGCGAAATTTTTGTACATTTCAAAAACATCATGTTCAAGACAGTGAATACACCACAAAAAGTTGAGAATTTTTCAGAACAAATCGAGAACAGCTTTGTTTCTGAAAGGTGATACCTGAGAAATGTTGCTTTACACAAAAAGAAATAATTAGCAAAATAACCCTTTACAAAGTTGTGTATGAAATGAACACTGAAAACAATAACAGAAGCAGTGTTGTCATCTTATCGTCATTATCAAAATATTTGAAGGTAGAATTGTACTGTACGAAAGTCTAAAGCTTTGAAAATGAAGGAGCGTTTACCCGTCAGAGCTTCTCATATGGGTGAATAAAAAATGTCAACGTAATGATCTCATCGCGGAAAACTCCGGTTAACCTGATGAACTCTTCTATAAAGGAGGGAGGTGCTCTTTAAGATAGAATTTATGACCCTTTAATTTTTTTCAAGAAATACAGGAAGCTGACATTTGCCTCAGATGTATGTAGATGGTAGAGCTGCAATTTGATTCTTAATGTCGTTAAGAACAATGATTTCTTGCTCGCGCCGCCTATTTTTTCGTGGCATATTACGCAGTTGATCGAAATGAGATGAAGAATTACCTTGGTGAGACCAGTCAGTATCCCTGCCAGGTCATTAGCTAGTGTCGGGCAGAATTGAGGAAATCAATGGAGCGAAAGATAAAAAAAAGGAATTTTTTAATGTAATATAGGTAAGAAAGACAATTGTGCACTTCTTTGATTCACCACGAATCGCCGTGATACGCAAATAGATTGCGAAAATTTTAAGAACTTTTGGCAGTTTTCTTTGAGAAATAAAAAAAGCTTTAAAGAATACCGTTAAGTTATTGGCATATCAAGCCGATTCGTGTTGAGGATCCATAAGAATTGAGCAAGTAACACCAAGCTTTGAGCCTTCTAGGTTTAGGGGATCTGTTGGGAGTGGGTTCGAACTTAGAACCCTCAGGACGACTGTAAGCGCACAATATGCCGGAATTGATTAAAAACTTTAAACTATTTTTTTATAATTGAAAGCAACATCTTAATTGGTAAAGTCTTGGTAAATTTGTTATAAAAACGCATTCAACAACTTTCCTGGAACGCTCAAAACAAATAATATGGTACAGGGGGAGATTTCAACACTGCTGTTCTACCACCTTCAGAGGAACTAATTCTTTTGCAACAAAACTGTTCTTTGTTTTTATTTACGACTATCGATACATCATCGTGAATCAATTTTAGACTATCACTAAGTCAATAAATGACTCTCTTCATCAGTAAGCCAGGTCCCACTCATAGCTCAACGTGCAATGAATAAGATAAATTTGATATTGAAGATTTCTGGAGAGGCATCAACAATTAAATAGGGAAAAAGCAGCACTGACCTATCATTGAACCCTGAGGTTTATTTCTTGCTCTAGAATCCGAGGAATTGTAGGATTCGTCTCAGGAACCCGAGCAGTAGATTCCGTCTCGGGGGCTACAGAATTAGGGTGACCCGGGGTCGTTTGCGATGCCGAATCTGCTCCCTGTCGATGCGGAGGCGATTAGGTCCGAATAGTAAACAAGGTCCGAACATTCTTTCATTCGTCTCCCTCCGTAAGCGGTTGCTCCCGCACCGTCTCTTCCTTCGTCTGTGAGAGTCCTTTCCCGAGAAGATTTGGCGCTCCGGGATCGTATCGC
Source organism: Allodiplogaster pararmata (assembly GCA_964056735.1). Classification (NCBI taxonomy): domain Eukaryota; kingdom Metazoa; phylum Nematoda; class Chromadorea; order Rhabditida; family Diplogasteridae; genus Allodiplogaster; species Allodiplogaster pararmata. Next base: position 7,773,797 of record OZ057407.1, read on the forward strand.
CATGATGAGCGACAGAAGAGGGAGAGTAGCGCTTCGATCGCTACTGCTTGCCTCGCTCAACCTCCGCTCAACGCTCAGATCCCATAATCGATGATTTCCCGTTGTGGCTTGTTGATCTTGAGAAAGCGTTTAAAAAAAGTAAACAAGGTAGCTCCAATAATTCTCTTCAGCCCCAATACCTCAAAGGTCATCCCATCAGACCGTGTTGCTTCTCAAAACCATCTTTTCTTCAGGGATCACAGTATTCTGAAGGATAAGAAACAGCCAGCTCGTAATCCAGAATGCATTCGTGTAAAATCCAGAATGCATTCGTGTAAAATGGTGACGCTCAAACGGAAAAGCGGAACGTCTTTCCCTCATGCACAGCATGTATCGCAATCTCTTGCCGATGCTAGGCCGGTTAGACCACCCACTCACAAGGCCTATAGCATGAACAGGTTGCTACAACGATGTCCGCCTTCACAAGGTGCAGCATGACAGTCTCAGGACTGCAAAGGACATCAAAACCCTTCTCCAGACGCATCTTTCCGAAGAACACGAGAACTTCTCTCATTAAAGAGAGTGCTCATAACCAAGTCTTCGATGCGGGATGCTTGCCGGCAACAACAACAACAACAACGAGAAAATCCATCTGAAAAGATTTCTCCCAGCGTGGTACCTATTTATATCATTGATATTGTCCATGACATGAAATGGAACTACACGGGGAGTAATTTCTTTAATCCAGTAAAGCAATTCAAAAGCTAGCCGAATCAATTAAATGCAAGAAGTTTGCGATTTAAACTTTTTTTCTCAAGTTTTTCTTCAAGAAATACTGAGCATCTTCCCACAACTACTTCGAAGACTGCAACTCAGTACATAGCTTTCTTTAAAAAAGTTTTAAATTTTTTTATTTGAGCGTGAGTCTAGAAAAAGACAAGCGCACTTGAGGTGAAAAGATAAATAACCGACTATATAAGAGACTAAAATGATCCTTTGCTTATTATTCTTGACCCCACGATCGAATGAGGGGTCTTTTCTAGACAAAAAAGCGGAGTTGGCCTGTGATGTTGAACTAATTTCGTCTTCAACTCCTATTGAACTCCTATTCTTCGGTTAATATTGACACCTAACAAAGCGGAAAAACATGTCATTTCATGCTCATTCCCTGTTTTATTTGACACTTGGAAGTAGTTGCCAGCAAAATCATTTTTAAAACTTGTAATGAAACCTTTTGGAAGTTGGCTTTATGAATTTCGTCCATACTCATCATTCCTGGGGGTTTCGGATTGTCACGAGATGGGCCTTCCAGAATGCACACGATGTCATGAGGCTCCTGAAATGTTCATTTCCAAAAAGAGCGGTGAACAGAGCATGCACGCAAAAAATCGATCAAAAATCGGTGTATAAGCGGGCCATCGATTTCTATTTTCCGGCCGATGATTTCACCCGATGAGCTTCAGAGGTACAAAATCTTTTGCACTTTTTAAGCTCTGTCAACAAAACTCTGGGTCGTTTATCTAGTCAATACCATTGTCAATTATCTCCCTTATCAGCACGGCAAGTAGGGTTTATGCGCTCTTCAATACAGCAGACGACCACAACTTTCTGTTTTTCTAACGTTAATCTTTTCATTTCTAGATGTCCCTGCATATCTCTCCAGTGTGCCGCTCATCCAGGCGTTAAATGAGACCGGTCTAAGGCATGTTTGTACGCGCCGAGCGAGTGGGAAAAGGCAAAAAGAGTGAAAAGATAAGTAGAGAAAAATTGAAACAGAACGGAAGAAGAGAATTTAGATCATTCTCGGCGCGAAAATTTATGCGCCAACATAGCTGATGCGGTAACCATTTAACCCCTGCGCTCATCATTTATAAATGTTGTTTCTGAATCTACGCGCTTCTTTTACGGGTGGTGAGCAACAGCGTACCTGGAGATTTTTCAAAACCATATAAATGTAGGTGTTCCGTTCCATAGGTGCGATTGCTCAACAACTGAAAACGATCGCTTATCTGAGCGGTTGGCATAATATAATGAGGAGCTCTCTAAGCCAATCGATATCCCGCTGTTATGCCCACTCCAAAGCGCACAGTCAAGAAAACAGCCGGATGTTTCGACTGCCTGAAGAAAAATGAAGAAATGAGAAGTCTGGCTGAAAAGATGGAAAAACTGGAGGCCGCCGTGGAAAAATTCGAAAGGATGAGCATTCCGGTCGTCCAAAGTGAGTCTCAGCAGAAGAGTGCAGATTTGACTAATTTAATGGAAAGAATGACCAAGTTGGAGGGAAGCCTCGAGAGAATTGAGAAGACTTTAGCTCAGTTAATGTCTTCCACTCAATCGATCGCAACTGCCCATCCTCATAACCGTCAATCCCTTCTTTCTCAAAATCTACCTCCCCAAATGCTAGCGTATGAAGCGGCTAGGAAAGCTCTAACAGATGACCGCGTCATACTGAAGGAAAAAGCGGAGAATTTGGTCGTCGTCGGCCTTCCAGAAGAAGAAACCGAGGCGGCCACGAATGCAGCGGACCGGCAGTTCTTGCGTTCACTCTCCCAAGAACTCGGATTTCCCGAAATCTCTACCGCTCAATTCATGCGCCTAGGGAGAATCGAGAATCGACGCCGAATCTTGAAGATTTTCCTAGGCTCAGAAGATCTTCGTTTTGAGACTCTAAAGCTCATCCGAAGACGACGTCCAAGCTGCCTTGCTTCCTTCCCTCACGCGTACATACGCGAAGATCTAACCAGAGAAGGCTTGCAGCTTGAGAAGGAGGTCAAGTTGTTGGCTCGAAATTTGAATCAAGAAGAGAGAAAATGGAGAGTTGTGGGTACCACACTTGTTCCTATCCGTCACGCCCAGCCCTTCCATGCCCAGTCCCACCAAAACGATCATACATCCGCAACGAATTCTTCGCCTTCGTCATCGAATCATCGGAACTCCTCTCAGCCGCAAAGATTTTCAGAGGTCAGCAGCAGAAACATCACCTCAAGACGCTAGCTATATGATGGTCCGCCCGTTTCTTCACCGTCACCGCTCGACATTCAGCTAAGCTTTGCATATTTTAACATGCGTTCTCTCTATAATAAATTAGTTCCATTTCGTCTTTATCTAGAAAAAGAACAACCTGATATAGTTGCTGTCACTGAGACTTGGCTGAGTTCGCGTATAGCTGATTCAGAGATAATTGGTCCTCTTCCTTACGTAATAATCCGAACTGATCGTAATTCTCGTGGCGGAGGAGTTGCCCTTGTATTGAGAGATCACTTAACGTTCTTGAAGCCTAGTTCTTTATGCTCTCCTTCGGAAATTGTTTATATAGACTTACTTTCTACCACTGGTTACATACGTCTGGTTGTTTGCTATCGTCCCTCGTCCTACACCAATGAAGAGACCAGACTTTTTTGTGATTCTTTATCCGATATTCTTTCTTCCACTTCCTATCCTGTAGTTGTGACTGGTGATTTCAATTGTGACACTCTCTCTCCTCCTTGTTCTTCATCCGATCGATTGTTAGTAGACATGATTACTCTCTTTGATTTGACCCAATTCTGCCGTGAACCAACACGTCTTAATCGTTGCATTGATTGGCTACTAACTTCTCTGCCCTCGCTATTGTCTAATTGTAGAATTGTTCCCTCCTTCCCCTCCTCTGATCATTTAGGGATGTTGTTGTTGTTGTTGCCGGCAAGCATCCCGCATCGAAGACTTAGTTATGAACACTCTCTTTAATGAGAAAAGTTCTCGTGTTCTTCAGACAAGATGCGTCCGGAGAAGGGTTTTGATGTCCTTTGCAGTCCTGAGACTGTCATGCTGCACCTTGTGAAGGCGGACATCGTTGTAGCAACCTGTTCATGCTATAGGCCTTGTGAGTGGGTGGTCAAGCCGGCCTAGCATCGTTTTTTGGTGGGAGTAGAGACGTCTCGCCTGTCGTTGACCGGAGATAGGCAAGAGGCTATTTGACTGGCGCCTCGACTCGCCATTGAAAAGTATAGCGGAGTATCGGCTGATGTTTTGTCCGGTGGCATGCCCAGGCCGGTCCGGCATCGCCTTCCTTTGACGAGCTATACTACCCAGTTTTGGTCCGCGGCGGGATTTCTCCCGCTACCTCCCAGCACGAATTCTTCGTAGGGAGGCGTCCCTCTATCCGCCACCTGAGGTCGCGCTCGATTCTGGACTGGATGATCCGGCTCCATCCGTGACAGGCTCTTAAGGCTGTAGAGTCACGAATGGCCACTGTTGCCAGTGTGTTTCGAGATCATTTAGGGATCGCTTGCTGCCTTTCAATTGTGACCGACTCGCTTTTAGCCGAACCAGTTCTCGACTATTCAAGAACTGACTACGATGAACTTAATAAATACTTCAATTCAGTTAACTGGGAAGCCGAATTTGATAACTTCCTCTCGATTGACGATCTGTACGGCCGTTTCCTCGCCGTTATTGAATACGCTATTTCTGAATTCGTTCCAATTCGTAGACCTCGAACCCTCACGGCCACTTATCCTCGCCATATTCAGAGAATAATTAAATATCGTAACTCTCTGTTTCAAAATATTGATGATCCTAATACCCGTTCTCTTTACGAGAAAGCTAGTAAAGATCTACTGAAGCAGATAATGAAATGGACTAGGCATTGTGAGAAGAAGAAATTGTCTCGCTCTCGGGACTTGTTCCGACATATCTCATCCCTCACTCGGCCTAAACCTGTGCCTCCTCGATATCTATTGAATACTACAGGGGACATAGTATTGAAAAATAAACTTAAATGTTCTCTGCTCTCTACCGAATTCGCTTCTCATTATACTAAGGATGATAACCAACGTATCGCATTGCAAACTGAAGCGGCCCCTACTATGAGCCCATTTCCTATTTTTCTCCCCTCTTCTGTTCTTAAAAGCCTCTCGAAGCTTAAACCAACGGGTAGCAAAGGTTCAGATGGTATCCCTCAGATTGTCCTCAAGAAATGTGCTAAGTCTCTTGCACTTCCTCTTTCCCATATTTTCAACTATTGTATTATCTGTGGTCAAATACCGTCTTACTGAAAACATTCTCTGGTGACCCCTATTCTGAAACCAGGCAAGGAACCTCACTTGGTGTCCTCCTATCGTCCGATTTCCATCCTTTCTCCCTGTTCTAAAACGATGGAGCGACTTGTTAGAGCTTTCATAATCAATCATCTATCCGAGCACTCTATTATACCTATCAATCAACATGGGTTTAGGCGTGGAGCGTCCACAGTAACCAATTTATTAATATGTGAAGATGATTGGACCTCTTCGTTAGCCAAAGGTCTTTCAACGGATGTCATCTACCTTGACTTCTCTCGTGCATTTGACACCATTAGTATAAGTAAGCTTTTGTCTAAATGCACACATTATGGAATTACTGACCCACTCCTTTCTTGGCTTGAGTCTTTTTTAACTAATAGATCTTTCTCTGTGCGTATGGGTGATGTCACTTCTGATCCATTGAATGCCACATCGGGTGTGCCCCAAGGGTCTGTCCTGGGGCCACTTCTTTTTACTCTGTATACATATATCCGATATAAATGAGGTACTAGAGAACTTTCCTAATATTCGTTATCAAGCATACGCAGACGATCTCAAGATTTATGTTTCTTATGATAAGAACTCATACGGCGAACGAACTCGAGAGCTGCAATCAGCATTAGATTCCGTATTCGATTGGTGTTTAGTTAACCAACTATCTCTTTCTCCATCCAAGTCTCTCCATATTCACATTGGAGGTCGATCTTTATATTCCTCATACAGTATAAATAATGTTTCCATTTCATGTAGATCTCAGATACGTGACCTGGGCATACAAATAGTTTCTTCTTTGCGTAGGAAAGAGGCTGTAGCAGACCGAGTTAAAAAGGCATCCAAAGCAATGTATGCTATGCTCCGTGCGGTAACTGTTAATGATCCTGGTATACTGGTCAAGTGCTTTAAAACTTACGTAATGCCGCACTTGGACTATGCTTCGAATATATGGAATCCATACTATGGAAGAGATTGTGATGATATAGAGAAAGTTTTAAGGAAATTCACTCGCATAGTTTATCATCGATGTTTCGCAAATGAAGTTAATACGAGGTCTCTTCCTTCTTACCCCAATCGACTTGCCCGCTTTGGATTCGTTTCTCTCTCCAAGAGGAGGATATTTTCTGACTTAGTTATGGGTTTCAAGATCTTCCATGGACTGTCGATAATAGATAAAAAAACGATTTTTCAAAGAGACTATTCCAACGCGAACTAATATAAATGGCTTATTAGTTCAGGGTAGCAAGAATACAGCTAGAAACAACTCTTATGGAATGCGAATATCCCGCCTTTTCAGCAAACTACCTCGAAACTTGATTAATAGTGTGAACCTGAAATATTTTAAATCCCAATTAAAAAGTGGTGTTCTATCTACTCTTCTCTCGTCATGAATTCAGAACTAAATTTTTTTTGTCGTTCAAATTGTTCTACTTATATAGTTTTGTTTGTTTGTTTGTTTGTTTGTTTTTCCCGTTCAATTCGCTATATTAAAGTCAAATTGATGTATTGCTTTTGTTATCGTATTTGACAATTGTTTAGCTGATCTATTCATTCCTCATTTTCAATTGTAATCAAATTTGTGCGTTATTGAATCGAAAGATGTAGATAAAATATATATAAGCGAGTGAGATATGAAAAAAGAGTATTGGACAATATAAAAGGTCACATTGTGATGAATCGCTCGCTTCTAATTATGTTTTGCCCCGCTCGGATGAACGGTCGTTTCTGGAGTTTTTGACCAGTGCGAAACCTGTGCTCGGTTGTTTTTTCTCTTTACTCGATTTTCTTGCCGTTCACCAGAAACTATTGAAAAGAATATTGATTCAACTTTTGCGTGGGAAAAAGCTATTCTTTATGTGGGATCGAACCCAGACATCTCTCAAACAGGGTTTTTTAATGTGCAATTTTTCTTGCACACAGACGTCCGCCGAACGCGGAAAAGATTTTTTCACATAAGGGTCCCCCCATATGATAAAAAGAGGCCCGCAATTTTTTTTGTTGTTTTACATAAGGGTCTCCCCTTATGACTTGGAAAACAGAGGCCCGCCGACAGAAGGTCTGACATGACTGACTATTTAACTCTCTCGCCTTTGATGGTGCTACAGCCCACAAGTTCACACCATCGCAAGGGACCGGTTCATCCTCACCGGTATCGAGCGCGTCCTCAGGTCGCGGATAGAGGGATGTCTCTTTGCACAAGTGCATTGGAGATAGCGGGCTTGCCCGTCGCGGACCAAAATTGGATAGTATAGTTCTTCGAAGGAGGGCGATGCCGGACTGGCCTGGGCATGCCACCGGATAAAACATCAGCCGATACTCCCCTATACTTTGTAATGGCGAGTCGAGGCCAGTAAAATAACCTCTTGCCCTTCTCCGGTTAACGAATGGGTCTCGCGAAGAGGATCGCCGACTGCGGTGCGAGTGTAGACGGAGAAAATTTCTCCGGACGCAAAACGATCCTCACCAACCTATCCCAAAGGACACCCTCGACAGGACCTATGGGCAAAAAACAACAAACAATAACATTTAACCCCTGCTCTCAAGTCTCTATCCGGAAGTGAGCACTTCACCATTACACCACGGGTACACATACATTGTTATTTCGTGCGGTAGTGCTATATCAAAGGCTCGGATACCTTGTCCTCTGAGTTCGATGATTTGATTTGAAGTTTAGAAAGAAACCTTTGAAATAGGTGGAAAAGACGGATGCGAGCATAAGAGATCAGTGAGAATGAGTGCGTCGTAATTACAGGAAGAAGTCTCTCGCACCCATTCCAGATGGGTACGGTAACCCTGAATCAGGCATATTCCTTTTTTGTGCCCATCAACATCCGTCGAGCAAAAATCTTAAACTCTTAAAATAACTAGTTTTTTTCGAAATACTACAAAAGGGTCAATAGATGCGAGATTGAGATGATGAAATACTTGTGGATGAAACAATATTATCTAGTCAGGAGAAATATTCCTTTCGAGAAAAATCAGTTTGAATGATAAACAAAATTAGTCACCAATAATATAAAAAAGTGATAGAGTTCTTCTCGAAAAGCGCCGAAAGGACAAGCGATTTGAGAAACGGTGGTATTGATTTTCCGGCACTTTTTCACTTTAGTCACCCCCGCCCCTACCAGAGGTTCAATTGGGTCAGTTCAATTGGGTCATTTTCGTGATACGGCCTCGTTAGCGTAAACTTTTTCTTAAGCCTAAGCGTTTTCAATGTAAAAATAATTTCTTTAATGTTAAAACAACTTTTTGATGTAACTTTTTGTGAATAACTTTCATAACTTTTGTAAATGTAAGTAATAACTTTCAACTTTTAATTTTTGTGAATGTAAGTAAGTCAGAAGTATGACCCGTGGAACCTCTGGTATTGAAGGGGGGGGGGGGTGACTAGAGTGAAAAAGTGCTGATTTTCCTTATTATTATTTATAATTTTCATCCAATATTATTATTATCGTAATTATTATAACTTTATTGCATTGAGATGGTGAAGATATCTGAGCTGTTATGTACTTCATTTTTACGGAGTCTTCTTAAAATTCATAATTATTTAAGATGCACAAAAGTCAATAACTAGTTATAGTAACCGAGTCAATACTTTGAAACTTCAAAAGATGCCCACCTCGACACAGACATATAGTACGCGTGTTGTCCTTGGCTTGCCTGTAATATCGCATACAGTACCCTTAGAGTACAATACAGGCAGGTACGGTAAATCCGAGTCCTGATACCGTATCGTCTCGGGCTTTTGTGGATTAAATTTCTGAAAACTATATATTGACTTCTACAATATATGTATACGAAGTTTTTAGGTTCCGCGTTGGGCCTCTTTAACTTTTTCTGCACTGTATATCTGTCAACCACTGAAAAGTCAAACGCAAAGTTTTTTGAAAGCTACGGTGGATTCGCCTGGGAAAGCCCCCCCGCTTCAGCTACGGTGGATTCGCCTGGGAAAGCCCCCCCCTCTTCAGCTACGGTGGATTCGCCTGGGAAAGCCCCCCCCTTCAGCTACGGTGGATTCGCCTGGGAAAGCCCCCCCCCCTTCAGCTACGGTGGATTCGCCTGGGAAAGCCCCCCTCCTTCAGCTACGGTGGATTCGCCTGGGAAAGCCCCCCCCCCTTCAGCTACGATGTATTCGCCTGGGAAAGCCCCCCCCCCCTTCAGCTACGGTGGATTCGCCTGGGAAAGCCCCCCCCCTTCAGCTACGGTGGATTCGCCTGGGAAAGCCCCCCCCTCCTTCAGCTACGGTGGATTCGCCTGGGAAAGCCCCCCCCCCTTCAGCTACGGTGGATTCGACTGAGAAAGCCCCCCCCCTTCAGCTACGATGGATTCGCCTGGGAAAGCCCCCCCCCCCTTCAGCTACGGTGGATTCGCCTGGGAAAGCCCCCCCCCCCTTCAGCTACGGTGGATTCGCCTGGGAAAGCCACCCCCCCCCCCTTCAGCTACGGTGGATTCGCCTGGGAAAGCCCCCCTCCTTCAGCTACGGTGGATTCGCCTGGGAAAGCCCCCCCCCCCTTCAGCTACGGTGGATTCGCCTGGGAAAGCCCCCCCCCTTCAGCTACGGTGGATTCGCCTGGGAAAGCCCCCCCCTTCAGCTACGGTGGATTCGCCTGGGAAAGCCCCCTCCTTCAGCTACGGTGGATTCGCCTGGGAAAGCCCCCCCCCTTCAGCTACGGTGGATTCGCCTGGGAAAGCCCCCCCCCTTCAGCTACGGTGGATTCGCCGGGGAAAGCCCCCCCCCCTTCAGCTACGGTGGATTCGCCTGGGAAAGCCCCCCCTCCTTCAGCTACGGTGGATTCGCCTGGGAAAGCCCCCCCCCCTTCAGCTACGGTGGATTCGCCTGGGAAAGCCCCCCCCCTTCAGCTACGGTGGATTCGCCTGGGAAAGCCCCCCCCTTAAGCTACGGTGGATTCGCCTGGGAAAGCCCCCCCCCCTTCAGCTACGGTGGATTCGCCTGGGAAAGCCCCCCCTTTCAGCTACGGTGGATTCGCCTGGGAAAGCCCCCCCTCCTTCAGCTACGGTGGATTCGCCTGGGAAAGCCCCCCCCTTCAGCTACGATGGATTCGCCTGGGAAAGCCCCCCCCCCCTTCAGCTACGGTGGATTTGCCTGGGAAAGCCACCCCCTTCAGCTACGGTGGATTCGCCTGGGAAAGCCTTCCCCCTTCAGCTACGGTGGATTCGCCTGGGAAAGCCCCCCCCCCTTCAGCTACGGTGGATTCGCCTGGGAAAGCCCCCCCCCCCTTCAGCTACGGTGGATTCGCCTGGGAAAGCCCCCCCTTCAGCTACGGTGGATTCGCCTGGGAAAGCCCCCCCCCCCTCTTCGGGTAAAACACCAGCCGATCCTTCGTTATATTACCAAGGACAAGTCGAGGCACCAGTCAACTACTCTCTTGCCTTTCTTCGGCCAACAGAAGGCTATCGCCATAGCTCACCAAACTTGTTAAATTTCTCCCGGTCGTCCGCCCAACTTCCCAGAAAAAAATTCAATGGTGAAGAAAATATAACAGATAATGTTTTTTGAAGAAAAAAACTAAGCATTTGTAAGTTAACAAAATGTCGAATACTCCGGCCCGTGCTACGTGAATTGAACGATCAATTCACTCCGGAAAACATAACAAAAAATTTGTTCATTACTTTCCACCCCTTTCCGGTCGCCCGGTCACCCGCCCGAAAACAAAATTTTCAACACATCCTGGTGAGCTATGGCTATCGCCTTCGACTCTTAACCCAAAACCATACTAGGTCACATTCAACACGCCTACGGATGAGCGTTTTTCTTTCACCCGCACTGCGGATGAAAAAATCTATTCACTCTTCAAAAAATCCGGACAAAAACTTCGAATCTATGCACTCGGAAACCTTTTTTAAACTCTTACGGGGGAATTTCATGAGTCATTGCAAAATGTGCCCCATTGCCCTTCTTTAGGTGCAGCATGGGCTGCTGAAGACATCAAAAACCTTCCGCATTTAAAATTCGCACGAAAGAGCAACATTTCGATGCAGGAAGCTTTCCGTTAACAACAACGTTAAAAGTCCGACAGTATAAGTTTAGGTTCAGTTCAATCTGAAATTTCGATGTAAACCTAACCTATAGCACGCTTGACCTTCAATCGTAACTTTTAGGTTCTAAACAACTGAACCCCGCCGATTTTAGGTTCTAAACAACTGAACCCCGCCGATTTTAGGTTCTAAACAACTGAACCCGGCCGATTCTAGGTTCTAAACAACTGAACCCCGCCGAATTTAGGTTCTAAACAACTGAACCCCGCCGATTTTAGGTTCTAAACAACTGAACCCCGCCGATTTTAGGTTCTAAACAACTGAACCCCGCCGATTTTAGGTTCTAAACAACTGAACCCGGCCGATTCTAGGTTCTAAACAACTGAACCCCGCCGAATTTAGGTTCTAAACAACTGAACCCCGCCGATTTTAGGTTCTAAACAACTGAACCCCGCCGATTCTAGGTTCTAAACAACTGAACCCCGCCGATTTTAGGTTCTAAACAACTGAACCCCGCCGATTCTAGGTTCTAAACAACTGAACCCCGCCGATTTTAGGTTCTAAACAACTGAACCCCGCCGATTTTAGGTTCTAAACAACTGAACCCCGCCGATTCTAGGTTCTAAACAACTGAACCCCGCCGAATTTAGGTTCTAAATAACTGAACCTCGCCGATTTTAGGTTCTAAACAACTGAATCCCGCCGATTTTAGGTTCTAAACAACTGAACCCCGCCGATTTTAGGTTCTAAACAACTGAACCCCGCCGATTTTAAGTTCTACACAACTGAACCCCGCCGATTTTAGGTTCTAAACAACTAAACCCCGCCGATTTTAGGTTCTAAACAACTGAACCCCGCCGATTCTAGGTTCTAAACAACTGAACCCCGCCGATTTTAGGTTCTAAACAACTGAACCCCGCCGATTTTAGGTTCTAAACAACTGAACCCCGCCGATTTTAGGTTCTAAACAACTGAACCCCGCCGATTTTAGGTTCTAAACAACTGAATCCCGCCGATTTTAGGTTCTAAACAACTGAATCTCGCCAATTTTAGGTTCTAAACAACTGAACCCCGCCGATTTTAGGTTCTAAACAACTGAACCCCGCCGAGTTTAGGTTCTAAGGTTCTAAACAACTGAACCCCCCCCCCCGATTTTAGGTTCTAAAAAACTGAATCCCGCCGATTTTAGGTTCTAAACAACTGAACCCCGCCGATTTTAGGTTCTGAACAACTAAACCCCGCCGATTTTAGGTTCTAAACAACTGAACCCCGTCGATTTAGGTTCTAAACAACTGAACCCCGCCGATTTTAGGTTCTACACAACTGAACCCCGCCGATTTTAGGTTCTAAACAACTAAACCCCGCCGATTTTAGGTTCTAAACAACTGAACCCCGCCGATTCTAGGTTCTAAACAACTGAATCCCGCCGATTTTAGGTTCTAAACAACTGAACCCCGCCGATTTAGGTTCTAAACAACTGAACCCCGCCGATTTTAGGTTCTACACAACTGAACCCCGCCGATTTTAGGTTCTAAACAACTAAACCCCGCCGATTTTAGGTTCTAAACAACTAAACCCCGCCGATTTTAGGTTCTAAACAACTGAACCCCGCCGATTCAAGAAGAAAAACTGCAGACTGAAACAAGAACCGACAAGTGTCACATAGTCAACGTGGTAGTTGCCTAAGAAGTATTCCAGATGAGTCTTGGACCGCTCTTCATGAAACTGACGGACGAATCTGAGACAAAAGTATCAGTTGAATGACTTCTTAGAAGTTGGAGTTTGATGTTGACTTCGCTTCGTGATCGACTTTGAACCAAAGTAAGAATGAGTTATCAAGTCCTGAGAAGGTTTCGAAGTTTTACTGTACTACAACCGAATAAGAGAAATCGTACATTAAAAATTAGGACTTTTTTTAAAAAATCATTTTTCGTTTGCTTTCCTTTTTCCCCATATCTCAACAAAGTCACTTGATATTGTTGAGAATTAGAGAACGACCGTTTTTCGGGCGACGAGTCTGAAATAATGAGAACCCGCTAGAAATATAGGGCAGAAAAAGATAGAGCTTCTCATTATTTTTGAACCCCTCACCTCGAAGAGCGGTTGTTTTTTCCGAATTCTCAACAGTGCTGGTGGCTGTGCTCTCCACTGCTTTGGCCTTTCTTGTTTCAACCCTTTCTGCGACCAGAATCAGCAGCTTGCCTCTCAATTAATCTGTTAACCCCCCATAATATATTTTTAAACACTAAAAGTCACCTATGGTCTTTTTTTACTGTGTATGAAACTGTATTCCATGATTCATCTATAACAAGAGTGAGAGATTTTCAACGGGGTAATTGGACAAGAATAGAAAAGATGAGCTAACTTGCCGTGGCACACTTCATAGTGCCAGAAGGGGTCCAGTTTTCGCGCGCAAATTTGCTCCTTTTTCAGGGGAGCGATTAAGTCATGCGGCGAAGGCCCTTTGTAGTCAGCCAGAGATGGCGATTCCTCAAAAATTCGGAAAGCGCTCCTCAAATAGATGAAAATGAGTTGAGTGAGAGAAATGTAATTGTTATTTTTCTGGTGGAATAGGTATATCGCTAAAGTAGGTTAAAAGTTTTACTTGACTTTAGGGAAGCGGTTCATGCTGAGTTATATCTGTTTATGTAGAGGAATGAAGATTTTTCTCTTTCAATTTTAGCTGAGAAATTTCTGATACATTCATTTCGAGTTAGAGAGAGTCGGTAGGTCATTTCGAGTTAGGGAGAGAGTCGGTAGGTCATTTCGAGTTAGGGAGAGTCGGTAGGTCGTTTCGAGTTAGGGAGAGAGTCGGTAGGTCATTTCGAGTTAGGGAGAGTCGGTAGGTCGTTTCGAGTTAGGGAGAGAGTCGGTAGGTCATTTCGAGTTAGGGAGAGAGTCGGTAGGTCATTTCGAGTTAGGGAGAGTCGGTAGGTCGTTTCGAGTTAGGGAGAGAGTCGGTAGGTCATTTCGAGTTAGGGAGAGTCGGTAGGTCGTTTCGAGTTAGGGAGAGAGTCGGTAGGTCAGTCGCCCTATGAATTTTTTTAACCTCTGACCACAACGAACAGAAACAAGAAATTTAGATTATTCGATGTAAGAAAAAGACTATGAAAAGTTTGAGTAAAAAAAGTTTCCACTCACTTTAACAGATATTTCTGGCAACTCGCACTTGTATCTGTCCCCATTGATGGGCTCGACCAGTGTCACCGAGTGGCCGCTTTCCCCCAACGAGAGCTCATCGTGTGGTTGCTGCAGAAGACGACTCTCTTTTTAGAATACCGTACTCTAACCCTATTGTATACACCTGACCGCTGTTCTCGTACCCAGGGTTGAATAGTTACCGTACCAGCTATGTTGACGCATACATGCGCCGAAAATGATCTACATTATTTTTGCCTTCTGATATATTTTACTTTTCCTCTACTTCTCTTCTCATTCTTTTTGCCTTTCCCCATTCCTTTTCCATTTCGCTCAGCGCGTACAAACACGCCTTAGACCGGTATCATTTAAAGCCTGCTCGTACCCTTTTTGGCCATATTTTTTGAGCGGCTGAATCAACTAGCATCATAACCAGTAAGCTTCTATGATCTTCAATGTGAAGATTTTAGCAGAAATCTTGAAGCCAAAGACTTAAAGACTCAAAGAGAACTTGTCTGAATAAAGCCTGTGGGTGGTGTAATATTTCATTGTATTAAGCGCACGTATCACAAGATTTTATCAGAATTTTTTAAAACTACAGTATCTTATGTTCTCTTCCTTTTTCATCTCGTTGATCTTCTCAATGTCTTTCTTCATCCCTCGTTTCTCTTTTTTCTTTCTCTCTCTTCCTGCTTCTCTGCTTTTTGTTTGTGTTTCTTCATTTCTCTTTCGCTCTCGCTCTCAATTTCTATCCCCTCATTCAATGTTCTTCTTTGAAACCTGATTGCGGAAAGAGATCACATAATGAATGGAATCGTCGATGGAGAATGAATGAACACTGTTTGGCAGACCAAACCAACTAAAAAGGACAATTAGAATGGGTCCTGTAATCATCAGTGCCTCCGAGAAGAGATTTGCTCGACTCTTAGAGCTTCAAAAAAGTGTCAAAAGCTCTGGAACCTGAAAATGGCATTTTTGAGAAGTGAACTTCAAATGCTACCAAAAAAATTTCAGTAGAACTGTTATTGAAAAGAAGCATAAACGAACAAAAACAATTTTCGTTCTCATATAGATAGAACCTTTGAAATATTGCAGTGCAAAGTAGACATAAAACTGATTTTAAAGTGATTGAAAACCAGTAACATAGTAACAGAAAAACCAGTTTTTGG
Source organism: Allodiplogaster pararmata (assembly GCA_964056735.1). Classification (NCBI taxonomy): domain Eukaryota; kingdom Metazoa; phylum Nematoda; class Chromadorea; order Rhabditida; family Diplogasteridae; genus Allodiplogaster; species Allodiplogaster pararmata. The sequence goes on from OZ057407.1 coordinate 7,789,116, forward strand.
AAAAAAATATCAGAAAAAATTAGGTTTGGAAAGTCAGAAAGGCAAAATCACAGTTAAAGATAGAAAACAGAGCTCCGATCCATAATATTTTGTTTTTGAGACGCTCGTGGTTGCACAGACTTTAACTAGTCTATGTAGAAGGCTGGTGGTTAAGGTTGCACCCTCTTTCAACTACCGTAACGGACACGCGGCGCACTTTAAGTTCACTAATATGTTGATATTCTCTTCAGTGTTATACTTTGTAATGTTTTTTTTGTTAAATTGTTAATGTTTTTTAATGTAGTCAGTTTCTAAGTCGTTAAAGTCTGTGATCGAATTCCATTCATATGTTTGTTGATTAAGGCGTGTTTTTGAATGAGTTCTGCTTTCAGAATAAGGGTATGGAAGCTAATAGATAGCAGTGAGAGGATAACGTCATGCTTGCCCACGAATTTATCCGCAAGGATGATCGTTCGTTCGCTCCTACGACGTCGAGCAAGTATGCTCTTATTCTGCACATTATAACTAGCCTCTGTCGCCTTCATGACTCTAAAAGTTCCCCCTTCTTTCTATTTTAGATTTTCTTTTCAAATGTCGGTATGACAACTATGTACTTAGGAAAATTTCAATTCATTGACTCTGAAACCTAGGACTTCTGAGTTCAAATGAGTTAAAATTCTTCGAGTTCTCCTCACTTATTCCTAAAGTAATTGAAGGAGTTATCGTAATCATAAACTTATCAGAAGTCGCACTTCAACGTATTTTCTGCTCAATAGAATGCAAGGGTGCTGATAGTTAAGGTGCAACTGACTATATTTCGAGAGAAAGATATTGAGCTTCGTTAAGCACTGTTAAGATTAGCAAGTACTTATCATGCATTTGTCTCTCCGATAATTTTTATCGTTAACGAAGTAGATCAATGGTACTAACAACAAAAAAGGTGTCACGACTGTTCACCCTAGACACTTTACCTCCGGACTGTTCACACCCGACAGTTCACACCACGACACACAACTTTTCAATATTGAAATTTCTCAAAAATCGTTTCATTAAAATTATCTTAGGCTTAGGAAAATGTTGAAGCTAATGAGACCGTTCCGGCATAGGTGGTAGAGACTTTTTCAAAGTTTTAAAAATTGCGTGTGCTGTTTTCAGCTATTATTCACTGATTTTTTTCCTAAGGCTTGGGCTTACTCTAACGAGGCCGTACGGCTTAGGAACGAGATGGGCTTACTCTAACGAGGCCGTACGGCTTAGGAACGAGACCGGGCTTACTCTAACGAGGCCGTACGGCTTAGGAACGAGACCGGGCTTACTCTAACGAGGCCGTACGGCTTAGGAACGAGATGGGCTTACTCTAACGAGGCCGTACGGCTTAGGAACGAGACCGCATCGAAAAAAATTCTCACATTATTTTATTTCAACTGTCGCTTGTGTTCAACTTAACGCTAGGAAGAAGAAGAAGAACTGTCGCTTGTGCTGTCGTTGGACAAATTTTCGGATGTGAACAGTCTTGGTGTGAAATTTCGTGGTGTGAACTGTCGGGGGGGGGGGTGAACTGTCAGAGGGGGGGGTGAACCTGCGGGGGAGGTGAACTGTCAAGGGGGGGGTGAACTGTCGGGGGGGGTGAACTGTCGGGGGGGGGCTGAACTGTTGGGGGGGGGGTGAACTGTCGGGGGGGGGGGTGAACTGTACAGTTATAAACAGTCAATAAGTTTTTTTCTGTGAAATAAATGAACAAAATATTTATTCATTAATTTTTTTGCACAGGTCGGCATGGTATTTTTCCGTGTTGGTAATGAGCAAACTTTTGCGATGCGTGGGAATCTTCTTCATGGACATTCTATTGAAGGCTTCGCATGTTGTCAGCATCTTATGGATGTACAAGATTGTGTAAGTACATTCATAGTTTCATTATCAAGAATAATTTGATTTATATATTCATTTATATATTTATAGGTTCATTATCAAGAATAACTTGATTTATATATTCATTTATATATTTATAGGTTCATTATCAAGAATAACTTGATTTATATATTCATTTATATATTTATAGGTTCATTATCAAGAATAACTTGATTTATATATTCATTTATATATTCATAGCTTCATCTCCGAGAAATAAATTGTTTTTTTGACATCTTAAGCACCAATTTTTTTGTTGTGAAATATGTAGTAGCTCAATTCACAAAGAAAACATTTTGAGTGTCTTCCCTTGTGAAGTGAGTGGTTGACATAAGTGAATTTAAAAAAAACTAGGAAACTCGAACAAAAGAGTACGAAACTGTAGCTTTGCACTAATTGATGTAGATTCTCTTTCATTTAAACTGTTTCAAGTTCACAACTTCGAAAGAATTGGCACGATTTGTTAGGTGAATTCGATCTGGGTCTTCGCGCTTGTTTAACTGCCGTTGTAACACCACTGGACTTAAGCCTCCAGATTTCTGGTATAGATCTGTTGATGTTGCGGATTTCATTGTCAACTGAATTGAAGGAAGAATGGGAAAAAAGCCAAAGCCCGAACTAAAGAAAGAAGCAAAAGAGAGAGAAAAAGAAGAAAGAGAACAAGATAAATTGTGTATCTTAAGAATTCTCCCATCACCTTCAAAGGAAACCCATCCGGGCAAGAAATCTCCCATCACCTTCAAAGGAAACCCATCCGGGCAAGAAATCTCCCATCACCTTCAAAGGAAACCCATCCGGGCAAGAAATCTCCCATCACCTTCAAAGGAAACCCATCCGGGCAAGAAATCTCCCATCACCTTCAAAGGAAACCCATCCGGGCAAGAAACAACAACAAAATATGGGCAGGCGTTAAATGAGAGTGGTCTAGGGCATGTTTGTACGCGTCGAGCGAGTTGAAAAAGGAATGGGAGAAGGCAAAAAGATTGAGAAAAGAAGTAGAGGAAAAGTGAATTAGAACGGAAGAAAAAGAGAATGTAGATCATATCCGACGCAAACATGTATGCGCCAACATATCTGGTCCGGTAACTATTTAACCTCTGAATATGGGTCTCAGAACTTAAGTTCTTCTGACGTACAATAAGCAGTTGATTGAAGATTTCTGTTTTCAGTTCGACGGTTTTCCTGATTCCGGTTCAAAAACCATTTTCTCACGGGAAAACTATAAGGAAGCCATTGGTTATTTATTATCTATTGATACTTTTTGACTTTTTCTTATTTGACTGTTCATTTTTAGCATAATTAAGTCATGTCTTACTTTTCAATACATTTACTATATTTTTAATAAATTTAATTTTTTAAATTTACTATCATTTCAGTTGTTAAGAATTGCCCGACTCGCCTTGATTAATGTATTGATTGAAGTTTCTTGGCTCTACGGTCTTACTCTGTGCGGACCATTACGGTAATTTTCGTTGTAAAACTTTCACAAGCATTTGGATAGTTTTTTATTTTGGTGCTTAGATTGATTCTCAGCAAGCACCATCAATGAGGATGAAGTTGAATTAACTTTTTCTAATTCTCATGATATTGTAGCACGATAGATTCAGCCTATATTGTTGAGGAAAAGTTTCGAGTGAAAATTTCCAAAGAAATTAAAATAAACTTCACCACGAAAAATAAAATTATTTTCAAGTTTTTCGTAGAACTTAATCTTCTAATCACTGAATTCTCCTGATAAAAGAAGCGCAATCGCAAGAAATTTTTTTAAAGATTAGTTTAGAAATTTAGAAATCTAGTCTGAAATGAATGGATAAATCTTTAGTTTTTTTTCAGATCGATACTGGTCTTCGAATTGAGTCCTTCTGTTATACTTGTAGCTATTCTGAGTGTCTTCAAAGGCAGCGGAAGTGCCGCCAAGACCAGAGGTTTTTGTAGATCAGAATACCACCTGAGTTATACTTACAAAGATTCATTTAGTAATCATCATACTTCACTTAGAGTCATACTTACTACATAATAGATGTACAATACTATCATACAAGAGGAATGTGATAGTATTTTGTTTTAGTTAAACTCAGTCCAACAAATTCTCATCACCTGTGAGAGAGGCAGGTAGATCAAAATTACTGATTTTGAGGAAACCGCAGACTTTGGAAAAAGACCAGATGCGTGCCGTAAAAAATATCTAATACCATAAAAACATAGAATATGTATGAATAGTTTTTTTCGGGAAGCACTTAGATGTTGGCGTAGATTCTCTTCGCAGTGCGGGTAAAACGCCCTGAGCTATACAAAAAAAGTTAAAATGAAAGCATTTTACAGGAGTTGTTTGCTTATTCGTTGGGTTCTTTTCACTTCTTATCATGGACAAAGACCACGAGGAACCGCACAGTTGGTTTTATTTTGTGAACAAGATACTACATAGATATTCTCCGTAATTGGTAAGTTCAGCGTCATCCAATTTCCCAGTTAAAATTTGATTTTCAGTACATAAATACATCAACGTTCGACGATCTTAAAGCTCCTAGTAATCATGCGTGATTCCTGCAACGAAAAGAATGATTTATGCATAGATTTGAATTTAAATTTCTGTCATACAGTATAAATTTTTCAATGAGAAGCTTTTGATAAGCGTTTTCTAAGAACCTACAGTATGCTTGTTACAGCCCGAACACATGCGCATCATTCCGGTCTCAATCATGTCTTCTATCATATCGTTTCGCTATTCGGAGTAGCGGATCACCAAGGAGGAGTAGTTCTTCTGATGTTGACTGTCTTGCTCCGAATACCGTATGACACGGCTTTCCGGCACTTGGTCGGTTTGAGTCGGCCGGGTCAACTTAGAAATCAATCATCTTACTCGCTGTTATTCCCTCTTCGCGGCAGTATACACGCTATCTGAAATAAGCCAAGGAACAAGTCTTATGGAACAGTAACTGCCCACTGAGTTTTTAAAAAGCATAATTTATATAAGTGAGATTTGTGCAAACATTAACAATATTACCCAATCCGTCCGTCGGTTTTATTAATTTTTTTTTGATCAAACCACCGCATGGAAAAAAAAGCTAGTCACCGGGGGGACTCGAACCCATGCAACCATCTCTCCTCTATCCGGGAGCGAGCGTGTTAACCATTACACCACGGTGACACATTGCTATTCCGTGCGATAGTGCTTAATAAAGGCTCAATTGCCTCGTTCTCTTAGTCACGCATGCTCATGAAGCGAAAGCGTCGTGAATGGAGCATAACTCCAGATTTCAAATTAAGACAGAAGAGAGGTCGAAGATGGATGATAATTTTTTTTTGGTTTTCAATCGGATTTTTTTCGTTTGAGGGTCAAACTTGAGACCAATTGTACAATAGTTGGCAAACACTGACATGATCTACCCTGAAATAGTGTGCGAATCCAGCTTCCTTCAATAATTTGAACAAAGTCTAAACTCAGTTCTCGTTTTTTTGTGATATGTGAGAGATGTGGCACGGTCTAAAGTTGTGAAAGAGACGACACACTGAACGTGTAAAAAAACCCAAGTCAGAAATAGAGAGGCTGATGGAAGGGTGAATACTAGAAGGGGGAGACTCGGTCGATAGAGCTGATCTGGCCGTGGTTTTTTCCCGTTATCCAACTCTAGTGAAATTTTTGGAGGAAAGTTTGGTTTTGAGGCCCTAGACCTCGGAGGAGGAAAACGACTTCATTCTCTTCTGACTCTGGTTTCGGTAGTCCTTCTGCTGCCTATCGCTGTCCTCATCTCAGTCTTGTCTTCCTCTCCAACTCTCCAGGTCAGCCTCGAAAGCAAAATTCACTAGGTCCTTTTTTAGGCTGTTAGCAGGTTTTTCAGCTTTTTCTGAGAAAGTCATGACCAAATGAGAGCCTATTTGATGGTATCAATGAATAATCAAAGGGGCGCGAATCGCGTAATTACTTCCTTAATTCATATATAATACATAAGCATTTATTAAACTTAATCTTACAAAAAATAAAGTGAACGCCTTCAGAGTCACAACTAATGGTTTCAATCTAAAACTTTGATTATAATTCTTGAAGAAATAAGATTGGTTTGCAGGAAATTCCTTTCTGGTCCTTCCTCTTCTGTCTTCTATTCTCTGCACTTTTCGTGTTTGTCGTCGACTTCTACGCGGAATCCGTTTGTTTCCAAGTTTGTTCACAGTATATTACTTAATAAATCTGGCAGTAAAGGGCTAACGCGTTCGCTACTGGTAAAGAAGAGACGGCTGGTTCGATCTCGCGCGGCGGATCAGCTTTTGTCCGTGCGATAGCTCTGTCATATTTTAGCAACTTGCCGTTTGAGGTTGATGAGCATTTGGAAATACAGGGGATAAATACTTGTTTGCTTCTTACAATTTTTCATCTTTTAAATATTTTTTACTGAGTGTGCTGTACCCTCAGCCTTAGTCTTTTTTGATCTACATATTTTTATATCGGTGTGTAAGAAATAGCCTGGTGATGAGTGTGATCACAGCATGTGGCTGACCCAGTGATGGCCTCAGCGAGATGGTCGCCCCTGACGATGTTTTCGTGTGCCCTGGCCCTGGCTTGGTTATGGTACCCAGCGGGACCAGAAGGGCATCCTCTCACAGGTTGGTCAACTACATACTCATGTTCTCTGTAGCTTTGGCTGAATTGAACTATCCGATTAGACTTATGAACCAAATTTGCCCGTCGTGTGACTGGTTTCAGGAAATTATTTGGACTTTCAAGAGAACAAGTACGAATCAGAAGATAATTATTGCCTTGTAATCGAAGAGTTTTATCTCTTGAAAATTGCAAGGCTTTTGGTGTTTCTAGAATTGTTTTTGGTGTTTCTAGAATTGTTTTTGGTGTTTCTAGAATTGTTTTTGGTGTTTCTAGAATTGCTTTTGGTGTTTCTAGAATTGTTTTTGGTGTTTCTAGAATTGCTTTTGGTGTTTCTAGAATTGTTTTTGGTGTTTCTAGAATTGTTTTTCTGACCTATTGAAAAATTAGATGTTAGTTACAAAGTTTACAGAGGCTGGTGTGTTTCAAGTGGCGGTTGCTCTCAAATCAATATAAAACTGTCTTTTCACGAATTTCACTTTTTTCCATTTCTCAAGTTTTAGTTTATTCTGTGCCACCGATAGTTCTAATGTTTTAATGTTTTCAGGGGGAGTGGTGGTTACGGTAGCGGCATTCTGCTTGGCCTGCATATCCTTGACTTCGCCCGCTGCTCCAAAGCATCGTACGGGTCACTTTGTCGGCATCTCGGATGATGGAATGCCCTTGTATACATATGGAGAGGTCACTATTCTAAATCATGGGTTAAATAATCACAGGATCAGCTATATTTGCGCATACATGTTCGCACTGGAAATGATCTACATTCTCTTCTTTTTCCGTTCCTTTTTTACTTTTTCTCACATTCCCTTTTTGCCTTTTTCCATATCTTATTCAACCCGCTCGGCGCGTACAAACATGCCTTATACTGGTCTCTTTCAACGCCTGTTCTAAATGAAATCCATCGCATGGGCAAAAAACTGGCATTGCCAGTTTTTTGCCCATGCGATGGATTCCATTCATTATTGTCTCAGCCCATCGTTGCTTTAAACGATTAACATAGATCAACAAATTGACCTGTTCTAAATCATAATTATAATTATTGTTATATATTTATTACTTTTAAAAACTTTCAACCTAACTTGAATTTGCAATTTAAGTTTACGTTGATTGTAAGATAGTTTAGTTTTTTTTTTAAAATCCAAACTTCACAAAAAGTTTCTGAAAAATTGTATGATTTTCTAAATATCCAAAAAATGTAATAAGTGTGAATATTTTATTGAAAGAGCAAACAAAGTTATTCTTCGTAAATTTGCGAGATGTCAACAAACGTTTCCTTAATGTGGTAAAAATGAATGAAGGAATAGTTTTTTGATAGTTAAAGTAATGTTTGGTTGCAGGCTTTTCTGCAGAGAACGAGCAGAAGTATGGTATTGTTCTTGAAGGAAACTCTCAGGTAACCCATTATTAAGTTCAGGGGTTTTTGTGTGCAAGAAAAAGGTACAGACACCCGCCAAGAGGGGAAAAATTTTTTCACTTAAGGGTCTTTTCTTATGAAAAAACTGAAGCATACATAAGTGTCCCCCTGTTTTGTGTATTACATAAAGGTCCCCCTTCTTATGATTTGGAAAAGGACAGGCCCGCCGACAAAAGGTCTGACATGACTATTTAACCCCTGTTTGAGTTCCATGACATCTGCCGTACGGCCAGGGATTAAATAGTCATCTCAAAAATTCTGTCAGCGGGCCTCTGTTTTTCCAAATCATAAGGGGGGACCCTTATGTGAAATTTTTCTCGGGCGTCTGTACCTTTTTCTTGCACAATAAAAAAACCCCTGTGTACCGACTTTTTAGCGTTAACTTTACTCAGTTCTAAGCGGATATTTCAATGTAAATATGTTAATTACATGATTTCGAGTGTGAATTGTCGTTTTACTCATTACTTGAGAGTGAAAAGTTCCGAGCAGGGGTTTTTTAGTGTGAAAGAAAAAGGGACAGACGCCCGCCAAAGGCGGAAAATTTTTTTTACATAAGGGTCCCCCTTATGATTTTTCAAACAGAAACCCGCCGAAAAAAAATTCACATAAGGTTCCCCCTTACGATTTTTCAAATAAAAAAACAGAGGCACGCCGAAAGCGAAAAATTTTTTTCACATAAGGGTCCCCCTTACGATTTGGAAAAACAGAGGCCCGCCGAAAGCTGAAAATTTTTTTTCACATAAGGGTCCCCCCTTAGGGGTGAAAAAATTATTTTTTTTCGTACATAAGGGTCCCCCTTACCTTTTTTTCACATAAGGGTCCCCCCCTAAAGATTTGAAAAACAGAGGCCCGCCGACAGAAGATCTGTCATGACTAAATAACCCCTGGTTCCGAGTGTAATGCATTCTCTAGGCTGCGCACTGTTTTGCTCACTGACCGTTTTTTACCGTCAAAAATTAAAACTAATTTGCTCACCTACAGTCAGAAAAATACGAGTTTTTTTTTAAAATTTGCGGGAGCTCCCTGATTAGCAATTTTTATTAACGCTGTGACTGTCCAAATGCATCATCTTCTTTCAAAATGCAATAAGTTGCTCCATTTGGACAGTCACAGCGTTCATTAAAAATGCTAATCAGGGAGCTCCCGCAAAAAAAAATTCTAAAAAACTCGTATGTTTCTGACTGTAGGTGAGCAAATTAGTTTTACTTTTTTACGGTAAAAAACGGTCGGTGAGAAAAACAGTGCGCAGCCCTAATCTTATCTCATTGCGCATATAATGTTGTAAATTAGTTAAAATTTCTTCATTTTGAAAAGTAATAGTTAGTTTATTTTGAGAGAAGTCCTGGGGAATTCGGATTCTCGTCGGATCTTTTGGTTTCTCTGCGTCAACATTTCCTTTTGCGGAGTGGAGTTTTTGTATGGGTTCTGGACAAACTCTCTCGGCCTCATCTCTGATGGATTCCATATGCTTTTCGACTGCTCCGCACTTGTGAGCTCATTTTAGAGTTTGACCTTTTTACTCGTTTTTACCTGGTTCGTTTAAAGAAAAAGGGTAAAAATAAGGGGCTGAGTTAGTATTTATTCAGAGAAAAAATTAGTTTATGGGTTTTTTCTCTTTTTACGAATTGAAAATGATGAGACAAGCGGGTAAGTAAAGAATGGAACTAACTAGATGTTGACGGATAATTCAATTTTTATTTATTCATCAATAAATTATTTAAAATGTGACAACACAAAAGACTCATTTAAGTTGGTTGGACTTATAATGAAGACAACATTATGAAAATTAATATTAGCGCAAGGGTCCCCTCGAACCCTATCTAAAGTAGGGTTTAATTTATATCGAGTACATGGAGAATGTCCCTAGAAGACAATTTCACCCGAAAATTTTCATTATTCTGCAGATAATTAACTCCTTTAAGAATATAATGATAGCTCTAACCGTTCTGTAAGCTTTAAAAAAATTTAATGTTAAATCAGGGGTTAAATAGAGCCGCCCAATTTGGGTTTAAATGTAACCGCCTCTCAGAGTTGGGGGAAAAGAAGAAACGATGAAGGAAAAGGGTAAGAAAAAGGGTTTTTTTCAATAGTGTGTGTATCCGCCGACGGGACCGATCCGGTCACTATTTAACCCCTATGTTGCATACAGTATACGCTTGCAGGTTATGGGTCTGGTAGCATCGGTGATGTCTCGCTGGCCGGGTACCCGCCCCTTCTCCTATGGATTCGGCCGAGTTGAGGTAGGTCATCCAGTTTGTGTCAGCTCACTTTAACAGAGTAAATTCATTTAAAATGGCGTCAGTTCAATTAACCAAAGAGCCATAGCTCAATCTTTGCGTTAACTCATAAATTTCAGACAAACCTGAATGTTGTATTCAAACTCAATTTTATTGTTGAATTATATGGAGGCTATAGGCTAATTTGAAGGTTCTCTCGGGTTTCATCAACGCCATGTTCCTGAACGTAATAGCGACCTTCATTCTGATCGAAGCCTGGGGCAGGATTTGGGATCCGCCCCATATAAACACTGACAGACTGTTGGTGAGTCAGCATCTTGGGTGGAATGAGTCTGGATGTTTTCATAGGTCGTTCGAGTGGTCATTTCCATTTCAGACGGTTGGACTATACGCCAAAAAATTACTTTTTTTATATCATTTTCTCTTCCAATTCAGGACCTGATGCTTATAAACGTTTGAATGCTGAATATTTGAAGGAAAAACTTTCTTTTACTCTTTTCGGAAAAGTTTTTGAGCCAAAAAGTTGGAGGTAGGTCGATCACGAAAATTTCGTAATTTAGAAGTTTACCTATTGTCAGGGCTGAAGTTAGCTGCAAAGTATTGAACACTCCTTTTTTCTTTCTTTTACTCTCTCTCTCTCTCTCTCTCTCTCTCTCTCTTTCTCTTTCTCTCTTTCTCTCTCTCTTCATTCTCTGTTTTTTTTAGGTAGATACTTTATTGCACAGTGCGAGTAGCGTTTCTCAGTGTTTTTCGTTCTTTGACTGGAAAACAGCGAGCATCCTTCCAATAAAACCTGTGCTCTATCTCATGGTCTGTCAAGTTTCTCGAAATGAAAGATCGGCGTGAGGTGGAGTGACTTCAGTTGGTAGCAGTGATCGGTCTGCTGGTGAACCTTTTCGGGATGTACTCCTTCCACGGCGGAGAAGGAGACCACGGTCATGGTCATTCTCACGGTGGAGGCTCACATGGACACAGCCACGGTGGCAACGCCAACATGCAAGGTTCGTTGGAAGAAAGGGGCTAGTGGGAGGAGGTTCTGGGAGTGAAGGGAACTAGGAGAAGATTTCGGGAGGGAGAGTTTTGGAGAGAAGAGAAGGGGCTAGTGGGAGGAGGTTCTGGGAGTTTTGGAGAGAAGAAAGGGGCTAGTGGGAGGAGGTTCTGGGAGTTTTGGAGAGAAGAGAAGGGGCTAGTGGGAGGAGGTTCTGGGAGTGAAGGGAACTAGGAGAAGATTTCGGAAGGGAGAGTTTTGGAGAGAACAGAAAGCAAGGGATTCCGCAAAGAAGTAAAGAGTAAGTAGGGCTAACGATCATCTTCTTGTATAAACAAGGTTCTCGACATACATAATAGTAAGCTTAGCTCGTCTTCAGAAAGCGTCTTTTTCCATTGAAAGAGCTTTTTTTTTTTATTTGAAATCCTGGCTTTTTGCAAAATTTTGTTCATCTTTCAAGACTGTGTATTGAAAATAATGCCTCACGTCTGTGAAATCGGTTATAGACAGCAGTTAAATAGTCATGTCAGACCTTCTGTCGGCGGGCCTATCTTTTCCAGATCATAAGGGGGGACCCTTATGTGAAACAACAAAAAAAATTTCGCGGGCCTTTGTATTTTTTGTCATAAGGGGTTACCTTATGTGAAATTTTTAATCGCCTTCGGCGGGTGTCTGTACATTTTTCTTGCACACTAAAAAACGCCTGGTTATAGAGCAATTTAAAAAAATTCGTTACGTTGTCATTATTCAGTTTTCTCCTTTGTTGAGTAATACATGTGATATTGTTTGGAAAATGCTGTATGACTCCGAAGGATGTGAAATGTACTGTTTGAGGTGTATTCCTGCATGTATTGGCGGACACTCTTGGATCTGTTTTCGTCATCATATCTTCGCTTTTCATCGAGTGGTTGGTTCAAGTCGTTAAGTCTATCATTTTACTGAGGGCACATTCCACCATGGATTTGTTGGATTCACTCAGCCATGTGTCTAGGGGGGGAGTACATTTATACAATAGGTCTTAGGGGCCTTCATTCGAGAAGGTGAAACCAAGCATTAAGGTGTACATTACATTTCGGGTTTAGGCCTTAATTACCCAAGATTGTAAAGACTGACAACTTCGAACGAAGTCATTGGAGTATTTGCTTTTCTTGTCTACTATTTATTGTTCTACCAGGAGTCTGAAAAAGATGCAGAGGCCCATTGAAATATTTTGCCTGAACAAACACGCTAGTGGCAAAAAGGTCGATTTAAAAAAGGGTTGTTACTTGATTTTGTGCCTTTAATATTAGAACAGAGACCCGCATAAGTTGGAAGCATATGCTAGCCAACAAAGGGTAGCTCGATTATTGAAATATTCCATACTCTGTAGGTTTGGCTGGACGTGGGTGGATCCCTTGTGTTCTCTAATTCTCTCCCTACTAATTCTCGGCTCTGCATATCCACTTCTGAAGTCATCGGCGTTCAATCTTCTACAGGTGATTTAATGCATAGAAATCATTAATTATGATGTAATTACCACTTTTCGGAAACAATTTGGAAGTTAAAAGTCTTTCTACATCTCTGTTTTAAACGTATCATCGATATTAGTCTAATATGCATATATGCTGCGCCGTATAAAGATGATATTTGAAAACTAATAGTTATAGATGATATTTGAAAATTAATTTTCAAAAATATATTTGAAAATTAATAGTTGCGCGAAAGTACTAACAAAGTTGAATAGTTTTATCGGGAGCAAGAGAGCGAGAGGGAGAGAGAGCTAGAGTCGGTGTATGATAGGAGGGCCTGATCCTGGAACGAAAACATGAATCAGCCAGACATTGACCAAGAGGTTTTGCAGCAGATGGTTGGGTTTGATCAAAAAACTACTGTGATTTGCATTTATTTTTAATCTATAATAATTGAATTATAAAAATGAAACTGTAGAACATCCCGGAAGAGCTCGAGGCGGAGTTCGAGCACGCCCTCCATGATGCATTAAACATCGAAGGCGTCCTCTCCTATTCGGATGCACATCTTTGGCAACTGAAGTCTGATCTGAACATTGCCTCCGTCAACATTCAAACCTCCACTGACGCTAATACGCAAATCATTCGACATAAGGTTAAAGTGGTTTCCATGGACATGAATCACTTGGAAAGATTTCTGCAGACTTCCGTCTCATTAGTTCTCTGAATAAGAAATCCTTTCCTATAGAAATGGTCGGAACAAATATTTCTTGTAAGAGTCATCTTAAAAGGGTTCCCGTGACCATAACTCTTGTAACTACACCCAAGAGGTCTTCCTGGCAGCAGTCTCATCAGTGTCGTATATATGAGACCAATGGTCACCGGGCCCCTTTAAGGGGATGGTCACCGAGCCCCTTAAAGGGGAGTATTAAGAGAAATATTTGTTCAGACGAATTCTATAGGAAAAGGAATATTCATTTAGTAGAAAGTTTTTTTAAGAGTTTGTACCGTTGAAGAGAATTGTCTTGAAATGGGAAGGTGAATTTAATAAGCAAGGGAGACAAAGCGATGATGTTGAGGTAGCGGCGCTACTGCGGACTGCTGGTGCCACTCAATCAAGTGTACAAGTGGAGAAGGAGTTCTTCCTTTCACGCATCAAGAGCGTCTGCCCGAACTGGCGCGAGAGCGAGCGTATAACCAAGGCAACTTCCATACCACGAGAGCGCCGAAACGGCAGCGCGCATCATGGACATAGTCATGAAGGAAGTCATGGCCATAGTCATGATGTAGATCATGGACACAGTCATGAGGGAAGCCATGGCCATAGTCATGAGGAAAATCATGGACATAGTCATGATCATGATAGTCATGGACATTCTCATTAGCAGCCTATAGGTATCGTCTCTCGCTCTCTTCTACGATCTTTTCCTAGCTGTCTTGCTCTCTCTCTCTCTCTCTCTTTCTCCTTCTTTCTCCTTCACTCTCTCTCTCTATTTCTTTCTCTCTCATAGTTATCTTAACTCGGAGTTAGAGCAAGTATGCGCTTGATGGAGAGAACTTTCATCGCCTTTGACAAAGCTTTTCATGGCTGAAGTTGCAATTTCATCATTTAGTCCATAAGTCATAATTTTTATGTTTACAATTTAAGATGTGCCTGTCAACTCATATAACAATACCAAAACATTGTTTTTTTTGTTTAAGGGAAAATCTTACTGGTTTTGTTTTAATATTTATTCTGTAGCTTATGAAATTGTTTGTTGTTAAATATTAATTTGGTATTCATATCAAGACAAAAGAATTATATATCAATTCTAGCAAATCTACCCTAAACAAATCGGGAGCATTATATGTTTGGAATGATTGAAGCAACAACACAAAAACATTGGGAGATTGAATTATTTGCCTTTGAAAAGAGCTTTGCATAGTAATAGGTAATATACAATATCAAATTTGATAATTAAAATTTAATAATTTATGATGATTTGATGGTAAGATAAATTTAATTCGTTGAGAAAGCCATCAGGCAAAGGACTGTTGTGGGTGAAGGTGGTTATATTTCTATTCATCCAATTCATTCCATAATAAATTATGTTTCGTTTGTCGCGAAACTGATACAGTCTAAGGTTCCCTGGTTCAACGGGATCTGCACAACGAACAAAACTAGTGAATGAGGCGATAGAGAAAGTAAGATGTTTTTAAACAAATTCAAACTATGAAAAAATCAAGTTTTTACTTTTGAAACAATTTGAAGCACTAAATTTTATTTTTAAAAGGTGTTTACTTCTTCGAAGTCATGAATACTCTCGATCATCGATAAGATGGAGTTTTAAAGTAAAAGAGAATTTGTGCCTTGGCAGTTCATTAAGAAGGGTATGGTCTGGGAAGCCATGGTCATGCGGGTTCGGTTCCCAGACAACGCTCAAACAACTTTATTGTTAGCGTGATTTTTCGCGAGCATGGTCCGTTCTTATACATAACTAGTGAAATAATTGTTTTCACTCTTAAATCGATATTCTATAGAGTAATTTATGGTGAAAATATTTGCATTTGCAAGCAAACTTCATTGAAAACGGAAACTTAATTAAAAAATCAAACATGTCATTCTTTTAGCCATACTTTTAAGAATAGTTATTACATTGAAAGGCTATGAAAAGGGGGGATGAGGATTCAAATATGAATTGAATAACCAAAGTTACACTTTCTGCAGGTCCTAACCATTTATAAAGAATAGACCATATTTAGGAAGAAAATGCCATGACATCAGACGCGAATTTGCTTTGGATCGACATTGAACAGATTGCGTATGGAGTAGATCTGGAGAAGCGCCATAACCAGATTTGCACACATGAATGTGATGGAGTAGCGCAGGATGTATTCACCGTTTTTTTTGCTGAGCACAGATGACAATTAGAAAACCGACCTTTTATTTTTAAACACAAAGCCTTTCTTCTCTTCAGCCCCAATACCTCAAAGGTCATCCCATCAGACCGTGTTGCTTCTCAAAACCATCTTTTCTTCAGGGATCACAGTATTCTGAAGGATAAGAAACAGCCAGCTCGTAATCCAGAATGCATTCGTGTAAAATGGTGACGCTCAAACGGAAAAGCGGAACATCTTTCCATCATGCACAGCATGTATCGCAATCTCTTGCCGAAGCTAGGGCGGTTAGACCACCCACTCACAAGGCCTATAGCATGAACAGGTTGCTACAACGATGTCCGCCTTCACAAGGTGCAGCATGACAGTCTCAGGACTGCAAAGGACATCAAAACCCTTCTCCGGACGCATCTTGTCCGAAGAACACGAGAACTTCTCTCATTAAAGAGAGTGTTCATAACCAAGTCTTCGATGCGGGATGCTTGCCGGCAACAACAACAACAACAACATCTCTTGCCGCCTGTACTACAAGCAGACATTGATGAGCACTGACGCCTACTTGAAGATAGCATCAGAGTACCCGCTACAGGCATCCTCGGAATGAAAGTGCCCGGTAAAACAAGGAATCAGAAGTACACCTGGTTTTTTTAGTCCAATTCAGGATGCGATTGCAGCGCAGAATAAAGCGTACAAGAGATGGAGGATGACGAATGAGGCCGATGGCCGCTATGCATACAGCTCAGCCAAGAAAGCCGCAAAGAGAGCTGTCGCAGTATCCAAAGTCTCCAACTTCCGCGACCTCTACAAGAATCTGGAACTATCGGGAAGTGAGAAAGCAATCTATCGGCCTGCCAAGGCTCGACACTGCAACACATTTGATACCGAGAAAGTAGTCACGATAAGGGACAAACAGGGAAAGCTCGCCACTGACCCTAAAAAGGTCAGGGACAGGCGGTGCGAGTATTTCGAAGAAATGAGGGGCCAAAAGTTTGAGCATCCTCCTGTTCCGACTTCTTATCCCGTACAAGGACTCGTGCCATCCATCATGGCAAAGGAAGGGAATAAGGCTCTCTCCAAGATAAAGACTGGACAAGTGGCTGGACCGGACGACATTGCCATCGAAGCCTGGAAACTTGCGGGTGATGTTGAACTAGCACATCTCGTGCATCTGTTCAACAGCATCACAAAGTAAAGCCGAATCCCGCATAACTGGCGCAACTTCACTACCGTTCTAGACTTCAAAGGAAAATGTGATGCCAGAGTATGCAGCAACTACCGTCCAATACGCCTTCTCTATCACATCATGAAAATATTTGAGCGGATACTGGACTTGAACATACGAGATATCGTCAAAATCTCACCTCACCAGATTTGTAAAAGAAGACACTAGAGATGCATTATTTGCGGGCACTCGTCGAAAAGCACGCAGAGAAAAGGTCTCCTCTCCATCTGACCTACCTCGATCTGGAAAAGACGTTCGAATGGGTCCCTGATGAGCTCATTATCCATGCATTATGCGATCATCTTGTCCCTGAAGATTACATCCGATGGACGATGGCGATGTCGAGGATTCAAAAAGTTCTGTCAGAACTGCGGTTGGTATCACAGAGCCATTCGCAACTAAGGTGAGATTCCATCAGGGAAGCGCTTTGTCGCGCCTCCTCTTCATCCTGGTCATGGATACCGTGACGCGCCCCTACTGACTGCAGCCTCATCAAACATCGCGTACGCAAACCACATTATCCTTGCTGCTCCTGAATTTTCCGATATCAGCAGACATGGCCTCCGCCTTGACATCAAGAAAACCGTACTAGGAAATCGGAGACCAAACGGATGGAACGGTTAGAAAAAACGGTGAACAGAAGACCACCGATTTCAAGTACCTGAACCTTGTCAGGAAAAGCCTCGGTGTGGCTCCTGTAGACAAGATGCGAGAAGGGAGAATTCGATTTTATAAACATGTGATGCGAATAGATGCGTCCGAAATTGCAAGACACGCTCTCGACATGGTAGTTACGAGCAAACGTTCGCGAGGCAAACCCAAAACTAGATACATATATGGATAAGCTCAACCAAGACCTCCGCCTTGCAAGACTTCACCCGGGAGACGCAACAGACAAGTTTCTGGAGAGCTAGAAACCGTTTAGCGCACGCATCCTACTCCGATCTCGGCCGGCGTGGGACAACGCTAAGTGGAAGAAGCCTTTCTTCTCTCTCTCTATCTCTCTCACTCTATGTCTGTGTTTTTGTCTATCTTTCTCTCTTTCTGTGTTTTTGGTCATACATCTCTATTTCTATTTCTGTCTGTCTATTTAACTTTCTGCGTTTTTGTCTATCTGTCTCTTTCTCTTTCTCTCTCTATCTCTCACGCCCTTTCTGTGTTTTTTTTATCTCTCTCTATCAAACTCTCTTTCTGTGTTTTCTCTATATATGTAGCTGTTTCTCTATCTCTCTCTCTCTATCTGTCACTCTTTTCCTGTGTTTTGGTCTATTTATCTTTCACTCTATTTCCATTGCTTTCTCTTGTTCTCTCTGATTTTCTTTAAATTCTTCCTCTTACTCCGCCATTTGAAAACTCTTAAAACTACCTTCAAAAATGTCTATGTTGAAAAAACTAATTATATCTAGAATTTTTTGATTAGCACAACCGTCCCTCCCTTTCCCCCTTACCTTCTCCTTTTTCCTATGTCTCTAAAAACCTAACAGTTGGCGGGAGACTGAAGATCTCCTTGTAAAGCACAGTAACCCCAACGGCACATTGAATTTTTTTCGTTAGGGTACAGTAACCTGAAGCTTCTCATCTCGCACCGAAACTATGTTATAGTAGCGAATGGAGTGTACTATCTTGTAGAGCTGCTCCGTCAGTTCAATCACACTTTTCTGCAAAAGAGCCAGGTTAGAATTGAGCTGACTTGCTTGTTTGATTGATAAAACTATCATGGGGAACGCCGGGCGGGACCGAACGGGACCGAACGGGGGGGGGGACCGAACGCAGTCATCTCTTATATCTCTGTCCGGAAGTGCCAGCACGTTATAATTTACAATGTGTACTCAGAACTTGTAAATTTATTTTTATCGTATTTATTTATTTTCTAAAGTTTATACTAAAAGAGTAAACTCAGAAGTTATGAGAAGAAATTGTAGTAGTAACCGGTCGCAATGTAGACTGCCGTAAGCTTTCTACTCTCTTTAGTCTAATTGATAAGAGTGAACAAGCTCCAAGTAGTAATTGAACACGCTGAAGCCGTAATGTCGAGATCATCTCATCTTTCTCAATACCAGCACCCAGTATAATTGGTTAAAGATAAAAGGGCACCCGGTATAATTGGTTAAAGATAAAAGGGTTTATGAGTGAAACAATTTTTTATTATTGCAGACTCCAACTTTTAGTATGTACTTGTATATCTCAGGCAGCCTTGGTTGTTTAATTTCTCCAACCCGTTTCAAATTACGTAGTTCCTCCTGAGCTAATGCACTCCGCAGGTTATCTTGGTAAAAAATACTGGGTTGAGCTCGATTCAATTTCGAGGACCAGCGTTTTCCACTTGAACAATTAGTACGATATCATTCATTATCCCTTAGATCATTATGAGGTATCCCCATCCTAGTGTTTAGCTGTTAAGTTAGTGGTTCTGTTATTTTTATTGCTACTCTCTCGATGTTTCGTTAAAATAAATGATTTATGACGATATTCACTAACCTGTAGGTTGAGACCTGTCTCTTCTAGCTGGGTGTATTTGCTGATGCCCTCCAGAAGCTTTGCCTCATTATAGGCGAAAATGCGGAAATCCACCCGAGTCGGAACAGAGCTGTGGACACACAACTCGTAGTCCCCGCTCTCGGTCAAGTTGTAACTCGCGAAAGCATATCTACAAATATAACTCATCGTCGTTGTTAGCGAGAAAACACCAAGGGGAGAGAGAGAGAGAGAGAGAGAGAGAGAGAGAGAGAGAGAGAGAGAGAGAGAGAAACGAAAAAGAGGGAGATTGAAATATAAAGAAGGAAAGATAGCGAAGAAAAGAGAAAGAGAGGAAGTGAAAGAAAAAAAGGAAAGAGCAAAAGGGCATAGCGATAAGCTAAGCACATGGAGAAAAAGAAATAGGACAGTGGCAAGAATGATGGTTTTTGAAGATTTGCTTGCTTCTGATTATTATAGGCCCTTTGCTCGAATAAGCCGCTGTTTCTTCCTTCGATTTTTTGATAACGCTGATTTTCGCATCTTTTTGACAAGATTTATGTTACACTCGACAAAAAAACTTACCGGTCTCCATCTTTCCACTCTGAAAGCTCCGCAGAAGGCGAAGTTACACGCAATTGCAGTAGCATCTTGGATGGGTACGTGCTCTGGAATTCAACGTTGCTCGAGGTTAACACTTATTTATAGGAACTTCTTCAACGAGAACTTTTTTTAATTGGAACTTAAACGTATTTAGAGTCAACTAGAATACTTTCAAAAACTTGATGTTATTTTTAAATGTATGTACTTATGATTTTTTTCGTGAGCTGGAGTGAGCTTGCAAAGAAAAAGAACTAGAAGAGAGAGAAAGTTAAAGATGGAAATGGAACAAATAAAAAGAGAGATGAGACGATAAAAAGAGATAAAAAAGATTTGAGAGAGAATGAAAGAGATGAGAAACAAGAGAGAGAGAGAGAGAGAGAGAGAGAGAGAGAGAGAGAGAGAGAGAGAGAGAGAGAGAGAGAGAGAGAGAGAGAGAGAGAGAGACCAGAGAAGAAATGAATAATGAGAGCAAGAATGTAAGCTAGACCCGATAGCATACCGTAACATCGACACGGAGGTTTTCCCCAGCCTGGAATGTTTCGAAGAAGCAAGTCAGTCGACTCTCCAACTCAAAAATCAAGTTCCTCTCGGTGCTGTATCCCGTGTTTAGTAAGGCTTCTGCCTCTGGAGGCTTCCACAAAAACACGAATATCTGAAGTAGCAGAGATTTCACGTAATGTGAAAGACAGAAATTCAGCTAATCATTAGTAGAAGATCGTTTGATCCTAACTAACAAAAGATATAAAGATCCTTTGACAAATATTTTAAAAAAGCAATTGAGCCTTTCATCTAGCTTATATGTATTAGTTTGTGTGAAAAGTTCTTGTGGTTTTTGTTGAATGCCTAATAAATGATTCATTTTCAATAAAAGTTTCGTCATAAACCGGTGATGTTATATATGATTTTGTAGCTCATTTTATCTCTATCTAATCATGACATTGGTTTTCGGAAAAAAATTAATTCGGTCTCTTTTTCAGGACTTCGAAAATAGCATGTACAAGAGGCAAATTCGCACGATTTTCTTGTTCCAGTTCAAGCTAGGCCGGAAAGCTGCCGAAACAGATCGTGATATCAACGATGCCTTTGACCTAATAGCACGGAATAGCATTGCATCTTCGTGGGAAAATGTTAACGCGCTCGAGCTCCCGATTAGTTATATAAGATATGGCTGGGTTTGATCCCGCGCGGTGGACTCGCTTTTTCCGCGCCATAGTTTATTTAGTGGTAATCTTTTGATACAGATGAAGATTGAATGAACTTTGAAAAAAATGAAAAAAAGAAGAATAATTTTTTGAAACAGGGAAAAGTTGAAATATTCCACACAAAAAAGAAAACTTCCGATGATCAATTAAATAAATTGTATTATAAGACATTATCACAAACGAGACAAGATTCAATGACGCTATGGAATGTGGAACAAATCAATAAACTAATCAATAATTTTGTTGGCCATATCGTTCGAGAGAAACGTTTTGTTGCAATCGATTGACGCATTGAGCAGATCTCCGGTTGCTTCTGCGAAAGCATAAACTTTAGTAGCGAAAAAACAAACAAAGGGTTTGAAAATGTCATTTGAAGTTCTTCTTCCTAAAGAATGACGTCGGAAAATGATGAACTATTAGAAGATTTTACACATGAATTGATAAATGGCCGAATCGAATGAAACTTTTGAGCTCCCGAATTAGATCATTTCAAATTTATTCATCAAAATATTTTAGAAAAGACAACGAATAACGTTGAAAATGCCCGCTGAATAAACAGCTCAAGCCTTATCTGAACCACTTACCGTCGAAGTCCCTGCGCTCTCTGCTTGTGTCGTCCTCTCTCCTCTCTCCTGTAGATTTCCATTCTTACCATTTCCTGCTCGATCAATCTATGCCTGATGCGAGCTAAGCTTATGATTATATCATACGCTTATTTTCTCTTTTTATTTTCTTTTTTCCTCTTCTTTCTTTTACTCTCTTCTCCTCCATCAAACTTAAAAATGAAAAACAAAGTGTACAATTATTTCAGAATGCTCGTTTATTGTTTGATCTTGTACTCTTTCTAACTGTCTGTCGCTGTGATTAAAAAGATTGACTCGTCACTTCATACACTATCTCGCTTTGCTCTAACAGACAGGTTTTCGTCAGTTAATACACTCTCTCGCTTTGCTCTAACTGACAGGTTTTCGTCAGTTCATACACTCTCTCGCTTCCTGTCAGATTCTCTCGCCTTCATATACACACTGTCTCGGCTTCCGACTATGGACAATTCCGATTCTCCTTCTCTAAAGTATCTATTTTTGAAGCCTCTGGTCAAACGAGGAAATTCTTCTTGGTCCTAAAACTGCACTGCCTGAGACGAGAGAGGGAGAGGTGGGAGGGAGAAGCTGGAAGGGATTGAGAGAGGGCAGAGAAAGAAAGAAAGATGAAAAATAACTAGAGGTTACAAGAAAGCGTAAGAGAAATAAAGTGAAGAGAGAGACAGAGAAAGAATAAGAGAGAGATTGTAGGAGAGAGTGAGAGTTGAAAAGAGGGAAATTATAATGAAAAAGGATAGAAAAAGAGATGAGTTCTACATACCATATTATTTATGTTTTCGTGCCGAACTTTTGATTATCGTGTCACACTCATGCTTTCTCTTATTATTTTGGTTCTTTCTCTATTCTCTCTATTACTTTCTCTTTCATCTTTCTCTTCCTCTGTTTTCATGTCTATCCAAATCTCTCTCTTCTGCAGCCAGTCATTCTTGCTTTTTGTAGTGCTATGTTGGTTTTTTCCACTTTGTCTTTTGAGTGAGTTGAAACCATTTTAGTAGTAAGAAAACTTTTTATGTTTTTAAAGGTTCACTTTTCAAAAAGGAGTCGGTTTTGGAGAGGAAAAATTATTGGCTAAGCCAGATTGATCTTTGAAAGTGGCCTCTTCTCAAGTATTTAGAAGGCTCTATTTAAAAGCCAACTTTTCCTTAATCTGCTGTTATCGAATACAAATATTTTCGGCATTTTGTTAGCTGACAGCGAGGCGAAGAGGAAACCTTTTTTCTTTAAAAATTAATATAATTTTTGGTAAAATTTTACTTTAGGGCACGGGACACGGGGGGCATGGGGACATGGGGGGGCAAGGGACAAAATGCACTAGGAAAGTTATTTGATACTTTAGCCCACCCCCACTATCTTGAACCCTGGCGTTATAGGATGCTGTATGACGATATATTGGGTTGTTATATGTTTCCATAGACCACTTTTATCTGAATTTGTGATTGAATTGTACCTTTCTACGAATGTTGATTTTTCTATGAAATGATTCCTTAGGTTTAGGAAAAAAATATTTAAATTGATTTGATTTTTGAGAATGTGTTGTTAAAATAAAATTGTGCGGGGGCTTTTGCAGTAAAAACCTTTTTCTTCAGAAATCGTGCTCGGTGGGGGCTAATGTAAAATATTGCCTGGTGTGGACTTTAGTCACCTATTTCCCGTGGTTGGGGGGGCTATTGTTTAATCTTGACATTATACTTTCTCCCCCCACTTCCCAAATTTATATATTTTACTTTCGCCCCCCCCACAAAAATTTTCCAGTTTTTCCAGCCCCCCCGGCTATTGTATCATTGGGGCGACATAAAGTGCTGGGGGGAGGCTAAAGTAAAAAGTTTACCTAATTATTTTTGTTTTTAAATTGATAAACTTTTATTTTTTTGACGGTTCAAACAAAAAAATTAAATAGTTTTGCTGTTTGAACTATTATAAGATGGGAAATGTGAGCGTACATCACTATGTTTTTTGGTTCAATTTTCATGATGTTCCAAAGCGGTCTAATCAGACTTTTTACTGCAACATCAAAGATGACGAATTCTCTCATTGAAATTCTAGTTTCTAAACCGAGCTCTTCTCAACAAATTATGATACTGTGATAGAGTTATCAAAAAGAGACTTGAAGGAAGATACGAGCCTTGTGGCGAGTTATCAAAAAGAGACTTGAAGGAAGATACGAGCCTTGTGGCGAGTTATCAAAAAGAGACTTGAAGGAAGATACGAGCCTTGTGGCGAGTTATCAAAAAGAGACTTGAAGGAAGATACGAGCCTTGTGGCGAGTTATCAAAAAGAGACTTGAAGGAAGATACGAGCCTTGTGGCGAGTTATCAAAAAGAGACTTGAAGGAAGATACGAGCCTTGTGGCACATATATGAGCTCTTTCAAAAGTTTTAATAATGGTGATTCTCTCACGAACTATGGTGATTCTCTCACGCGAACTGCCGATCCGATTGATTCCTATCCCAAGATCCCTGTTGGTACTGTACAAGAGAAGATTAAGCCAGTCCAATATGCAGTCAGTCAGAGAAACATAGCATTATTCTATTTTAGAATAATGCTTTCTTTTTGTACTCAATAGCAGCAAATTGACCTCGTTTCTTTTTTACAAGGTTTAAAAAAAAAGTTATCTGTATTTTTATAGCAAATAATGAATGTTGCTAAACTCAGTTAGATTATCAAGCCTGTTAGCAATATCTTGGGTTGATGAGCAAATATTTGAGTTCAAAGTTCGATTCGCTCATCGTGTCTTCAGCTATTTAAGGAGAATAGGCTAGGTCAGACGCTAAGGCCAGTTCTAGCACTTAATTTAGTTTATTGGCTCAGGAAAGGCCAGGCGCTACGGCTCGTTTACGTGCTTTCTCGCACAGTACACAATAACATGATAAAGAATTGACGAATCAAAAAATTCCTCTCATTTTCAATTTTTTTTGAAAATCAGAAAATTTCAATGCTTAGACTAGATAAGGCATTGATTCAGGCTTTTTATAATACTCCTAAAATTTATCCGCGAACTCAAATTTTTCATCATCAGATTTGCGAAAAATTCGCGATCACAGCTCAAGCGCTTTTCTGTTATAGAGGGCAAGTTAAACATACTTATGTATACTAGAAATTCATTTGGGAGTCCCAAGAAAGCGATTCTCAGACGTTAATACAAACCGCAAAATAAGTTTCAGGCAAAGCTGCGGTTTTATTTTCAATATTTGAACTCACAGGCCATGTGGGCCTTAAAATGTGCATTATCATGTGTGCGTGTGTAGCTCAGTGGGGAGAGCATTCGCCCGGAACGCGAAAGGTCACGGGTTCGGTTCCCGTCACACCACACGATTTTTGCACAAGTTTCTGCGAACAATCCGCTCCTCTGCTCGGTATAAAAATCCGTTGCTTGAGATCAACGAGGAGTAGGGAATACTCTTATCTACACATGTAATGCGGTTAGAAGTTGGCGTGGGGGTTTCATCAGAGGTCTTTTCACCATTCAAGCGATATTTCGGCCTTTTGAAAAAGGAAATGAGTCATTATTCAGAGGTTCTTACAAATATCATACAGAGGCATATATTGATGGGTCTTCAATACTACTCGCGAACCATTGGCTTGTTGGAGTTTATGTAATACTTAATTATGAAGTTTCAACAACCAAATAATTATAGGCCTCTAATCACATTCTTAATGTTTTTATGGGACGTGCCCTCAGTGTTTAACCATAACACATAAGCTTTGAGCAATGTGATAGAACGATAATAAATTTCCAAAATCCGCTGAAGGCTTTTTCGTAAGCTTTGGAGATGATTAGGACTGAAATGCAGTAGGACTGAAAACTCTGTCTAACTTTTTCTGTTGTTCTGATAGAACTTTTCCACTAACCTTGCACTGTACGTCGGACAAAGGAAATCCTCGAATTGTTTGTTAGACTCGAAAGAGTTCCCATATGAGAACGAGGCGCTTTATTGGCTTCCATTATGGATGCACAAACCATCCTGATCTCTTTTTTTCTCTTTCTCTGTCTATCTCCCATTTCACTAACCGATTCTCTCTATCTCTCTATTTCCCTCTCCTCTTTCTCTCACTCTCTTCCTCTCCCTCTCTCTTTCTCTCGAGCTCTAAATCATCGCATTTCCCCCCATCTCTGAGCTTTCAACTATTTCTTCTTTCTCTAATTCTTTCTTGTTTTGTTTTGACTTTTCTTACCCAGTAGTCCAAATTTGTCTCAGTTCTGTTCCTCGGTCGCTTCCATGCTTATCTGCCTTGCTTTTTGTTTCTTTCGCGTCCGAAGTTTTTGAGTTGCTTACCTCGTTGCTTGCAAGGTTTTCGAAAGCGTTCTTTAAAAGGTCATCGATGAAGCTGTAGTCAACTCGCACTGTGAATGAGCATCTTGTTGTTCCTTCTCTGTTGTATTCTTAATAGAACTCACCTTCTCCGTTCTTTCATTGTATTCACTCAATCTCATACATCAAAACTCGATTAACTAATGAAAATTACTGTAATGTGCAGCAATTGCACCTTTTACGTAGATAAAAGCTCTGATGTGTCGTAGACAATTTATCTGGCTCATAGCCAGATCTGGCTCATAGCACGATTCCCCTGTTTTTGGCTCATAGCACGATTCCCCTGTTTTTGGCTCATAGCACGATTCCCCTGTTTTTGGCTCATAGCACGTTTCCCCCTGTTTTTCCTGCGTTTAAAAACAATTAGTTGTTGCATATATTGATGTGAATTCAGCTAATCTTGCTACTCTACAGGTGAAACATCAAGAATAGTAATTACATCTGTAAAACTTTTCATTCGAGCGAGGTACACTAACTCTCAACCTCTGCTCTCTCATTCTCTCTGTATATCTCTCTCCTAATTAATTTTTCTCTCTTTGCTCTCACTCTCTCTTTTTCTCTCTCTCTCTCTCTCTCTCTCTCTTTCTTTCTCTCTCTCTCTCTATCTTTCTCGGTTCATCTTTCTTTCTTTCTCTACCCATTCAACTCTCTCGTTCCTTCTTTATCTGCCTCTCTCTATATCCAATAACCTTAATATAACTCTATCTTTTCTGTCTCTCTCTCTCTCGCTTCATCTTTCTCTTTTCTTTTGCTTGTTCTCTGTTTTCATGATTCCATTAACTATTTATTCTCCTCTTGAATATAATTTAACACAAGCCACGTTCCCTGTAGAAAAATCACAGCCCAGGTTATACAGGGTGTACAGAAAGTCCAGGTGGACAACTTTGTCACTTTGTATCTTTTTTTTAGTAAGGAGCATGTAGGGAGAAGGAATCAGAGGCATAAGAAAGGGGGCATACTGGAAAGGGAATGACTTACAGAAAAAATTAAGAGAAGAAATTTTTCAGAAATACTAGAGAGCGATGCATATAAAGAAAAAGAAAGAGTAAGAACGTTTAAGGACAGAGATCAAAAAGAAAGACAGAAAAAAGAGAAGCTAAAACAGACCCAGAGAGAGCGGAATAGAGAGATATAGAGGGAAAGAGAGAGAGACAGAAGCAAGAGGGGAAGAGGGGAGAGAAGATGTTCAAGAAAAAAAAGGCAGCAAAAACTGAAATAAGAAACAGGAAGAGGAAGTGAAGGAGGAGAAGGGATGGGAGAGGAAGAAAGACATGGTATGTTGAGGGAGGAGGTAGCGATAGGAAAATGATAAATGAGAGCATGTTCCTTCTTCGAATGGTAGCGCGCTAGCACCCATAAGAGATGGCTGGGTTCAATCCCGCACGGTGGACTAGCTTTTTCCGGTATGGTTGGTATTTAGATCAATGATATTCTCCCTTTTTGCTTCATCTGCACACTCTCCTCATCGCGCCGATCCCCGTAAACATGCTGCTTTGCCGCCCTTACTGTTTCCGTGTTTATAAACGGTCGGAGACACTCTTCTGCCGTAGAACTCTTTATTTTCCCTGTGCCCCTTTTCTTCTTTTTATTACCTTCCTTTTCCCCTTTTTTTATTTCGATCTCTGTATCTCTCGATTATTCTTTCTCTCTATACATCTCTCTCTTGTTTTCTTTCTGTCTCGATACTTCTCTCTTCCCCATTCTCTCTCTTTCACCGTCTCTCTCTTTATTCGTTTTGCTTGTTTTCCTCTCCTAGTGCATGTAAAGTTCCTAAAGGAAGGCCGCTTCCTTCTCCACAAGTCTCAATCACCTTTCATGGCAGACCTCTCGAGCCCCTCGATAACTTCCATCATGGCAGAGGTTGCCTTGTTGTTTTTTGTAAACTGTCGCAAAAAGGTTACTAAATTATGTAGAAAGTGATTAGAAATATTAATTCGAGTTGGGTAGACATTAAGAAAGGAAGATATAGATAGAGAGTGAGACAGAGAGTCAGAGAATAAAATAGACAAATCTTCCGAGAAAAAGCCATGGATATCTAGAGAGAGAGAGAGAGAGAGAGAGAGAGAGAGAGAGAGAGAGAGAGAGAGAGAGAGAGAGAGAGAGAGAGAGAGAGAGAGAGAGAGAGAGTAAAGGAAGGAGTCATACATTGTAAGAGAAGGTAATTTGGGAAAAGAGAGAAAGGTAGAGAAAGAAAGAAAGAGAGAGAGAGAGAACAAGTTAGAGTCAGACATTAAAAACATTTATTTCGAGTGAGATAGAAAGAAAGAGGTGGAAGACAACGAATAGAATAGAAGAGATATAATACAGTAACAAGATGACGCTTTATGAGGTGTTAGAGGGTGTGAGCCTCAGAGAAACAGAAGCCACTGCAGGGTATTGGAGAGGGCAGAAAGGCTAGTAGTGCCTAGAAAGACTCTTATCTTACAGCAACCACACCCCTCCTCTCTCTTTCTCTCTCTCTCAATCCCTCCATCTCTCTCTAATTGTTTTACTCCTATTCCCTCTCTTTCTCTTAATTTCTCTCTCTCTCCCTCTAAAACTATCTGTCTCTCTTAGGTGCGCTCTTTCATCCTTTCTAATTCGCACACTTCCTCCGTTTCATACACACACACTTCCATCTCTCTCATCTTCTATTATTTCTCTCCGCCTTTTTCTTCCCTGACGGCTTCGCCACATCTGCCTCGACTGTACATTATTCACTTCATTTTTCTATGGTTACGATAGGCTGAAAAGGAGTAAAAAAAGAGAGGAGAATGAAGATATAGAGAGAAACTCCTGAAGAGAGGAGCGGAGTTAGAGAATAAGGAGAGAGAGACAATCGACCGATGCTGAAGGGAACAGCCTCCTGGGAGAAAGAGGAAGAAGGCAGGAGCAATCGATAGTAGAAGGAGCACCCTTCTCCCACCTACTCTCTCTCTCCCTCCCACTCCAGGCAGAATCATCTCATCTCTTCTTCTCTCTATCTAGTTTCTGTCTCTCTCTTTTCTCTCTCTCTTTCTCTATCAAACTATCTTTCTTTCAATTCTCTCTCTCTTGTTCGATCTGTCTCTTCTTCTCTCCAACTCTTTATCTCTCCCTTATCTCTCTTTTCATTCTCTCTTCTTCTTTCTCTTTCTCATCTGATATTGCTTTGCCGTAGCTCTCGTTCGCGTTGTCCTTGCTGCCTTCTCGGCCAAGCCTTCCTTCGCAGCCAAGCCCCTTCACTGCCTCGAACCAATGCTTCCCAGTCGACATTATGTCAGAGTAGAGAGAAGAATAAATGGAAAAAGAGAGAGGGAGCAAGCGAGAGAAATAGGCAGAGTGAGAAAGATTTAGAGAGAAAGACAGAGAGATAAAGTAAGAAAAGAGAGAGGGTAGGAAGAAGAAAGTATGGGAGAGATGATGTAGTCACTTTATAGGAACCTCCTAGATAACTTGCGAGAAGCAGCTCTGGCCGACCTTTGTATGGCACTCTCTCTCTCTCTTTCTCTCTCCTTCTTTTCTCTCTTTCTCTTTGACTCTCTCTTTTCTGTCTTCCTCTCTCTCTATTTCTCTCTCCTCTCTTTAGCTCTTCCTCTCTCTCTCTTTCTCATTCTCTCTCCCTCATTCTTCCCCCCCTCTCTCTCTAGTCTCCGCGAGTTATCTCTTTCGAGGACCGGAAGCTTTTCCATGCAACTATTGACTCATTTCCATGTAACTCTCATGAAAGTATTCGTGACTTCCCTGAATCCTTCTCTGAGTAGAAGTTCTCACGCATTCTCCGCAAACTTTTTACATACATCCAAATTTCTATGAAAAATATATCTATATTAAAACAAAATTTTATATATGTACATATATTTTATATTGGATTTTAGTGGAATGGTGTAATAATCGAAATTTATTTTATTGAACTTGAGCGGTTTATTTGGTGAAGTCGCCTTTGTTTGCGTTGTTGAACTTCTCTCTCTCTCTCCCATTGTTAATAGGATGAAATGAAGCTCTCTCTATAATATGGACTTGCATAACAATCGATGTGCCAGGGGCTGCTCTCTTTGTCAATCGATGTGCCAGGGGCTGCTCTCTTTGTCAATCGATGTGCCAGGGGCTGATCTCTTTGTCAAACTCATGGCCTTTTCAGCAGCAGCAGCAGTTAGAACCAGTTTCCCGTGGAAACTGGTTCAAACTTATTCTGACGTAAAGGGTTTTTAAAAGGGTTCAAATCGGAATCAAAAATTTTCAGAGACTATCCTTCTTTTTATTAGGGTCGGATTCTTAAAGATGAAGCCACTACCATTTATATGATTCTCTCGAAACGTCGGCAAACATGGAAACATAAGAGTTTGTCTTCTTGTCTTCCTTACGTTCCCAAGGCAAGAGCATAACAGTGCATAGTGGTATTTTTTCTCCCACACAGAGTTCTGCGTTTCATCAGCACTTGCTATACATATGTATGAGAAAACGACCGCTCATTCGAGCGCGAACCTATGTTTGATAAGTCTGATCATTTTCTGCCCTTCACCTCTCACTCGCTTTTCATTATTCTAGACACCTTCTCGATTGAGCGGTCCTTTTACATCTTCTCAACGATCACAGGTGATCTGTGCTCCCATGTGAGTTTTATAACCCAAACTGTGAAATAATCTTCTCTAGTATTCATTCTGGCAAATCATAAAATACTCCATTAGGCAAGATCAAGAAAGTGTAATTTACCATTTTGAAATGTTTCCCTGTTTTCAAAGTAAAAAGAACTCATCCAAACAGTAGCAAAAAAGTTTGTTATCCGCAATACTAAAAGTGAAAAAATCTTGGAATCGACTGCTAGCTCCTTTCTGCGACGAAAAAAGTTTTCTCTCATAACTCAGACTTTTTCTTGCTCTCTCTTTCTCTCTATGTGTGTCTGGCTGTCTCTCTCTATCTTTCTCTTCCTCTACTTCAAATAAAATTTGGTTACTAATATTCCTATTTTGCTTAGTAATATTCCTTTTAAAAAGAATGAATGAATAAATTTCCGCGTGCTTCGCTCTTTTGCGCAGTCTTCCGCTCTGATATTCTAATAATTTCATACATATTTTCCTCTTCCTACAACTCGAACTAATGCACGTTATCTGTTGTAATTTCGTGTTGTGAGGCAAATGTTCCGTTCTCTCGATTCAGCTTTTCATAATGATGAGATTCGTTTCCTGCATGTAACTTCCTGCTAAGAATGTGTCTTGGGAAGTGCTCGTCATATCCGAACGTGAGCGGAAACTATTGTATTTCTTTTTTTCACATTGATGCTCTTTCTTCTATTGTTAAAACTTGTGTGAAAATTCGAGAAATTTTTAAAAAGATTTGCTACAGCATAAAATATATAGTAGTTGAAATTCATAATATATAATAGATAACATGTTCATTTTTGTTTGCTCTGTTTTTCGTTTTGCAATGGTAGTTTTGCAATGGTAGCCACTTTGTATGTCTTTTAACAATAGAAGTAACCTCTAATTGTAATGTAGAAGTAACCTCTACATGTAAAAAATCTATAACTGATACGGATGAAACTCAAAAAGTTTTTTCTAAAAACCAGCGAAAGGAGAGCTTTCAGAACCGAGAGAGAGGGCGAACGAGGAATGATTGGAAATACGGAAGTATATGGGTGGAGGGGTAGATCGGCTGGAGTGAATTGGGTACCGCCTAACCGTTTACGATTCCCGAATACTGACTTCTTGTTTCGATTGCATAGAGCGGAATGATTCTTTTACAGAATTTTTTTTCAATAGTTAAGCCTTTACTTGTTTAGAAATTTAAGAAGAAAAAAAAACGACCAATTATTAAAGTGGGGCCCAAGAATGATGAGAAGTGAATGAAACGATAAGGACAGAGAAGGGAGAAAGGGGGATAGAAATCTTAATACTTTGAAAGTTACGATTCTCATCTTTGTAGATTCATAATACTGAGATAAATGTTTTCTGTTTCTTCTGTTACTTTGAGAGCTTGGCAAAACTCTGTTTATTGAGAGGTTCACTGACCTTTCGAGTACAGTTTTCGATGTTTTGCTCTGTCCTTTGTTTCACAGAAGCCTTAATTCTTCAAGGGTTGCATTTTATTCTGAGGTATCTTATCTTCTAGGTGTATACGTTCATACGTAACGGCTCTTAACAACTTAGATTGCTTTTCGGAGATAATCATCACAAATAAGATTATCCGCATTCTCTAGTAGTTATCTGAACAACTGGAAACGTACATTAAGAAAAGTGAGTAAACTATGGCACAAGCAAAAGCGAGTTCCCGAGTTGGAATCGAACCCAGCCGACTCTTTTAAATTTTAACCGTGAGTCGAGCGTGTTACCACAACACTACCAAGGGCACCTTGCTCATCGGTGCGATAGTGTGCTATATGAAAGACTCGATGGACTGAAGAAAAAGAAAAAGGTCGCTTACCGAGGCTTTATACCTAAAACCCACCTTCAAGTTTCCCTCTCCAAAATTTCCTTTCATGAAGGTGGGTGTGTCTTTAGAGCTCTCTGCTTGTTATCTTTGTAACACCTCTGCGGTGCCCACCCTGTGAGTTCCTTGATCTCCCTCTTCGTTCAACTCTTTTTGCCTTCTCTCTCTATCTCTCTTTATCTTCTCATCCTCCCTCCATTTACTTCTCTTACTTTTTATTTCTCATTCTATATATCTCTCTCTCCTTCTCTCTTTTTCCCTTTCTCTGTCTTCCCCAATCCCAGCTTTTCACAATAAGACGCCTCTGCTCTGTTCCGATCAGGGTTGCACATTTTTCGTTTTTTTTTGGTTTTTCCGGTTTTTCGACATTTTTCGAAAAAAAAAGTTTTTCGACATAGTCGAAAAAAGATTTTTCGTTTTTTCGACTCAAAAAATTTTTTTTCTCTAGTTTTTTTGAATTTTTTTCTTTTAAATATTTTTTGCTTTTTCGCTCGTTTTTCTACTTTTTTTCTAGCAAGCCTGGTTCCGATCTCTCAAGCTGCTCGTTCTTATACGCCTCTGTTCCGCTTCCTGTCCGCTTAGCTTTCAATTAAACACTGTTTCGATTATTCTGTCCAGCTATTTTATCTAAGATAACACCGCTTTCTTGCGCCATATTGTTCGTGGAAGCTGCTATTCCGCTTCCTTTTTTCAAGCTTTTCAGTCTTAGAAGTCTTCTTTTCGCATCCTACTGCTCAGCTATTTATTCACGGAGGTCTTTGTTCCACTTCCTGCCACTCAGCTGATCGCTCTTAGACGCCACTGTTCCGATTTATTTGCTTTTGGATTGCTAATTCTAAGTCTTCTCTTTCCAGCTTTGGCTAGCCCAGCCACTCGGTTTTAGTCGCTTCTCTTTACGTTTAAGTCTCTTTCCGCTAAATCCATTCTCATTATATTCTGCCTCTCTTATCATTACCGATCTTACGGAGGCTTCTGATTTTAGAGCGTCCTATATTTGCCCTATGGGGTTATAACTAAACGTCTTCAGACCGTTCTCCTCCAGTTACGTTGGTATCTTTATTTCGAGGTGCTCTCTCTTTTTTTCTGAAACGCCTCTACAGACGCGCCTCTTTGTCCTCTCCGCTCTAGCTGTTCTCCGTTGGACGCCTAAGTGGCTTGTGAGGGACTCATCGATTTCCGCCCGACATTCTTTGTGAATACCTTCTCAACTACACTATTCCGCCTCCCCCCTCCCCGTTGCTTGAGACATAATCTCGAGCTGCCGTCTTCTCTGTACTCCATGCACTCTCAGGCGACGCACTCTCTCTCTCTCTTCTCTGTAATTTCCGCAGTGTCTAAGAATTGGTTGCGTTCCTCTTGTTTGGCACATTCTCTCGCACTCTCTTGCGGTGCTCTGCGAGCCCCAAGACTCTTCCTCAATCCTTGCCTACGGCAGGGCCTGGGTCCTATGCACCGTAGGGGCAGGGAAAACAGCACTAAGGGACAAGGAAGGCGAGAAGGAAGATAGAGTACACGAGGCAGAGAGGCAACCGCAAGTAGGGGAGATGGAGAGAGGCAGAGAAAAGCCCGAAATAAGCTGCAGAATGCGGAGGGAAGAGCAGAGCAGCGGCAGAATCGTTAGGAATATAATGAAATTGGTGTCTCATGCCCCTTGGGCGTGCTGGCGCTATTTGTAGACTCTTCTTCAGACTCCTGCAGCCTGTTTTTGCTACATCGTGCAGCCTCTATACTGCTCCTCGTTGAGTTGTTGCAGCGAGTCCTAGTGTCATTGCAGCAAGTCTTCAAGTTTCATTTTTCCTTTTATCATCATTTTTTCCTGCTTGAAATTTATCCCTTTCATCATGACGGCGCGAAAATTCGTGAATGTTGCGGTGATTCTCAACCCCTTCCACTCTGCCTCTCCTAAAAAAGCCACTATTGAAGGATGTGTGGCTTTGTGGTTATAGAGAACCACGGCACTTTTTTACTTGACGGGCCGCACTTTACGTGGGGGCCCACTTAAGTTGGAGAGTCAGGTTACTTTTCACTATTTTTTTAAAGCTTAGGCTTAGTTAGAATTTATGCTAAAGAGGTTTAGCCAAAACATTGCAGTTTTATCCAGTTTAATTAAGTTAATTGGCTTAGCTTTTTCCAGCTATTATTCAGTTTTTTTCTATCAAAGCAAAGGTTACGCTAAGGAGGCCGTACGGCTTAGGAACAAGACCTCATGAAAAATTTCTCATATTATTAATTTTTTGTCGATCAAATGACTTAATTTGTCGAAAATAGAGAAAATGATGTAAAAATACAGTAGGTTAACGACACTAAAAACAAAAGCCCCCTAAGTGAAGTGCGCCCCCCAAGTAAAGTGCGGCCCCCTAAGTAAAATTTTGCCGAGAACCACTTGGTTATAAAGTAGCGGCTTCGGCATACGTCACCAGGAGGGATGCTATTTGCTTTGACCGCCCGCTCACGCCTCTTATTAATTGTCCGCTTCATCTCTCTTCAACGAATCCATTTCAACACATTCTCTTATCTCTCACCATCTCTGTCTTCTATCCGCTTGCTTGCCTTTTCTATCATGTCCTGAACTTAAAAATATTTATAATTTTGAAACAACTCTAGGTTGGTTACCAATGCTCCTCAAAACACAAACAGCCTTATTTTCCGAAGCATTTTCGAATGAAGAGGCATAGTACATATAATTTGATAAGGGGAGATGTTTCTGACACCCTTGTTGACAACAAGAACTCTTCTCATCTACTCCTCTCGGTTGCTAGCTTGTCTTTCTGGATTACATTTTAACTGCACAGGGCATTCATCGAAAAGAACAAATCCAGTCGCTGTTTTGTCTCTCATCCGTCTCCGTAAATTATCTCTTTCATCTCTTCTTTTCTAATTAACTCGTTCAAATTTGATTTATCAAATGTCACATTTGATTATTATCAAAGTCTATTTATAAAAGTGTGATGATAAAGAAGAAAAAAAACCGCAATGTTCAGAAAAGAAAGTGTATGTTTACTATACTGTAAGCGTATTAGGATGCACAATACAGGGAATTTACAAAAGAAGGTGAGGGTATTACAAAGTTCAGGCAACTTTTTTTAGTGCAATTTACATTCTAGTTTTTTGAAAAAAATTTTTTGCTCTGGCTGCAGCCATGGCCGAAACTTTCAGGTATTTTTTTACTGTTTTTTTCTCGCTTAGGCTTAGGTAAAGGTTACGCTGACAAAGCAAATTGAGCAAATTAGTTTTACTTTTTTACGGGTAAAAACGGTTGGTGAGCAAAACAGTGCGCAGCCTTACACGACACCCAGTTACACGATAGTTTGTTACACGCCTTTCACAGATTTTTTTCTCGCTTAGGCTCAGTTAAAATTTATGCTGACGAGGCCGTATGGCTTATGTATGAGGCCTTATAGAAAAAGGCCTTATAGAAAAAGGCCTTATAGAAAAAGGCCTTATAGAAAAAGAAAAACGCTTACGAGGCCTAAGGCATAGGAAAGAGACCGTTTGAAAAAAAACTTCTCACTTTCATGATTCTTTGTCGATTCAGTGACTAAATTTGTCAAAAAGTACAGTAGTTAAAACACAGTAAAAGAATCAATTCCTTGTAACAAAGTGTCGTGTAACAAACTGTCGTGTATCCTTGTAATACCCTCATCTTCTTTTGTCAATTGTCCAATATGAACGCTTCGTTTTCAATCTGAGAAACAGTAAGCGTCATTACTCAAAGTTTTGCAAGTGTTTGTTACGCAAAAAATGGAGATAATAAGAGCATAGATAACCTGTACTTGTCGAAAATTTATCAAAAAACCGTTGAACTGGGCGAGGAGGCTAGAATTATGAGATATGGCTTGAAGGTCTCCAATTCCGGCTGAGAGCCGGGTTCTATTCTGTCGAGCAGTTTGGATGATAGAACCAAAAAGAAAATAGAGAATTCAGCATTTGTCTAGTTCGACGTAGGCTCCTCTCCCCTGCATTTTCCTGCGATATTGCTCATGTTCTTACTCATTTTCCCCTCTTTTTAATCCCTCTCCGTTATTTTGACATTAAAAACGCTTAGGTTTAGTAATAGTTCGCTAAAGGAGCCGTACGGCTTAGGCTAACGAGACCGTATCAAAAAAGTAGTCAGAAAGTTTTTTTAAAAAAGTTGAAAAGAAAACAGAAAAAGATTAAAAATAGGTTGTAATAAATACATTAGTTTGAACACACCAAAAACAAAAGCTCCATCCCCCCCAAAGCACGGCCAATCAAAGCACGCCCCGAAGTAAAATCTTGCCTCATTTCCCCATTGAAACACGAGAAATTTTTTTACTGATATTTATTTGCAGGTAATCCCGTATTTATTTTGCTGGCACTTTTGCACTTTAGGCCCCCCATAGGTCACCAAAGGGTACGAAAAACCCCCCGGCCTCTTGCCCCAAATGTAAAAAAACCAGTCCAATTGTCATTAAATCCAATTTAAAGAGAAAAAGGTCAAAAACTTGCTAAATAAATTTCTTCCAATAACGCTCCACTCATAGATTACCAAGGGGTACAAAAAACCTCTCGGCCCCCCGCCCAGGAAGGACGTTTTTTTCTTACGTTCATAAGCTTTTATCCGATGCAGATTTATTTCCTCATGTTTTATTATGATGTGTGTGGTTTTTGTGAAAGTATGTAGCAGTCCATTTAACATATGATTTGAGTTGAAGAAGATACTGTCAAAAACTGAATTGAAAAATCACTTTCAGTAAAACTCCGCTGTAAACTTCAATTTTTTTCATTACACGAACGTAATTCTAAGAAAATACATCAAGAAATTGAATTTGTACACACAAAACCCCGCCCGGCCCCCCGCCCGCGAATTTTTTTCGGACAAATTTAGGTGACCTATGCCCCCCTCCCAGAGGTTAAATGGGTCATACTTCTGACTCATTAACATTTTCAAAAAAATTATTTTTACATTAAAAAAGTCATTTTTACATTAAAAACTATTTTTACATTAAAAACGCTTAGGCTTAGGAAAAAAATTATACGCGAACGAGGCCGTACGGCTTAGGCGAACAAGACCGTATCAAGAAAATGACCCAATAACTGATCCAAAAACTGACCCAATTGAACCTCTGGGAGGGGGCCCTAAAGTGCAAAAGTTCCATTTTGCTAAGTATAAAAGTTTATTAATTATATCAACTTCAATCTTTATTCCAAATTGCATACTAGTGTTACAAGGATGGTGTGCAAAGTGGATCACTGTCACATAAGTGATATCAGTTTAGGTAATACATACAAGCAAGCACCGGGAGTTTGAGCTTCGAGAAAGGTAGTAATAATAGGCCGTATGCATGGAAAACAGATTAGAACAATCTGGATTAGTCAAATCCAAGGATTAGAAAATCCAAAAAAGTTAAAAAATTTATAAATTAATTTAGGATTAGGAAAATCGGTATGCATGGATGTCAGATTTCTTAAACTTGGATTATTGTCAAAAAGGACGCGGAAAGACAAGCGGAAGCACTAAAATGCATCAAAATGCACTCTAAAAACTGTAATTGTCGATAACTAAATGCACTCTAAACACCCCTCTCTTCCCCTCCCAGAGGTTCTATGGGTCAGTTCAATTGGATCATGTTCTTGATACGGCCTCGTTAGCGTAAACTTTTACTAAGCCTAAGCGCTTTCTGATGTAAAAATAACTTTTTTAATGTAAAAATAACTTTTGAAAATGTAAATGAGTCAGTAGTATGACCCATGGAACCTCTGGGAGGGGGACCTAAAGTGCAGAAGTGCCCTTTATTTGTATGCGCTATATGTTCCTCTGTAATTAATACATGTTACGTTTTAATGGTTTTAAGATGGAGCAAGCTGGCAAGAAATTAGCCATGAAATAAACATAAAAGAAGCACTAAACAAGAGAACATGCAAAAAAATATGTAAAATTCCGTTCCGTTATACTTTCAATATACACTTCAAAAAGAGCAACATGAACGGAATGGGTCAAATTGAGCCTCAAATCCTTTCGGATTGCTCGCTAACCCACCTCCGGAGTAGGGTTACGAATTTTGTCGGATTATCTCAAATCCAAAAGTTTTTTAGCTTCCATGCATACCGGATTAGTGAAATGTATTTGGATAACTTCTAATCCAAGCTCTTAATCCATTTTGATTGCTCCATGCATACGGCCTAATAATAATAAAAAAGAAGGTGGCAAGTTCACACTGAGAAGAGTAATAGGTAAAAATGAACCGTGGCATAGTTTTATTGGATTTTATTGAACTTCAAACTCTTATTTTATTGAACTTCAAACTCTTATTGGATTTTTAATCATAAAAGTTCATAATTTTTTAATGTGAACTTCTATTGACCATATTGATTATAAACCTCTACTGAATGTGTTGATTGTAGGCGGTTATCGAATAAAATGTACATAGCTTGTTAATGTGTATTGAATGCGTCGTATTTTAACATGCATTAATTACGTTCATTGTGAACATTTATTGACTGCGTCGACTGAGAACATTTCTTGATTCTCTTGATCGAGAACTTTTCGATTTCAAGAGAAAGTGTATGTTTAGGGGGGATCGAACTCAGCCGCGCGGAATCGAACTGAGTTATTTTAATGATTCTGCTTCCACCGACCATGATCGCTTGTTTAGATAGCCAGGAAGGCAGAAGCTGGAAGATCCGGAAGGAATCAACTTTACCGCCCATCAATAAGAGAGCCGTGTTGAACCAAGCCCTGCTGTAACGAATAAGCAGCCAGCCCCGACGGGAGATTGCACCAACTAGGTTCCTTTCCTCAATTAATACGAAAAAAGATGAATCTGAAAAATTATTGAATTTTAAAAGTTTTTACGCAGTTTTTTTTCGATTTAGCATTCATGTACATTAATATGAGAATCGAATGGTTAGGTTATAAGTTAATATGAGAATCGAATGGTTAGGTTATAAGTTAATATGAGAATCGAATGGTTAGGTTATAAGTTAATATGAGAATCGAATGGTTAGGTTATAAGTTAATATGAGAATCGAATGGTTAGGTTATAAGTTAATATGAGAATCGAATGGTTAGGTTATAAGTTAATATGAGAATCGAATGGTTAGGTTATAAGTTAATATGAGAATCGAATGGTTAGGTTATAAGTTAATATGAGAATCGAATGGTTAGGTTATAAGTTAATATGAGAATCGAATGGTTAGGTTATAAGTTAATATGAGAATCGAATGGTTAGGTTATAAGTTAATATGAGAATCGAATGGTTAGGTTATAAGTTAATATGAGAATCGAATGGTTAGGTTATAAGTTAATATGAGAATCGAATGGTTAGGTTATAAGTTAATATGAGAATCGAATGGTTAGGTTATAAGTTAATATGAGAATCGAATGGTTAGGTTATAAGTTTTTGAGAATTCTTTAGATTTTTAATTGATTGTGAGACTCATAAATCGAGTAACTTTTGAAGAAATAAACCTTTGCATAATTATATTGAGACTACAAAAGAAGAATCAGATTGCGATTTCCAAAAGAAGATTAATAGGCTCAGCTATCAGCACTTCTCAGAAGTGTTAATAACTGGAAAATGAGCCGAAAATATCTATATTCAAACCATAGGTGAGCTGTCAACTGGCAAAAAATTGTAGGGCGACCGTCCTACCGACCCTCTCCCTCACTCAAAATCAGGCGTTAAATGAGGCCGGTCTAAGGCATGTTTGTACACGCCGAGCGAGTGAAAAAAGGAATGGGAAAAGGCAAAAAGAGTGAGAAGATAAGTAGAGAAAAACTGAAATAAAACAGAAGGAGAAGAGAATTGTAGATCATTCTCGGCGCGAACATGTGTGCGCCAACATGACTGGTCCGGTAACCATTTAACCCCTGCTCAAAATTAATGTATCACGTTTTTTACAGTTGAAAATGAAAAAAATCTGACACATCTTGCGTTTAACCACTCTCAATACAAGAGGTTCAATGGGTCAGATGAGAGTGGAATTTTTTTGATACGGTCTCGTTAGCCTAAGCCTTACGACTTCGTTAGCGCAACCTTTGTCTAAGCCTAAGCGTTTTTTAATGGAAAAAATTATTGTTTAAAGATTAAATAAAAATGTAATCAAGTCAGAAGTATGACCCATTGAACCTCTGGTTGGGAAGAGGCTGGTTAAACGCAAGAAGTGCCAAAAATCTTCATTTCTCTACATAAATATAACGTTTAATTAGGCATAACTCAGCCTCAACCGGTTTTGTGTAGTTAAAAGTGAAACTGTTAGCCTACTTTAGCGATAGACCCCCCCCTAGTTAAAAGTGAAACTGTTAGCTTACTTTAGCGATAGACCCCCCCCCCCTAGTTAAAAGTGAAACTGTTAGCCTACTTTAGCGATAGACCCCCCCCCCTAGTTAAAAGTGAAACTGTTAGCTTACTTTAGCGATAGACCCCCCCCTAGTTAAAAGTGAAACTGTTAGCCTACTTTAGCGATAGACCCCCCCCTAGTTAAAAGTGAAACTGTTAGCCTACTTTAGCGATAGACCCCCCCCCTAGTTAAAAGTGAAACTGTTAGCTTACTTTAGCGATAGACCCCCCCTAGTTAAAAGTGAAACTGTTAGCCTACTTTAGCGATAGACCCCCCCCTAGTTAAAAGTGAAACTGTTAGCCTACTTTAGCGATAGACCCCCCCCTAGTTAAAAGTGAAACTGTTAGCCTACTTTAGCGATAGACCCCCCCTAGTTAAAAGTGAAACTGTTAGCCTACTTTAGCGATAGACCCCCCCTAGTTAAAAGTGAAACTGTTAGCTTACTTTAGCGATAGACCCCCCCCTAGTTAAAAGTGAAACTGTTAGCCTACTTTAGCGATAGACCCCCCCCTAGTTAAAAGTGAAACTGTTAGCCTACTTTAGCGATAGACCCCCCCCTAGTTAAAAGTGAAACTGTTAGCCTACTTTAGCGATAGACCCCCCCTAGTTAAAAGTGAAACTGTTAGCCTACTTTAGCGATAGACCCCCCCTAGTTAAAAGTGAAACTGTTAGCCTACTTTAGCGATAGACCCCCCCCCTAGTTAAAAGTGAAACTGTTAGCCTACTTTAGCGATAGACCCCCCCTAGTTAAAAGTGAAACTGTTAGCCTACTTTAGCGATAGACCCCCCCTAGTTAAAAGTGAAACTGTTAGCCTACTTTAGCGATAGACCCCCCCTAGTTAAAAGTGAAACTGTTAGCCTACTTTAGCGATAGACCCCCCCCTAGTTAAAAGTGAAACTGTTAGCCTACTTTAGCGATAGACCTAAAAAAGACATATTTTACCTATGATTCAAGCCTCAAACCTTTCATTAATCAGTCTTAATCAGACTGATATATATCAGTGATGAAGTCTACATCAAAGTCTAGGATTCTTTGTTGTTAAAATTTTTTTTAAAATCATTTTTTGTTGTTAAAAATTGGTCAAATGAGTAGTGAAATGTACAAAATCTTTTAACATTTTTGACGGATCAGTTCATTTAATGAGAAGCAGACCCTGAATCATAATCAGGGTATCGCGACAGTTTGTTACAAGACAGTTTGTTACACGCCCTTCACACATTTTTCGCTTACGTTCAGTTAAAATGTGTGCTAACGAGGCCGTACGGCTTAGATATGAAGCCTAATAGAACAATTAGCCACTATATTTCAGTTTTATACAGTCTAATTGAGTTAATTAGGGCTTAGCTGTTTTCAGCTATTATTCACTATTTTTTTTATTTGCTCAGGCTTAGTCAAAGGTTACGCTAACGAGGCCGTACAGCTTAGGCTAACGAGACCGCATAAGACAATTTCTCACACTACAAATTTTTTGTCAATTCAATGACAAATTTGTCAAAAAATGGAGAAAATGGTGTGAAAAATACAGTAGTTGAAACACACTAAAAATAAAAGCCCCTGTAACAAAAAAATAACTGTAACAAAGTGTCATGGATCCCATAATCAGCTTTCAAATCAGAATCAAACCCCCTCCTCCCCTAAGAATCGGAAAAAAACACT
This sequence comes from Allodiplogaster pararmata, assembly GCA_964056735.1. NCBI lineage: Eukaryota > Metazoa > Nematoda > Chromadorea > Rhabditida > Diplogasteridae > Allodiplogaster > Allodiplogaster pararmata. The sequence goes on from OZ057407.1 coordinate 7,831,299, forward strand.
CATCATTCTTTTTCTCACTATTGAATGTCTCAGTGTAACTGATAGCCTGGCAAACCAACCTTTGGTGCCAAATTAGAAAAAAAAACTTCAAAACCTGTGCAGACTGCGCTCGAATTAAAAGTGCGTCCGCCCACTCTTCCGCTCGGTGACTTGGCAGCCAGCTACGCAGCCATGGGCTGTACAATGAGTCAAGAGGAGAGAGCTGCTCTCGAGCGATCTCGAATGATAGAAAAGAATCTGAAGGAAGATGGCATGCAAGCCGCCAAGGACATCAAGCTTCTCCTACTTGGTTGGTGTTTCGTTTCGCCAGCTTGATTCGCCTCTCTCTTTCTTCCTCTGTTTCTCTCTCTCTCTCTCTCTTCCCCTCTCTCTTTGTGTTCCTCTCTCTTTCCTCCTCTCTTCCTTTCTCTTTCTCTATTTCTTCCTCTCTTCTTTTCTCTCTCTTCCTCTCTCTCTCTCTTCCAAGCCCAGAGGCTTCGATCCTTGTATGTGATAATTAAACTTGGTAAGTGACAGAATTACTTTTTTGTGTTTTTTTCAATTATTACAATCTCATTAATAATTCGAATCAGAATAGTTCTATGCAAATTCTGATTATTGAATGAAGTAGTCACAAAAAGGAAAAATTTTGCTGATTTGTAATGGGTCTGAGACCTCGAAAGAACAAACTTTTTTAAAAATCTGAGTCCGTTCTTATTTGAAATAAGCTATAAGGGATCGCGACCAATGGCTGTCTGTATAAGCGGCTTAAAGAGGAGCTATGGACCCCTTAAATACAAGAATTCAAAAAAAGGTTATCTTAAATTTTCAGGAAAAGGAAAGCTAAGATGACATTCTCTTGGATGTAGAAAATAGAATAAACGGAAAGTTTATGGTTAGTGAGGTAAAGTAGGAACTTTCTTGTGACAAGAGGCAAGTCATATTAATATGACTTTTTTATGGCTTTTTATGACGACTTCTAATTTGACTAATTGATTATCATTTGTGAGCAATCGAGTGACTGAAATAGACTTCTCGAATTAATTTTCAGGTGCTGGAGAATCGGGCAAGTCTACAATTGTCAAGCAGATGAAGTCAGCTTTCGCTTTTTTCTCTTCTAAATATAAAGTTATAAGTGAGCAAAGTTCATTTTCTACAATAAACATGTCAAGAAACATCAATTTGATGGACAACTAGAGAAGAAGTATTGATGAAGCAGAAATTTTAAGATCAAAAGTTTATGAGTCGGTTAAGCAATGTACCCTGGGCAGTGTAACTGGTAACGCGTTTGCACCCCTGGTCAGAGAAAGAGAGATGACTGAGTTCGATTCCACTCCGTGGAGTAGCTTTTGACCGTCTGGTAGTGTTGTGAAAGATTAGAAGATGTGGAATGAGGAAGAAAGGACTACAAGTGAACTCTTCATCAGCTGTAATCACTCAATGTCTCGGCTCTTCGATGACGGTGACCCAATGAATTGAGGGTGGTGACCCAATGAATTGAGGGTGACCCAATGAATTGAGGGTGACCCAATGAATTGAGGTTGACCCAATGAATTGAGGGTGACCCAATGAATTGAGGGTGACCCAATGAATTGAGGGTGACCCAATGAATTGAGGGTGACCCAATGACTTGAGGGTGACCCAATGAATTGAGCTTCCCTCTTTCCTCTCATTGTCAGAGACAATCTTCCCTCAGTACTCAACCTTTTCTTTCTCTTATACTCATTATAATGGCGTTTCCGTTGCATTCTCTGCAGTTCTATCAAAACTCCAACTATTCCTCGTCTTTCTGTCTCCTTTTCTACTTGTCAATTTTTTTAGGCGAAGAACAAAAAAGCGTCTCATCAATTTATCTAATCTTTCCGTCTCACCCGTACCCTAATGCCTAAGATTGTAGAAGGTGGCGATCCCCTCAAGGGGTTTGGCGGGTAATAGTAGAGATGAAGAGGAAAAGGGAAAGAGAGGGAGAGAGAGAAAGAGAAAAGGAGATATAGATAGAGGGAAAATGGAAGGAGTGCTACAGCATATAGAAGCAGACGTAGAAGGCAACAAAATGTCACGAGAAAAAAACCCAAGGTATTATTAGTGGAGTGATGGGGAAAGGGGGATTAGGAAGAAAAAGAAAAACAGACAGCAAAGCAAGGACTGAGTGATAAAGAGAAAGAGAGAGAGAGAGAGAGAAAGAAAGCGAGAAAGAGAGCCAGAGAGAGAGTGAAATCGAGATAACCAAAACGAGATAGTAAATGCGTGAGAGCTCAAACAAATGAGAAAGCGAGTGAGTGTGACACAGATAGTGAGAGAGGGAGGCTCAGCGGAAAACGCGAGACACGCATTCAAGCCGCAAAAAAGGCGATGAGAAAACGATTTGAAAGAGTATGAATGGATATTGCATGCATGAAATAGCAATGCGGATAGCAATGGAACAAACAATTCTGCAGAGATAACAGAATATATGTAGTAGGTATCATGTTTGTTATGAAAATGGGACTTACGAATGACATTCTATTCTTCCGGGTAGGACACAACGTCGAAGGCAACATCTGAAACATTTATAATGAAACTCTAGTTATTAATATCAGAAATCCCAACTTTCACATCCCAATTCACCCCGGTCACTAGAGTCAATCACCTGACGTTATCAGGCCCCACCAAAGAAAGGGTTTAATCGAGAAAAAACGGGAGGACGAAATAAGGGAAATCTTAAAAGAAAGAGAGCGAGTAGGTAACAAATTAAAAAAAATAACTAACCTTAGAAAACACATATATTTAACACTGAATATGAGTGAGAGAAACCTTTATCACGAAGTGTTCACAACTATCGCACGAGGAGGCACGAAGCCATTTGGGAAACACCAGTAAGTAATTACCACCACTATGTAGAGATACAAAGATATTATGAATATCTCAACTGCTTAAACACACACTAGTAGCGACCCAGCGGGCAGCCACTGGTTTTACCGAGTTAAGTCTGTCCGAATATCAGGGGATCGCGTACTTTGCCGAGAGGCGGCAACTAACTCGAGGAAACTTAATCAGCAAAACATAATTTTTATCACTAATCGACACAACTTTGTTCATAAGAATATATAAATTTGCTATACCGGCGATGCTTGACCTTCATACGTTTGTGCTCATGATCTGGTCTTCATTCGAAGGTTTCACTAAATTTTGGAAAATTGAGTCTCGACCCTATTGGAAATGAAATTCCATCTTCTCCCTTGGTATGTGCGTATCATAGCCCACTATAAATCTTCTTCTTCTTCTTAGCGTTGTCCCGCGCCGGCCGAAGTCGGAGTAGGGTTCGCTGTAGCTCACTAAATCACCTGCACATGATCAAAATTTGAAGAGATAAAAAGAGGGTCCCCCCTTATGATTTGAAAAACAGAGACCCGCCGACAGTGAGTCTTACATGACCATTTAACTCCTGGTTCCTGAGTTTTCCTTATATTATTGTCATCGTTACAGAATCATCCACGAGTCCGGCTTCACAGCGGAAGACTACAAGCAGTACAAGCCAGTCGTCTACTCCAACACAGTCCAGTCTCTGGTCGCTATCCTCAGGGCGATGACCAATCTCTCGGTGGCGTTCTCTTCTTCAGAAAGAGAGGTTACTAACTCTGTAACATGTTTGCAGAAGGCTAGAGGGATTGGGTGCATTGGTAATTTAGAGGAAATAGAGTATTTTCTGGTAATAAAAGGCAGGCGGGTTTGAGTCCCGCTCAGCGCAGTACGAGTTTTCGCTAGCGTGTGCGTTATTCTTCAGTTAATCGAGCTTATATTCATTTAGTTGATCTTGTAGAATCCACAATGTCAATTCACATAAAGTTTGTCTTTAAAAAAATTGTGTGATTAAATAATCTTGAAAAGATTTCTTGAAAGTTTTGTTTTACACTTCATGGTTCTACGTTCTAAGACGTGTTTAATGTTCAAGATGGGCAAACCACTTTTGTGTGAACGTCGGCGTCGTTTTGTGATAAAATTAATTTCAATTATTCAGACTATCATATAATCTCGTACCTCTTTTCTCTGATTATTCGTCATCGTCTCTTGAATGTAGACTTTTGAAGGCTCTTTCAGCTGTTTCGTTGCACCCGACAACATTGTGCTGTTAAAAACTAAGGATAAGGGAACGGCAGATTTAAAAGAAAGAAAACGATTGCGTGCGATGAAAAAGAGAGAACGCGTTTGAAGTCAGCAAGTTTTTGATCTCCAGAGAGTGTTCATGTAGATTTTCGTCTGGATTCCACCCGCAGTGCCTCCTTATTCTCTGGGCTCCCTTTGTTGTTGTTGTTGCCGGCAGCATTCAGTCATTTAGGAAGTCCACCATCTTTCACGATCTCTATCTTTATCATTTTTTCTCTTTTTTCTTCCTATTTAAAAAATATCTTTCATTCTTCTTCCTGTGATTCCTTACTCTCATCTGGCTGTTTTGGATGAAATGATGTTAATTATTCAATAACTAGATTCTAACATTCCTGCAGTTGAAGGTCGCTTTCATAGGTCAAAACGGTCCCTTTCCATTTAAAAAAAAAAAACAAAAAGAATCGGCTCTCTCTTTCTCTCTCTCTTTCTCTCAAACTCTCTTTTAATATCTTTTTATTTCTCTCTTTCTATTTCATTTTCTCTCACTCTCAATCTTTCTTTCTTTTCTTTCTTGATCTCTCTCAATTTCTCTCTCTCACTCATGTATACCATTAAGTTAGAAAAAGAACTGAATGAAGCATATTATAATAAGAAAGTGGTATTATTATATTGGCTTTTATATTGCCCATAGCTGTCTGGTCTTGTTTACGCCCTGTCCAGATGCTCGGGAAAAAAGTTGAGCAAAAACAAATGAGAACTCATCAAAAGTTAGATACTGCCTTGATATCATGCTAATTCGATGGCCCAAAGTCTTTTCGGTACGGGAACCAATTGTCTCCTTCTTCTCACAGATGCTGTATATGTTTGAAGAGAAATTGTGGTTAAAGACCGATAATACAATGCATGAATATTTCTGGTAAGGCTTTTGGCCACTTATTCCGATTCTCTCTCCAAATTCTCATAGAAGAGCGGTAGAGAGAGAGAATGCCAGAAAAATAACAATAAAAAAGCCAAAAAGACGGAGAGCGTGAGAGAGAGAGTAGAGATTAGGAAAAAATAGAAGCTTTGGGAAGAGCAAAGACGAAGCGAGGCTGCCTAGAAGTCTAGAGTTGAGGAGTGGCTGGAGAGAGGGCAGGGAATAAAACACCCGGAGGCAATCAATGCTGCCCAAGAGCTACGATAGGGGAGCTGAAGAAAAGGAGTATTATAAAAGAGAGAGAGAGATAGAGAGGAAAAAAAGAGATAGAGTAGAGAAAACATTGTATCGGACATGCGAGAGTAAGAGTGAACTGGAGAAAAAGAAAAGAGAGATGCGGAAAACAGAACAAGGTAATCCAGAAAAAAGGTAAGGAAATAAAATTGGCAAGGTTTGAAGTTATATAGAAGCTCTATAAAGATACACCAGACAGTAATATGAAGATTTGGGGAAAGAGGAGAAAAAAAGTAACTCTGATAGAACTCAGAAAGACTCATGTAAAGAATACGAAGGAAGGAGGCCGAAGACATGGCATTATATTGCGAGAGGAAGGGTTAGAGAGAGAAGAAGAAAAATAAAAGCTGGCGATTGCCATCATTAGACAAATTATGAGGGGGCTGGAAAAGGTCGACTGAATGGAGACGGAAAAGGGTTGTGTATGAAGCTATTTCAATCAGGACATTTATCGATCTGCCGAATTCATGTTGCATTTTTGATGAGCATGTTGAGCTTTAATAAGAGACAGAGAGAGAGGAAGATACAAAAGAGAAATGAGTATAGAGAGTGAGTTGAGAATTAACCTCGTCGATTCTCTTATGTTTTGGCCCGAGCCAAGCTTGCAAAAAGCAACATATTCATTAAGAATGCGGCCTCCGCTGTGCAAAGTAGAAACAAAAATTTGGCGTATTCAATTTCTTCCAAGTTCAAATGGGAAAACAACTTCAAAAAAAAAAACAACAGAGTAAGTTATAAGCGAAGGAAGCGTTAGCAGGAAGGGTTATTTCTCGGTTATAGTTAGGTTCTGCGATTTTTGAAACCCCATAGAGTAAGTATACACCATTATTTAGTGACGAATAATTGTATTTTGATGTAGATCAATTCAATGGGTTTATTTCCATCTCAGGGGCATGAACTGTCACATATAAGAAAAAGTCCGTCGAAGAGAGCACACTTTTGTGAATTAACGTTACGACTGTTATTTAGCGTGTCTGAACTCTTCTTCCAAATAATAATATCAATGATCTCCGTGTACACGGAGACGCAGTAAACTTTTTAGAGGAAATTAGTTTTCGAAGAACATACAGTTGGTATCGGGGAAATAAACTGTTCACATAGCACATGGTTGGTCTCGAGGAAATAAACTGTTCACATAGCACATGGTTGGTCTCGAGGAAGTAAACTGTTCACATAGCACATGGTTGGTCTCGGGGAAGTAAACTGTTCACATAGCACATGGTTGGTCTCGGGGAAATAAACTGTTCACATAGCACATGGTTTTTCTCGGGGAAGTAAACTGTTCACATAGCACATGGTTGGTCTCGGGGAAGTAAACTGTTCACATAGCACATGGTTGGTCTCGGGGAAGTAAACTGTTCACATAGCACATGGTTGGTCTCGGGGAAGTAAACTGTTCACATAGCACATGGTTGGTCTCGGGGAAGTAAACAGTTCACATAGCACATGGTTGGTCTCGGGGAAGTAAACTGTTCACATAGCACATGGTTGGTCTCGGGGAAGTAAACTGTTCACATAGCACATGGTTGGTCTCGGGGAAGTAAACTGTTCACATAGCACATGGTTGGTCTCGGGGAAGTAAACTGTTCACATAGCACATGGTTGGTCTCGGGGAAGTAAACTGTTCACATAGCACATGGTTGGTCTCGGGGAAGTAAACTGTTCACATAGCACATGGTTGGTCTCGGGGAAGTAAACTGTTCACATAGCACATGGTTGGTCTCGGGGAAGTAAACTGTTCACATAGCACATGGTTGGTCTCGGGGAAGTAAACTGTTCACATAGCACATGGTTGGTCTCGGGGAAGTAAACTGTTCACATAGCACATGGTTGGTCTCGGGGAAGTAAACTGTTCACATAGCACATGGTTGGTCTCGGGGAAGTAAACTGTTCACATAGCACATGGTTGGTCTCGGGGAAGTAAACTGTTCACATAGCACATGGTTGGTCTCGGGGAAGTAAACTGTTCACATAGCACATGGTTGGTCTCGGGGAAGTAAACTGTTCACATAGCACATGGTTGGTCTCGGGGAAGTTGGTTGTTCACATAGCACACGGTTTTCCTCGAAAACGGAATGGTACATGTATACCGATTTTGATCATTTCAAAGGTCTGTCGAAGTAGTAGAAAAATACTAGAAAATTAGAAAAATCTTTTTAGAAAGTAAAAAAATCGAAAAATCTTTTTTCTTAAACAAAAAAGGTACGTGCACACAAGCGCAGGTTTTTGTAGTAGTAGTGCGGTTGATGTTGAGATGAATTGAACGATCCAAGGGGTCTGACTGCAAGGGGTCTGCTAGAGGTTTAGAATAGAGATTTTGTGGTCAGATAGGTAAAGAGAGAGAACGTTTGAGCGGCTCTTGAAGCTGTTAGAAAAGATGAGCTGTTGCAAAAAGCATTATAGCTACAATAACGAAATGAGGAGAGCAGATAAGCAGGAGAAAGTTGATTCGGACATTATGAGCAAAAAATTGTATTCTGCCCAGGGTGTTTCTATTATCCACACTATGTGAAATCTATGCGCTATCCAGAAACGGATAGCGATACGATTTCTCTGTTGGTATGCGTCACAGGCTGTTTCTTCCAACCCGCAAAAAGAATGTGTATATCAAGATGACTGATCATGAGAAAACGGCAGTTCTTTCAGAGAGCGCGAGAGAGTGATATAAAAGAGAGGTTGCAGACGATCAGAGCATTTGTTTTAGTAGCTTTCTTGGATAGCGCATAGATTTGCGCTTAGATTTATGCGGGTTAGAGAAACACACTGATGCGTTCGCCATTTTTTACACACGTTTCAGGACTTTCTCCTAAGTTTCCGGTTCCCTAATGAATAGTCTTTCTGATGTGACCGCTTATTGGTAAGAAACAGGCTGATTCCACTTAATGAGAGATCTGCGTCACATGACAGAAAAGCGCTTATCTTGCCGCGAAACCGGGAATAAGCTCGAGGAAGATAAATTTTTGTTACTACCATTGTTATTCATTTTTATTATTTTTGTTATTGTTATTATTATTATTATCATTATTTTTTATTATGAAATATGTAATGTTGAAGGTGGATGCGAAGCTTGTAATGGACGTGGTGGCTCGGATGGAAGACACGGAGCCGTTCTCCGAGGAGCTCCTGGCAGCGATGAAGAGGCTCTGGGCGGACAACGGTGTACAAGAATGCTTCTCCAGATCGAACGAGTATCAGCTGAACGACTCAGCCAAATAGTCAGTCTAAGCTGCTCTTTTCACCACTCTTATTATAGATTTTGTATATTTTCTGTAACAGTTAATCATTTGTTCAAAAAACAAAAAATAGAATTTGAAATACATAAAATAAAGTATTGGAATCTCAATTGATGATAAATGCATTCATTCTTGCATACATGCATTTTCACGCGGAAAGTTATGAATGGAAATAATGAGCGAACCTTAATGAAGTGTTACACTTTCATTTAGGCCTCATTAATTATACGCAGAGGTTAAATAGTTACCGGATCAGCTACGTTGGCGTATACATGTTTGGCCCGGAAATGATCTACATTCTCTCCTCCTTCCGTTCTATTTGGCCCGGAAATGATCTACATTCTCTCCTCCTTCCGTTCTATTTTATTTGCCTCTACTTCTCTTTTCATTTTTTTTTTGCCTTTACTCATCCCTTTTGCAACTCATTCGGCGCGTAGAAACCTGCTTCAGACCGGTCTCATTTAACGCCTGCTTATACGTTCTGAAGAGCATCATCTTAACGAACAATAGCAGGGCCTTGAAAACGAATGCTCGAGATTGACTTCCAGAGAGATTAAAGTTTCACTTTTTATTGTTCTTCGGCAGTTTAACATTATTCATTCATCATAAGAATGAATACAACTCTTCTGGTCGATAGAATGAGCACAGCTGTACTTTTGAACTGCATTTGTTAATACGCCAAAAAATCAACTTTTTGACGCAGACATTGACTTCGTTAGGGAAACACAAAACATCAATAATTACAAAACATGGATTAAAATTGCAACAAAAGGAAATTGAAACCAATCTATCCGTTTGGTTTCAAATAATACGAAAAGAGGCTTGCCAATTTGTTTAATCGATTGATTGGTTCGTTTTTTGGATTCGTTATATTTTCATTCATTTATTGATAATTCATTTATTCATTTATTGATTGCAGTTTCCTGGATGACCTGGAGAGATTAGGCGAAGTGAACTACCAGCCAACGGAACAGGATATCTTGAGAACGAGAGTTAAAACGACTGGCATCGTCGAAGTTCACTTCACCTTCAAGAATCTCAATTTCAAGTGTGTCCTATTCTCAATTGTTTTTATTGCTAAAGTTTGAGTTGTAATAAAATTTAATGTTGATGGTTTCTGTATTAGAGAGGGTTTTTAATTCAATCCAATTCAATTCTTTATTCCAGTTGTACATGTAGAAGTTATTGCAATGGATGACTGCCACGGATGTGGGATCAGTGTTCGAAAGAAAACAGTAGTTGAGTGCAATGGTCAGAACCGAAAACATGAAAATAGGAAAATATTCCTAAAAAAGAGTAAATCTACTAACTTAATGCTATATTTTATCAAAGCACATAAAAAGAAATCAAGTTTCGAGTGTTTGGAGCGATCGTAGCAAGCTGAAAATTTCTATGAAGCATTCTGAATGCTTTTTCTTGCTCTAGTTCCGACTACAGTTCACCTGTTATTTTCAATTGAAAAAAACAACAGTTTTTCAGCAGAGAGCCTAGAAATGGGATAAAGATCAAGCGATAAATCAGGTTGAAAAAAATGAAGAAAAAAATCACTGGCTTCCCATTTTCCTAGGTTTTTGCTTGGTTGAGCGGTCATTTCCTAATTACTTTGGTAAGTTTGAGTGGTTTACGACTCCGACCTTTTGACCTTGTTAAATAGATTCTTGTTATTCTAACTTTCTCCTCCGAACCACCTTGTTTTCGGCCGCTAATGGCGGTTGAACGTAGTTATTGTTGTTGAATAATTGCGGATCTACTTGTGGAACGGAAACTTCACTTTAGATCAAATTTTGAAGGGACCTTTTTAGGTAGTTACGCAAAAATTTTACCCATTGACTCTTCCCAAAGCGTTTCAGTTCCTTTTAGTGCTTCTCCGCTCCCCTGTTAGAGGTTTTCTGTAGTGTTATCGTTTCTGTTATAAACCAGGTATAGGCACACATGAATCACCCGCCCCCCTTGGCCTTCAAACCATTCAAATTTCTTCCGTCATCTGCCCTTCAAGGATTGGAAGTGTTTTATTGATGATACTTTTTCTTCTTCATATTCGGGATGCTTCATATTAATTAATAAATTCAATCAAAATCTAAACTATTGTATCTGGAAATTAAAAAAAAAATTAGAAAAAAGTTTTGGTGAACTTTATCTAAAGAAAATAATTCTATCAATAACCCAGTTTGTTCTCTTCAAATTTCAGTATTTTTGTGTATTTACTAGAAAAATTATTGATTGTGATCTTTCTAAGCAGCTCAAGAATTGGTAGTCAAATGAAAGGCAAAAGCTGTGAGCATAACTAGTTTACTTTGAAGAGATTGTATTGTATAGGTAGGGGTGCATGTGTGCCATAATGTCAACGTGTCTGAATATTACAAAAGGTCCAAATAAGACAGGAAAATCCTCTTGAACCGAAGGGGTTTAGAAAAGTTGGTCTCTTTCCAACTGCACATCCCTCACCCTTTTCCTCAGCCACTAGTTCTGGAGGATTCAGTCTCTTCAGAAAATCACGTACACTGCCTCTGAACAGGCATGAATTTGAAGAAAAAGCGTTCTTTCGGGGTGGACAATCAGTCTTGTCCTTGAATATGCAAAAAGATGAGAGATGAAAATGGCTCCCTGATTCAGGCTATTCGACGTGGGAGGCCAGCGGTCGGAAAGGAAGAAGTGGATCCACTGCTTTGAAGATGTCACTGCCATCATCTTTTGCGTCGCAATGTCAGAGTATGACCAAGTGCTGCATGAAGACGAGACTACGGTAACTCTTTTCAATCTATTTAATTTTCATTCTTTTTTAAAAATTCTATTTAATCCTTCCTTCCGGTGTCATCAAGAAAATTTCCGGAAACAAAGCTATCAAAAGAAGAAAAAATTCAAAAAAGTCAGAAATATAACATATAAGAAGATGCTGGGAATAATTTTCGCCAAAATGCTCGAAATGTTGTTCCTCAGCCAAAAACTTTATTTCGCCAAGATTTCGAGTATGCGAACTTGGGAGAAGGAAATTCCGTTATTTGTCTTTTTTTAGCTGCCAAAATAGGGACGAAGAATCGGCCACCATTTCGCAGTGCCAAATGATGAATGACTCTGTGGCCAAGTTTTGTTCCTGCCAAATCACGGACAATTTTGTTTTTTCCTTTGTGACATGTTTTGGCACTGCCAAACTCGGCTCTTTTTTTGGAACACTTTTTGTCACTACCAAATCAGGGACAATTTTGTTTTTCTTTCGTGTCATGTTTTGGCACTGCCAAACTCGGCTCTTTTTTAGAACACTTTTTGTACGTTGAACAAAGCTCCGCAACGACCTTATATTAACCACTTCTAGCGACGTACCCCAACCGAGTTTAGTAAACAGTTGAGAAAAATGTATGTTGCTGCGCTAGTACGTAAAGATTTGTGTGGCGGTTGTAGTCGGTTTAATTACCCAAGTTTGAGGTAAAGATTCGATCCGGCTCGTTGAAAGACGTAGCCTGAACCACACATTTAAAGAGATCAAAGTCTAGTATTGGCACTCCCCAAAGAGTTCCTGAGATCGATCCTCCATCATCCCAGAAATGAGGCTAAGGAGTTGCAGGGGCTACAAAAAAAGCCCGATTTTGGCAGTGACAAAACAAGGACAAAAATCCCGGTTCTGGCAGTGGCAAAACAAGGACAAAAAAACCCCGATTTTGGCAGTGACAAAACAAGGACAAACAAAAACCCGATTTTGGCAGTGACAAAACAAGGACAAACAAAAAGGCCGGTTTTGGCAGAGACAAAATAAGGACAAAAAAAGCCCGATTTTGGCAGGAAAATAAGAAGTACACAAAAAAGCCCGTTTGTGGCAGTGACATAAGCAGTTACAAATTTTGTCCCTTCTTTAGCAGTGACAAAACGAGTACAAAGTAGAAAGCTTGTTTTTTGACGGTTTTTTCTTGGCAGGCCCGTCAAAACGCATGTTATTTGCTGCCATTTATCATGGCGCTTTTTTCCGTTTCTTGCCATGGAAAAGCTTGGTTTTTCAAGGGAAATCTGCCCGAGGAACAACATTTTGAGCATTTTGGCGAAAATTATTCCCAGCATCGTCTTATATACATATGTATGTACAATATATATAGAAAACATTAGAGAGAAAAAAGGGGGAGGAAAAAGAAATATTAATACAGAACTGAAGATATTCGACTAGAGAGCGAGGTGAAATAAGATGAATAGAAAGAGAAAGTTTAATTTCAATTAGTTGGAAATCTAAAAGTGTTCGAAAAACCTGTAATTCGCACGTGGCAGGAAGCTATTTCTATATAATGAAGAGAAAGAAAAACAATGCTTGATCTCGATAATAAGTAATAAGTTGTATTTTCCTATTCATCATAGTTCACCAGAACTAGAGAATTTGGAAAAAACACCATTAATTGAGTGTGGGTTTGAAGAAGAGTAATGGAGCGTTAGAATTGAACTTTTCACTTTCTCAACGTAATCTCTGTCAAGTGTCCTCTTTGAACGCTCCAATGTCTCACCACGAATCGCCGGGAGAATGAAAATGGACTACGGTATTTTTATATTTACGTCCAACAGTAAACGTTATAATATATTTACGTCCAACCGTAAACGTTATAATATATTTACGTCCAACCGTAAGATTTATAATATAAAAATTACCGTAGTCCATTTTCATTCTCACGGCAATTCGTCGTGAGACATTGGAGCGTTCAACGAGGACACTTAACAGAGATTACGTTGATGAAGTGGAAAGTTGAATTCTAAAGCTCCTTCTCTGTCTATAACCTCTAACTCACGTTTCATTATTCCAGACTCCCCAGCTAGGATATTGGTTAAACTTTTCAACGATTAGTAGTGTCCTTTGTTGAAGTGGACTCTCGATTGAACTCGATTGTATCGATTGAACTCATGACTGAGCAATGTTTGATTTCAGAATAGAATGCACGAATCGCTGAAGCTGTTCGACTCAATCTGCAACAACAAATGGTTCACGGACACATCCATCATCCTCTTCCTCAACAAGAAGGATCTCTTCGAAGAGAAGATTAAGAAGTCCCCACTCACCATTTGCTTCCCCGAGTATTCAGGCCGGCAAGACTATCACGAAGCCTCCGCTTACATTCAGGCCCAGTTTGAGGCCAAGAACAAGTCTGCTAATAAGGTCAGCATAGCACTGTTATTCATTCATTCATAAATAAATTCATCTGGTTATTCATGAATTTCATAGTCGATGTGACATGAAAGAAGCGCCAAAATTGATATATTTTCACACGGCTTCACCATTTTTCGAGGTCGCCATGAAGATAATGCGAGAAAGTGAATCGAATTTATCTTCCTTTCCATTCAATTCTGAGGGTTGGAAACTCTCCTCGTGATGAAACTACCTAGACATCGCTCTCAAAATAGTGAATCGGAAACTTTCCGAAAATGATCATTCTCAATCAAACACACCCTATGATAGATTAGAGAGCCACAGAATGCGTGGAAACGAGCTTAGATTTGTTGTATCACGTTATAATTCTCTTTGTGCTTCGATTTCAATGGAACAATATATTGAAGCATTTCACTCAGACTATTCTGGAAGTTTAATTTTTCCATGCAGAAGCCAATAGCTGCGTTAGTGATACTAGCTATCTCATGATATCTACTAGCTATCTCATAATATCTACTAGCTATCTCATGATATCTACTAGCTATCTCATGATATCTACTAGCTATCTCATGATATCTACTAGAGATAGCATCGGGGAAAAACGAACCGAAACTTGATGCTCAATTCTTATAAATTTAAAGAGACCAATTAAAATTATATGTAAATATGATAATTTATGTTGAAGCACTGATTTAGTCAGAAAAAAGGCGAATTGACTAATTAGATTATTTGTAGAGTTAATTGAAGCCAGTTATCTATGCAAACCACAACTTCTGATTCTTTTTGAAGGGTTTCTCGTTATTCTTTTATAAGATGTTGGGAGAAAATAATGTAAGTATTTAACTGCAATAAATTCATTTTCTATCTCTCCAAAAAATTACTCGAATTTTGTTATTCATTTCTTATTCCTTTAAAATTTTATCATACATTTGAATTTTGATAAGAGAGATGTCATTTTTAGGAAATCTACTGTCACATGACATGTGCGACTGACACAACCAACATTCAATTCGTATTCGACGCTGTCACTGATGTAATCATTGCGAACAATCTACGAGGATGTGGTCTTTATTAGGACCATTCATTATGCTGCGGTCAATGTGCAACTAGGAGAGGTTCCATACAGTCACAAGAAAGAGTGAAAGACGCTCTTCTGATTGGGAAGCTGTAGTTTTTTCTCTTCTTTGCTGCATTTCGTTCTTTCTAATGCGTATATTGATTGATTGAGTGAATAATTGATCGGTTCATTGACTCAGCTCGGGGTCGCCTTCTCTAGTTATGCCATGTGAACTTGAAGATTTCATTAATCTACCTAACCAAAATAGCCCTCTTCAAATGTCGTACATTCTCATGATACCCCTCTCCATGCTGTGTTACACAAGACGCCATTTACAGTATTAGAATTGTTTAAATTTGGTTCCATTTCACTCTAGGCAATTGGATGAAGGATTAGTCAGAATTAGATTAATATTGTGTGTTCTTTTTTCATCAGAGGTCTCATTATTTCATAGGAGAAGAAAAAGGTATTCAAAGAGAGAAGCTGTTTGGTGCAATTCACAGATTCCGCACTCACTCTTCAATGCTTATTCTTGTCTTCCGATTCTCCTTTTTTTATTTATCAATAATTTCACACCGAATTAGTTGACTTTCTGTGTCGGGAATCACGACAGTTCGATCTTCTTCACCTTTTTCTTTCCCCTTTTCCGCTTGCTCGTTTAAAACTCATTCGTATTTATAGGAATGACTTGTTGGGAAAAACCCTTTAGAAAAATAACCGAAGTAAATAATTAGATTGTAATAATCATATTGATTGATGACGGAAGGAGAGTTGCGATTGGTTGTTTATTTTGTGTATTTACAGATTATATGTTCAGATATTTTGTTATGTTCCCTTTCCCCTCTCTCTTTTTCATTCTTCTCCTATTCTTTACTTCTTGATAGGCTTTAAAGAAGGTCTCGTACTAATGAGTAACAATTTAATAACACATATATATGTATAATTCTCTTCTGATTAGAACACCTTATCGCCTTCAAAGGGAGAAATGGTTGTTATACTTTACAGAAAAAGGTAAAATTACTGATGAACAACTAAGAATAAGTCTCGCTCTGTCATCTCTCTTTTTTCTCTCTCTCAGAGTTTATTTAACAGTTTAAGCCTCTTATAGATGAACTCATTCCTAGTTAGACAACGTTGGGGTTATAAGTTAGTTTTCCTGACTTACCTTTAGCTCTTCCAATGGTGAGTTAAGCTTGACCAGTTACTGATAACATTGTGATTTTTTTTCGAGCCCTACTAATTGCGACGGAAGTAGACTAGGAATGTATTTTATAAGTCTCAAGACTGATTCAGGACTCCACACTATCCTGAAGCAGTCTTGAGTTGAATCAACGTCTCCAGCTTCTTGTAAAAGTAACAGATAGAAAAAAAGGGCAAGGTTTTTCGCAGAGAAATCGGGCTAATTTGTGCGCAGCCTGAGTAAGCCTTGAAAATCCAGAACTTTGTTATCTATTAAACCAAATACTTTATATGTTTATCAATCTTTCAGTTGGCGTGTCCAGTTCCTTCAAATCGGTGGACAGATAATGACATATTTTCTAAAATAGAAATTGCTGGAAGCTCTTATCATGCAAAAGTTCCTTATTGAGGTATAAGGAGCATGATTGGAACCTTAACGGCATTTCTGATTTGTCTTCAGCATAAAAATTATATAATGTATAACAAGAGTGACCTTCTTCACAGTTATCGGGAGCTTTTAAAATTTTTGTCTCTGAAAAAAATCGAACCAGAAGTATAAAACTGAGGTGTCTAATTAACCAAATTGAAATTAAATAAGAAAACTAACCGTTTTCGCCTACATTCTGGGCCCCTGATTTTCTCGGCTGTTCAGCAGAGATAAAGTCTTAGCTTCTTGCTTCAAAAATTTTACTTTCAAGGAGTGATTCGAGATTGTTCGATAGCTTCGTAGCAGCCCTTCTTTCCCCAAAATATGTCAAGTTCGTAGCAGCCCTTCTTCCCCCAAAATATGTCAAGTTATTCCTTCTGCTTTTATGTTCTGTGAATTACTGTTCATTACATTGAGTTTAATAATGAATAACTTGAAATGTTTTAAAATAACTTATTTGTGGAAGTTTTCGACCTATCTGGATTTAAAAAAAAAAATGTTCTTAATATGTTTTGTTCTGTTTACGAGAGTATTTTCTTCTCTAGTCGTGTCAGCCCTACTTCTTTCCCATTTTACCCTGCCCCACACCGATGTCTCCGCTCCCCATACCATGACTCTCCGCCCCTATCCGCTTAATTTTCCCTTATTAAAATATTCGAATCCGATAATCTGTAAGGTTTTCGAACGCTCTGCCAAAATTGCTTCATGAACGCAGTTTCTTCTTTTTGGACTGAAACTTTATTATGCTTTTACGTTATACACAAATGCTCATTTATTAGAAAACCCTTGAATTGTAATGTGGTTTTCACAGAACTTCGTCAAGTAAAAGAAGAAGTTAGGTGGATGTGGTTTCCTTGACGAGCGAATCCCCGTGTTTCTCAAGTATTGAGATGACCGAGTGAAAGAGAGAGAAAGGGATTCTGAGATTATCGAGCAGGAAGCTCTAGATCCTGCTGTTGTAAAAGGAGGCCGGAATGATTTCCTAGCCGACCTGTTTTCCTCCGTTTGTACTTCTAGTCGCAGTAAGCTCTCACCATCCACGATTGTTTTCTCGCACTATTTAAGCTGTTAATTTTCGTATTGGAGCCAAATTGTCAATGATCTTTTCTAATGCGTAAAGTTATTCGCTGATTGGGAGTCTAAACACACTGTGAATTCCTTTCAAACGCTTTATCTCAAATTCAGAAACATGGAAAGCCAAAAAATAAACATATTTAGGTGTTGGAAGTTTGAAATTTAGATATGATTCGGACGGTACGATATGGGCGGAAATTTAATTCAAACCCTTCATCTCAATTTCCAGAACTTAGAGCGCCAAAACTCGAGGATCCCAAAGTTCTGCTGAACTGATGAAAACATTTTGAGTTGAAGTTTTGAGGGCCATTACTAAAGCACGCCTGCACGCTGTGCACGCACGCTGCACGCTAAATCATTACTAATGCACGCCGTGCATGGGGCGGAGTTAAGAATTTTCGAATGGACACAGCGTGCATTAGTAATGATTTAGCGTGCGTGCACGGCGTGCTTTAGTAATGGCCGTTTTGAGGTTGAAACAATGTTTTTTCATTCGTATCAGAATTCGGGTCATCTTGTCGATCGGACTAAATAAAGCGATGAGTTTTTTCAAAAAAAAAAAAAACACTTGTCGTGAAACTGATATAAAGGATATACACAATCAGTTTAGTTCAAATAATTCGCAAAAAAGAAGCTAATGTTAAAAACTTGAAGAAAAAATCATTTTACTGTCAAATTATTCGATTTATAAATATTCAAAAAAGACAGAAAAATTTAGATCTCAAAGATTCTCCATCAACTTTGAAGTTCATCATTTACTACATACACACCGCTAGAAAAACTGGCGGAATAGTCGTACAAAAATTTTTTTCAACTTGATAAACTTACAATGTAAATCGAATTGTTCAAAAATGAAGAAAAAAACCTTTAAAAAGTTAGTTGATAGCGAGAAAGAGATTAATAGAGAAAAAAAGGCGATTAGAGTAAAATCTGCTGATGATCTACGTGCTCTCGAGAAAATATGTACATTTACCAAAACCAATAAGTGATGCACAATTACTTTTGTGCTCATGTTGGAGCGCCGAAATAAGAAGTGGTTCGATCCGTAAAGAAGTCTGATAGTGCCTATTGCGGCCCACGACGCCTGTCTTTGACCCCGGCTATCTTAGGTTTTATCTGATAAGGACACTGAGGCCCGCCGAAAGTACGTCCAAAAAGGACTAGAAGGCTCGTCGAAAGTGGAAATTAGCCTGAACAAAGACCTGTGGGTTGCAATATAAAGTTTTTTCAAGAGGAAACGGTGTTTTATGGTTCAACAACAACTCGCCGATGCAGCAACAGCTTCATCAACTGTTTTGCTTACTTCATCAATCTAGCAGTTCATAAAATTTTCTCTTATTTTCTCGGTTCAAACGGCTGCAATTGTTTAATTTTAGGGATTTCCTAAGGTTATGCATCGCACTCTCTTAGAAGACTCAAATTTTTCTGAAATTTTCTGTTACAACTAAAAACCGATGATAGTTTGAAGACTTGTCTTCTGGTTATATGTTTGACATTTCAATCTATGTCACGCATTATTCTGTTTGACCTCTCCCCTTCTTTGACCCTCGAGCTGTTTGACCCGTTATCCTGCTTGACCCCTCTACTTCTCTGACCCCTCAACCTGTTTGACCCATTATCCTCTTTGACCTTCTTCTTCTTTGACCCCTCAAGCTCTTTGACCCATTATCCTGTTTGACCCTTCAACCTGTTTGACCCAAAAACAGTTTGACCCTCAACCTGTTTGGCCCTTTAACCAGTTTAACTCCTGCTTGTTTGACCCCTCTACCTGTTTGTTCACTCGACTTAATGTTTTCTTTCAGAGCTATGACTGCAGCGCGAAGGCTACCATCGCGGACTAATCAGAAATTAAGTATTCATTTCCTCAACGGACTGATCCAAACGAAACGGAGAGTTTAAAAATTGCTTGTAATTGTACAAAACTGACTTTGCCCACTCCTAACATACAAACCATTATAAATACACGCGATCATTCAGTCAGTTTCCGCTGTTTCTACCAGGATATGTCTGTATCTCATTACAGAAAAGCGCGTAATTTTCTACAAAATACGAAGAAAAAAAAGCAAAGAAGTAGAAAAGGTCGAAAAAATTTAAATTGACTCAAAAACACCACCGGCAGAATTTGTATGCGGTTTCTTCTCTTCTTCGTGCCTTCCCCTTTACGCTCAATACAGGGTGACCAAAAAGTACCTGAAAAAATGTTTAAGAATGTTTAACGCGCTCTATTGCGCGACACAGTGAACCAATTTTTGTTTTCGTTTTTTCCATGATAATGCTCTGAGACTCGTTGTTTCTTGGTTCAGGTTTCATAACTCTAGCTTTAACTTAACAGATATGGCGAAATCAAGTCCTCTCCCACTGCGATTATTGCAATGTACAACTTTGGTCCTACCGTAGGGAAATTGCGTGCGAAAATTGGCTGAGATGGTTCGGCCATGTCACCAGAGCATCGACGGAAACTCTAGCCAGCCTACAATCTCGAAGTGGACGGTCGGCGACCGAAGCAGCGGATTCAAATGCTATCACGGCTATTGTTTGGTCGCTTTCTCTCCATAGATCTTTAATAATCCACTGACCAGCATGGTTGAACCCGATATCTAACAGGATTATTTTCTAAGATCATATTAGAAGACTGTATCAAACTGCTCATGTAAACCTAAGGTTTTTTGTTCATATAAAACACTGAAAATAGGGGGTTAGGCCCCAATTCTCGTATTTATTTAAAATTACTTTTAAAAAGATGAAGTAAAATCAAAAAGTTTGAGAAGAAGGGCTTTAAAAGTTTTGAAATAGGTTTTGTGTGGAAAAATGTCGATAAGAAGTCTCTTCATTGTAAAAAAAAAGTTAGAAAAAAAGGGTTTCAATGACTTTAAAGTATATGATGTTGCCCTGTTAAGACAGATATTATACATTGGATAATAGAAACCGGGCAAGCTATACTCAAAGATACAATCGTTGATTTTCGTTTGTCATTGGTGGCAATGTTTTATGAAGTTTCTCCATCATCAAAAGCGGCAAAAAGTAACGCTTCTCTTAAACTCCCACCTAATCTATTTATGTAATGTTGAACTTTTTCATTATTTTAGGCGTTTGTACACAATTCTTTTGATTGAACAACATTGAAAGGAAATAAAAAGCTTTAACAAAAGTTGTAAAAATCCAAAAAATTATATAAAACAAAATCAGCCAAGGTTAATTTTACTTGGTGACGACTTGAGAAGCTTGGTGACTATTCCAGTCGAGAGCGAATGGATTAATGGAATCACATCAAAATTGAATGTTAAAAAAAACGGAAGGGGCATTTCTTGCACTCAAAAAACTGCGAGCAACCTTAATAACTGACTTCAATTACCCGAATCAGGATCAGTCTCCTCGACATGAGCGACGATTAATGCAACTCTACAAAATTGTATTAAGGGTCCGGGAAGCAAAGACGTAGGACGTAGAGCCTTAAAAATGTAGAACAGAGTTTCTCTTTGATTGCTCCGATCCGCTGTAGACCCGCGAAAACCATGCTGATGAGTTGATGAGCTTGATAAAACCGCTCTCTCGCAGGTGAATTTGACATTTATTATTACATTATATGTCATTTACATTTTTTATACATTCTTTCATATGTTTAATCTAGAATCTCATTAATCCTACGAGTGTACACCTTTGGAAGAGGTCGATTCAGCTAGTTCGCGTCCTTGCGCAAAGGATAAAGGGACGGCTTTGTGAAAAGGGCAGGCTACTTAGGTTCCGGTCTCTTTCGTGGATTAGAACTGGGTAACCTGACCAAGCTACTAAATTAGGCTTGAGCTGACAACTCTTCTATACCAGAGACGGCGGGGCCAATCTATTGCCCTTATTCAATTAGTTAGCAGGATAAATTACCGACAACCACGATTGGCAATGTCCGGCTACCTACTTGATTAAGCAATCACATGCAGACCCCTTCCTTGTTTTGAACCAAGGTTTCAAGCTTTCCAAATCCACATAATGCTGGGGCCTCTCAGAGTATTGATGTAATATTTGATACATTTATCTCTAATTCAATGAATTTATCCCGAATTTCAGTAATTTCAAGTTCATTCTCCGAATTTTTTTGTTTCTTCACTTTGCCGTTCCCTTCCCGATACAATGGCTATTGGCGACTACCTGCACACAAAAAAGGTTATGAATAGTCATATTTTCGAAAGTATGAGAATGGAACTATATACTTTAAAAGTATTCCAAAAGCATGCCGCACACAAGTATTGCTATTCATACTTTGAAAGTATGAACAGCAATAAAATGAAAGTATGCTAGGGATACTTTGAAAAAATGATGTCTATACAATGAAAGTATGCTGACAATACTTTGAAAGTATGCTTTCTATACATAAAAGTATGCTAAATATACTTTGAAAGTGTGCTGTCTACAAAAAGAAAGTATGCTGTTTCTTGGGTTTTCATTCAGAAATTTTTCTTTGTTTGTGACTTTCCCGAAGGGCATTTTTTCCCGAAAGGCGTTCCCGTAGGGCCTTTATCAAGGAGAGCGCTTCACAATCAAAAATTTTTTTCGGTGCCTTTCTTCCTGAATGGCCGTGTTAAACGATTTACACGAAACGAATAGTATGTGTGTTTCTCCCCTACAAAGTAATCGAGATAATAAGTGTATATAGAGCAACCTAAGTCACCGGGTTTGATAACTGGATAAGTGTCAAGAACAGGAAGATAGCCACCAAATCATACTTTCAATAGTATTCCATTCATACATTGATTGTTTGCCTCTCTAGCATACTTTCATACTTACGCGCATGAATACATTCAAAGTGTTACTATTCTTAAATCATCAAATTCTAAGTTACACAGTGTAAAGGCAGTGACGCCTGGTTAAGATGACAAATGATTGAACTATCGCACAGAAAAAAAAGCTAGTCCAACGGAAGGGGATCGAACCCAGACCATCTCGACTCAAATCGGGAGCATTATTTGGCTCAATTCACGACGTCTTCATTCTTTACTACAGTGATCTTTATGTCCACCTCGTTGGAATCTTGTCTACTTGCTTCAATTCTTACGTTATCACAAAACACTTCTGTAAATAAAAGTTGATGTTATAAAGTTGTTCATAACATTTGAAGTTCTAACTTTCTCTTTCATTGAAAAAGTGTGACTTCATTAGACCTTCTTCTATTCTTCCGATCCCTTGGAACAACCTTAATGATATGTGGAACACATAAGACTGCTTCATGATTGACACGAAGAGGTTCAAGATCTGTCTTTGCTTTACTGAATGTTTTTGTATTTCATGTATTTCGGTTGTAAACAATAATGCGCTTTTCAACGATAAGAAAGAGATGGTTCAGACTTTTTGCCCGTGTTGTTGCCGAATTATATGGTCCAACAATATGTAGCACACTTAAACCAATCGATATGTGTCGCGTCTTCGTCTTTATATTCAATCTATAACAGATGAATTTTCTCATCCATCACAGGCAAATATCGTGGGACTTTTACGTAGTAGTAAAACATGTGTTCCATCAACTAAGCAAGTTGGGATTCAGTTTTTTTCCGGTGAAAATTGTAGGGTTCGTCTCGAATTTACCCCTTCGGTCCTTGCGATAGTTTAAACATGACTCGAATTCACCCCTTCGGTCATTGCGATAGTTTATACATGACTCGAATTTACCCCTTCGATCCTTGCGATAGTTTAAACATGACTCGAATTTACCCCTTCGGTCCTTGCGATAGTTTAAACATGACTCGAATTTACCCCTTCGGTCCTTGCGATAGTTTAAACATGACTCGAATTAACCCCTTCGGTCATTTGCATAAATTTGCATACCCTTTAAAACTTTGGGCCAATTTTAGAGATATACTTAATTTTTTTAACCAGAAATGTTTTTCAAGTAACCCTTAACATGACCTCATTTTCAGTTTTATTGTTTTAAAGTTTTTTAAAGTCAGTTTAATGCAGTTTAAAACGAGTGATTTTGTCACTTTTTCAATGCGGATATGCAAATTCGTCGATATCGAATGCGTTTCTCTGACTTATTCGTTTCTTTCAATCTGTTTCAAAAATTTCATTCCTTCATTCTGTCCTCACAGTGAGTGGTTGCTCTCCACGGTTTTCGTCATGGTTGCTTACACGTCTCAACAAAAAGCAGAAGCTGTGCTCCTTTTTGTTGATCGCCAATCATCGTACATCTCATTCGCTTCTGGATGGCGTGCTCTTCATGGGTGAAACTGTCAAACTCCTACGCGGAACACCATAGAGTTCTGGAAACGAGAACTGAAGAAGGATGGGTCATTTGCAAGAAAGGATCGTGAGGCAACAAGGTGAGATTAAGCTCTGCATTTTGACCTCGCAGCGGAAATTTTTATTTTTGCAATTGAAACAGTTGTTATTATTTCCGGCCTGTGCTCGATGAGTACACGAAAATCAAGATCTTGCACAACTTCAACGCCAATCCCCATGTCACCATTAGAAGGGCGGTGGAACAACTTTCCGTGTCTCGCACTTCCATCCATCGCAAACACTGCCAGTTTTACCCATTCAAATTCCGCACCGTGCAGCAGCTTCTACCTGCTGATTATGCAGCACGTCGAGTGTTCGCTCTTGACCAACTGTCCCGGTTACCAGCTGATCCCCCCTTTCCGTAACATTGTCTTCAGCGACGAAGCGGTTTTCACAGTCGCAGGGTTGATGAACAAACAGAATTACCGGTATTGGTCAGAGGACAATCCGGAGTGGAACATAGAGGTCCCTCTTTACTCACCCAAAGTAATGGTCTGGTGTGGCCTAGCGTTCGATCGTTTGATCGGACCATTCTTCTTCGATGGGAGTGTCAATGCACAAACGTACATTCAACTTCTTCGCGATAAAGTTCTCCCAGCGCTTTAGGCTATGCCTAATTTCCCCAATCTCATCTTCCAACAAGATGGCGCTCCACCACACTATGCGCGGTTGGTATGGAATTGGCTGGACACCAACTTCCCGGCGAGGTAGATTGGTAGGGCATCGCCGAATTTACCCTGGCCTCCTCGCTCACCGGACCTGATCCCACTGGACTTATGTTTATGGGGTTACCTCAAGGCCAACGTTTAAAAAACTCCTATCGTCGACGTCAATCATCTATAAGATCGGATTGTGCAAGAGTGTAACGATCTCCCTCTCTCTATCCTTCCCAATGTCTACCGCTCATACGAAGAGAGACTGCAGATATGTCTCAATAACAACGTTGGACACGTTGTCTGAAGAACAGACCGACAGCATTTCACTTTTTCCATTTTAAACACATTTCTCATTCATCCATCTGATAATTACTATTTGCATAAAACGTATCGCTTAATGAAGTTTTGCATATCCGCATTGAAAAAGTGACAGAATCACTCGTTTTAAACTGCATTGAACTGATTTTAAAAAATTTAAAACAATAAAACTGGAAGTCAGGTCATGTTAAGGGTTACTTGAAGAACATTTCTGGTAAAAAAATTTAGAAAAAACTTCTATCTATCTCCAAAATTGGCTCAAAGTTTTAAAAAATATTCAAATTTATGCAAATTTTCTGAAATTTCAGATTCATGCGTCCTATCAGGAGTGTAGGTGCTTCTGAAAATTTCATCACATTCGGTCAACTCTGCGAAAAGTTATTAAGGAAATTCGATCATCAATTTATGATGGGACACCCTGTATACATATATGTATAACACTCTGCCAGTACCCACCCTGTATACATATATGTATAACACTCTGCCAGTACCCACCCTGTATACATATATGTATAACACTCTGCCAGTACCCACCCTGTATACATATATGTATAACACTCTGCCAGTACCCACCCTGTATACATATATGTATAACACTCTGCCAGTACCCACCCTAGGACGGGACACCCTGTATACATATATGTATAACACTCTGCCAGTACCCACCCTGTATACATATATGTATAACACTCTGCCAGTACCCACCCTGTATACATATATGTATAACACTCTGCCAGTACCCACCCTGTATACATATATGTATAACACTCTGCCAGTACCCACCCTAGGACGGGACACCCTGTATACATATATGTATAACACTCTGCCAGTACCCACCCTGTATACATATATGTATAACACTCTGCCAGTACCCACCCTGTATACATATATGTATAACACTCTGCCAGTACCCACCCTGTATACATATATGTATAACACTCTGCCAGTACCCACCCTGTATACATATATGTATAACACTCTGCCAGTACCCACCCTAGGACGGGACACCCTGTATACATATATGTATAACACTCTGCCAGTACCCACCCTGTATACATATATGTATAACACTCTGCCAGTACCCACCCTGTATACATATATGTATAACACTCTGCCAGTACCCACCCTGTATACATATATGTATAACACTCTGCCAGTACCCACCCTAGGACGGGACACCCTGTATACATATATGTATAACACTCTGCCAGTACCCACCCTAGGACGGGACACCCTGTATACATATATGTATAACACTCTGCCAGTACCCACCCTGTATACATATATGTATAACACTCTGCCAGTACCCACCCTGTATACATATATGTATAACACTCTGCCAGTACCCACCCTAGGACGGGACACCCTGTATACATATATGTATAACACTCTGCCAGTACCCACCCTAGGACGCCCGAACATGTTAAAAATATTTGAAACGACCGCTCATTTGAGCAGTTGCCTAGAAAAATGAGGATCGATGGAGAAATGAAGGTCAGAGAAAAAAAGGGAAGAAATTTGAAAGTTTTAAAGCTCAATAATGTTAAAACTGACTCACTTCTGGGTACGCCTTTCGTGCAAATGAGCGACGGCTTTTCTAATTTTTTTTCATTTATTTCACGGGAAATGTTGCGCACTCTAAGAAATTTTCATGAAAACGCTTCTCTTGCACCAATATGACGAGATAAAACTTGCTAATTAACACAGTTTTCACTGTTCCACCAGTGAGAATTACTCTAGTAGTTCACTCTCTTTATCCAGTTCGGTTGTGTCAGATAGTGTTCTAAATGGCAGCTTCTCTAATTTATTTGGCAGAAGATTTTCGTCATCATCTAAATATATGGCTCTCATCGTGCTTAAACTGTTAAAAAACATCATTAAGGTTTTTGACTATTGTTATACATTTTTCACTCATTTGTATCGCGCAAATTATAGCCAATGCATCCATAAAAATTTGCGGTAAAACAATTTTTTTTTCCTTTGTGAACTTGTAGGGTGAATTCGAGAAGAAAGCCTCAAGGAGAAAATAGGTCTTACAACAGCTCGATGAAAATAGGTCTTACAACAGCTCGATGAAAATAGGTCTTACAACAGCTCGATGAAAATAGGTCTTACAACAGCTCGATGAAAATAGGTCTTACAACAGCTCGATGAAAATAGGTCTTACAACAGCTCGATGAATGTTATGTTTCTTTATACATTATTATTACTCTTAGCTGAACTGGTTGACTATTTAACCTCTGCCTTCGTGCAGTTTTATACTGTAAGAAACCAAAAAAACTATTGGGAATTTTCCTACCGCGAAAACCCTGCTCGCGCGTGTAGAAAAAGAGGCTGATGACGTCACGCATGGCTTAATCCGAAGAAGAGATCCCTCCCTCTTGGGATCCCTTTCGGAGGTAATAGGAGAGGAGTTATTCTTTTTAACGATTAATTTCGGTAAGAGAAGGTGAGCAAGACTTTCTCTTTAATGAAGGACTCTCATGACAGACGACTGGCTTAGTCAACAGCAAAGACGAAAGTCTTAGATGTCTCTTGACTCATTCGGACTATTGCCTTTACTAAACCAATGAAGTTGTGATGCTAATTTGAATGCAATCGTTGATGAAATTAACTTTGGATACAGTATTTTAAGTTTTCATATCAGTTGTGAGCTCTTAAAAGTTTGATCGGAAGTTACTATGTTTAGTCGTAATTGAAGTACTTTTATTTCGTCAAGTCATTCGGCGGTCTTCTCACGCAATAGAACCGTTGGCTGCAGGTTGTGCAGCGGGAATTCGCATCGCGTGACATGAAGCGATTTGGGCTACCCTGAAGTATTTTCAAAAAGCGCTTGATCGTATCCAGCTATTGTTCCAAATGATTTCCGCACTGAATTTTTTGGAATCAGTGTCATTATATTCGAAATTGAGATGTTTTCATGCTTTCATCTTGCCTGGTATTTGCCACTGATGTCACTTTGAATAGGTGATTAAACGAGTCTAGCCAGTACACATCGTATTCCAACTCTTCGTTTCTTGACATCATTGATTCAAGTTTAAACAGTGCGTTATTTGCTGCGCTCTATAATTACTCCGCCTTGCTTTTTATACCGAATTTTTACCAATAAGTATTATAGTTTTGAAAATTTTCTCTTTTCTCGTGAGGGAACATTAAGTATTCATGATGAACTTTTTCGGGCACATTTTTTATTAGGGGGGGCGCACTTTACTTGGGGGGCTTTTTCTTTTTTGGCAAATTTAGTAAATGAATTGACAAAAAAGTTATAATATGAGCAAGTTTTATTATGCGATCTCGTTAGCCTCAGCGGTACGGCCTCGTTAGCGTAACCTTTGACTAAGCCTAAGCGAAAAAAACTGAATAATAGCTGAAAACAGCTAAATCAATTTCCTCAATTAGACTGTATAAAACTGAAATATTGTGGCTAAATGTTCTTTACGGCCTCGTTCTTAAGCCGTATGTCCTCGTTAGCATACAGTTTACCAAAGCCTTAGCGAAAAAATCAGTGAAAAGTGACCTGGCCCCCAAGTAAAGTGCGCCCCCCATGTAAAAAAGTGCCCTTTGTCGCCTTATTGCCGCTTCGCTCCAGCTTTGGTTGATCAATGATGTATCCTAGAGTTGCGATGTTTTTACCAAAAGTTTTAAAACTCATTCGGGCTTGATGGCAGATATTAATGAAACTGTACAAGTAATGGGGAATTAATATTCAGCAGTATAAACATTTGGAATTATTTTTTAAAGTTTTTTCTAAAGTTACGTTATTCATGTGAAAATAAGACTGCCGATAATCTTGTTAGGTTGACGTAATATGTGTGGAAAAATGCAATTTATTTTTTTGAACTCTTTATCTTTGAACTTTTATCAAATTTTCGGTAATTTTGACCATATGCTCTGCGTGATTAGACTATCCAACATCAAATTTATTCTTTATAACATGCGGCAATTTTTACTCGAACAAAAATTTCCTATCCCTGAAAATATTTTGGAACGTGATCCGTTATAGACATGAATGCCCATCAGATATCCATTGATTGAAGCCTGACATTGAGTTACTATATACTATATAAGTATATATATATAATTATTGATTTGCATGAACAAAATATACTACACAGAGCGGTATTGAACCCAGTGGTCGTTCTTTTACGCGGGAACAGATGCGTTACTGCTCCGACAGTGGATGAGGCATTTCTGATTCATGCGTCAACATTCATTAATAATTATATATGCAGCAAGACGTGGGTTCTCCATTCTCTAGAGGCGGGTAAAGTAGAAGAAGAAGGGGCTGAGATGGAATCAGAGGGCAGCCAATTGGTGGAGCCTTCAACATCTTCAACCACCTCAAGCCGGCTACCGCTCAAGATGTTCAAGAACGAATGTATCACTCAAGTAGAGCCGATCATTCTCACGCAGAGATGGACGGTCAGTCATTTGTACCAGGGGTTAAATAGTGACCGGATCGGTCCCCTCGGCGGATACATGTACACACACTATTGACAAAAACTCCCTCTCTTTTCTTACCCTTTTCCTTCATCCCCTCTTCTTTTTTCCTCCAAACTTTGAGCGGCGGATACATGTGAACCCAAATTGGGCGGCTCCATGTAACCCCTGATTTGTACCTGCATACGTCACATACTCTCTTGAGAATTTTTCAAAACGACCGTTCTACGATGGGAGGGGTTAGGAGTAATGAGGTACTCACCAGGGTGTTTCTCTCAACCGCAATGCGGGTGGTAAGAAACGATACTCACCCTCCAATACTCTTTAGCTCTAGCACCTTTTTCATTATTCCAGACTTCTTTGATCGAAGAACGGTCGTTTTTTTTTGTTGTTGAAACTTTCAAAAATTGTGAGTGACCTTTCTTGAGTTATACTTTAATATATTCATTTGCTAACGTGTTCAGGTACAAACATTATGTCTAACGGAATAATGAATAACGACCAATGATCCAGGAACGGTTCCCACATTTTAAAACACAATTTAGTTGACTGGTCTCTGTTATAACTCATTGAAATGATGATTGCATACGTAAAACTTATTTATTTCACCAGGAGCGCGTTCATCAATTTCTTACAAGGTTTTCTCTCTTGTGTTCCACTAAAAGATTGACTCATTCATTTGGACATTAGCATAGTTAAAACCGGTCTCGATTTTTCAATAGGTCCATCGCCAAGGTAGGCGATCGTTGAAAGTGGATCGCCAAGGTAGGCGATCCACTTTCAACTTGTAGAAACCGGTTGAGGCTGAGTTATAACTAAAGAAACGTTCTATTTATGTAGATAAATGAAGATTTTTACTTTCACTATAGCTGAGAAGCTGAGATTCATTTCGAGTAAGGGAAACGGGCGGTAGGTCGGTCGCCCTATAAATTTTTTTGCCAGTTTGCGGTTTAACTATGGACATTAGTCAACTGCACTGCCCGACAAATGATAAAAGACCAGTCTTTGAGGGGGATGAACTTTGAATGTAGACTAATGAGAAGCGAGCGAGTCTTCACAGTATTGATCTGCTATATCACACAACTTCTCTCCCGTTCCTGGCCTCTACCTCAGGGGTTATTTAGTCATGACAGATCTTCTGTCGGCGGGCCTCTGTGTTCCAAATCTTTAGGGGTGACCCTTATGTGAAAAAAGGTAAGGGGGACCCTTATGTGAGAAAAAAAAAGAAAAAAATTTTTCACCCCTTAGGGGGGACCCTTATGTGAAAAAAAACTTTTCTATCATCGGCGGGCCTCTGTTTTTCAAATCGTAAGGGAGGACCCTTATGTGAAATTTTTTTTCGGCGGGTTTCTGTTTGAAAAATCATAAGGGGGGACCTTTATGTAAAAAAATTTACCGCCTTCGGCGGGCGTCTGTCCCTTTTTCTTTCACACTAAAAAACCTCTGCTCTACCTTGAGCTCGAATTTTATTATTCTAAACCCTTTCTTCCAATAAAACAGCGGTAGTTTTTTTCAAATTTTCCAAACAAGTTTAGATAACCTATTTCGTAGGAATCAATCAAAAAATTAACATATTTCGTTATTAGAACTGAAAAAATTTGTTAATTTGAATTAATAACAGATAGAATTGTTACTCTAAGAGAATAGTAGAACCGATCATGTGCTGAACTCTAGATTGAGAGCCACATACTATTATATTACTAGTTTTTACTAGTTTACTCTAAGAGAATAGTAGAACCGATCATGTGCTGAACTCTAGATTGAGAGCCACATACTATTATATTACTAGTTTTTACTAGTTTACTCTAAGAGAATAGTAGAACCGATCATGTGCTGAACTCTAGATTGAGAGCCACATACTATTATATTACTAGTTTTTACTAGTTTACTCTAAGAGAATAGTAGAACCGATCATGTGCTGAACTCTAGATTGAGAGCCACATACTATTATATTACTAGTTTTTACTAGTTTACTCTAAGAGAATAGTAGAACCGATCATGTGCTGAACTCTAGATTGAGAGCCACATACTATTATATTACTAGTTTTTACTAGTTTACTCTAAGAGAATAGTAGAACCGATCATGTGCTGAACTCTAGATTGAGAGCCACATACTATTATATTACTAGTTTTTACTAGTTTACTCTAAGAGAATAGTAGAACCGATCATGTGCTGAACTCTAGATTGAGAGCCACATACTATTATATTACTAGTTTTTACTAGTTTACTCTAAGAGAATAGTAGAACCGATCATGTGCTGAACTCTAGATTGAGAGCCACATACTATTATATTACTAGTTTTTACTAGTTTACTCTAAGAGAATAGTAGAACCGATCATGTGCTGAACTCTAGATTGAGAGCCACATACTATTATATTACTAGTTTTTACTAGTTTACTCTAAGAGAATAGTAGAACCGATCATGTGCTGAACTCTAGATTGAGAGCCACATACTATTATATTACTAGTTTTTACTAGTTTACTCTAAGAGAATAGTAGAACCGATCATGTGCTGAACTCTAGATTGAGAGCCACATACTATTATATTACTAGTTTTTACTAGTTTACTCTAAGAGAATAGTAGAACCGATCATGTGCTGAACTCTAGATTGAGAGCCACATACTATTATATTACTAGTTTTTACTAGTTTACTCTAAGAGAATAGTAGAACCGATCATGTGCTGAACTCTAGATTGAGAGCCACATACTATTATATTACTAGTTTTTACTAGTTTACTCTAAGAGAATAGTAGAACCGATCATGTGCTGAACTCTAGATTGAGAGCCACATACTATTATATTACTAGTTTTTACTAGTTTACTCTAAGAGAATAGTAGAACCGATCATGTGCTGAACTCTAGATTGAGAGCCACATACTATTATATTACTAGTTTTTACTAGTTTACTCTAAGAGAATAGTAGAACCGATCATGTGCTGAACTCTAGATTGAGAGCCACATACTATTATATTACTAGTTTTTACTAGTTTACTCTAAGAGAATAGTAGAACCGATCATGTGCTGAACTCTAGATTGAGAGCCACATACTATTATATTACTAGTTTTTACTAGTTTACTCTAAGAGAATAGTAGAACCGATCATGTGCTGAACTCTAGATTGAGAGCCACATACTATTATATTACTAGTTTTTACTAGTTTACTCTAAGAGAATAGTAGAACCGATCATGTGCTGAACTCTAGATTGAGAGCCACATACTATTATATTACTAGTTTTTACTAGTTTACTCTAAGAGAATAGTAGAACCGATCATGTGCTGAACTCTAGATTGAGAGCCACATACTATTATATTACTAGTTTTTACTAGTTTACTCTAAGAGAATAGTAGAACCGATCATGTGCTGAACTCTAGATTGAGAGCCACATACTATTATATTACTAGTTTTTACTAGTTTACTCTAAGAGAATAGTAGAACCGATCATGTGCTGAACTCTAGATTGAGAGCCACATACTATTATATTACTAGTTTTTACTAGTTTACTCTAAGAGAATAGTAGAACCGATCATGTGCTGAACTCTAGATTGAGAGCCACATACTATTATATTACTAGTTTTTACTAGTTTACTCTAAGAGAATAGTAGAACCGATCATGTGCTGAACTCTAGATTGAGAGCCACATACTATTATATTACTAGTTTTTACTAGTTTACTCTAAGAGAATAGTAGAACCGATCATGTGCTGAACTCTAGATTGAGAGCCACATACTATTATATTACTAGTTTTTACTAGTTTACTCTAAGAGAATAGTAGAACCGATCATGTGCTGAACTCTAGATTGAGAGCCACATACTATTATATTACTAGTTTTTACTAGTTTACTCTAAGAGAATAGTAGAACCGATCATGTGCTGAACTCTAGATTGAGAGCCACATACTATTATATTACTAGTTTTTACTAGTTTACTCTAAGAGAATAGTAGAACCGATCATGTGCTGAACTCTAGATTGAGAGCCACATACTATTATATTACTAGTTTTTACTAGTTTACTCTAAGAGAATAGTAGAACCGATCATGTGCTGAACTCTAGATTGAGAGCCACATACTATTATATTACTAGTTTTTACTAGTTTACTCTAAGAGAATAGTAGAACCGATCATGTGCTGAACTCTAGATTGAGAGCCACATACTATTATATTACTAGTTTTTACTAGTTTACTCTAAGAGAATAGTAGAACCGATCATGTGCTGAACTCTAGATTGAGAGCCACATACTATTATATTACTAGTTTTTACTAGTTTACTCTAAGAGAATAGTAGAACCGATCATGTGCTGAACTCTAGATTGAGAGCCACATACTATTATATTACTAGTTTTTACTAGTTTACTCTAAGAGAATAGTAGAACCGATCATGTGCTGAACTCTAGATTGAGAGCCACATACTATTATATTACTAGTTTTTACTAGTTTACTCTAAGAGAATAGTAGAACCGATCATGTGCTGAACTCTAGATTGAGAGCCACATACTATTATATTACTAGTTTTTACTAGTTTACTCTAAGAGAATAGTAGAACCGATCATGTGCTGAACTCTAGATTGAGAGCCACATACTATTATATTACTAGTTTTTACTAGTTTACTCTAAGAGAATAGTAGAACCGATCATGTGCTGAACTCTAGATTGAGAGCCACATACTATTATATTACTAGTTTTTACTAGTTTACTCTAAGAGAATAGTAGAACCGATCATGTGCTGAACTCTAGATTGAGAGCCACATACTATTATATTACTAGTTTTTACTAGTTTACTCTAAGAGAATAGTAGAACCGATCATGTGCTGAACTCTAGATTGAGAGCCACATACTATTATATTACTAGTTTTTACTAGTTTACTCTAAGAGAATAGTAGAACCGATCATGTGCTGAACTCTAGATTGAGAGCCACATACTATTATATTACTAGTTTTTACTAGTTTACTCTAAGAGAATAGTAGAACCGATCATGTGCTGAACTCTAGATTGAGAGCCACATACTATTATATTACTAGTTTTTACTAGTTTACTCTAAGAGAATAGTAGAACCGATCATGTGCTGAACTCTAGATTGAGAGCCACATACTATTATATTACTAGTTTTTACTAGTTTACTCTAAGAGAATAGTAGAACCGATCATGTGCTGAACTCTAGATTGAGAGCCACATACTATTATATTACTAGTTTTTACTAGTTTACTCTAAGAGAATAGTAGAACCGATCATGTGCTGAACTCTAGATTGAGAGCCACATACTATTATATTACTAGTTTTTACTAGTTTACTCTAAGAGAATAGTAGAACCGATCATGTGCTGAACTCTAGATTGAGAGCCACATACTATTATATTACTAGTTTTTACTAGTTTACTCTAAGAGAATAGTAGAACCGATCATGTGCTGAACTCTAGATTGAGAGCCACATACTATTATATTACTAGTTTTTACTAGTTTACTCTAAGAGAATAGTAGAACCGATCATGTGCTGAACTCTAGATTGAGAGCCACATACTATTATATTACTAGTTTTTACTAGTTTACTCTAAGAGAATAGTAGAACCGATCATGTGCTGAACTCTAGATTGAGAGCCACATACTATTATATTACTAGTTTTTACTAGTTTACTCTAAGAGAATAGTAGAACCGATCATGTGCTGAACTCTAGATTGAGAGCCACATACTATTATATTACTAGTTTTTACTAGTTTACTCTAAGAGAATAGTAGAACCGATCATGTGCTGAACTCTAGATTGAGAGCCACATACTATTATATTACTAGTTTTTACTAGTTTACTCTAAGAGAATAGTAGAACCGATCATGTGCTGAACTCTAGATTGAGAGCCACATACTATTATATTACTAGTTTTTACTAGTTTACTCTAAGAGAATAGTAGAACCGATCATGTGCTGAACTCTAGATTGAGAGCCACATACTATTATATTACTAGTTTTTACTAGTTTACTCTAAGAGAATAGTAGAACCGATCATGTGCTGAACTCTAGATTGAGAGCCACATACTATTATATTACTAGTTTTTACTAGTTTACTCTAAGAGAATAGTAGAACCGATCATGTGCTGAACTCTAGATTGAGAGCCACATACTATTATATTACTAGTTTTTACTAGTTTACTCTAAGAGAATAGTAGAACCGATCATGTGCTGAACTCTAGATTGAGAGCCACATACTATTATATTACTAGTTTTTACTAGTTTCAGCGTATTAGTTCCGTAGAGAAATCATATTTTGAGAGTATTATTCATTACCTT
The DNA here is from genome assembly GCA_964056735.1 of Allodiplogaster pararmata. Lineage (NCBI taxonomy): Eukaryota > Metazoa > Nematoda > Chromadorea > Rhabditida > Diplogasteridae > Allodiplogaster > Allodiplogaster pararmata. Next base: position 7,866,608 of record OZ057407.1, read on the forward strand.
TAGTGCTCTCTTTTCTCTCTCGATAACCTGAGTGGTAAGCTACTCACAAAGTCCCCGATTAAAAGATGTGAATTTTTTCTTCAAAAAAGTACCTTAATCTTGAAATGAAAAAAAAAAACTGAACTTTAAGGTGAACAATTTTCCTTCGATGATGAAGCTGTCGAGGCCGGGAGTTTGCTTGCGCAGTAATATCTTCAGGGACAGCACTTCAGCCGAGGCAATCGATTCCTCCCTTGTTGGCTTGAACGTTGTAAAACCCGTCTCGTGTAATCATTCATTCATTCATTTATTTTTTCCTCATTTGTTCATGTTCAGTGTTGTTGGCATCAAAGCTCACAACATAGATTTTATGTTAATCTTTTAAATTTGAAAAGTTAACGAGCTCTGAGATGATGAGAAACGATTTAGTCTTCATCTTCTTATTTCTCAACATGTCTCCACTCTGCTTTTACCTTGAGCTCGCTTCTTGTTATTATACACCATTTCCTGCTCAAAAAGGGTTTAAAAAGGAATTCACAAAAGGCATTATAAAGTCGACCGCTCAAGACAATATGAACGAAGAAATCAGGTACACCTCAACTGAAAAAAAAAACATTCGTTCATGACCCATAGACTTAAACTTTAAAAAAAATTGGATCAATACCCCCTGTATATTTGATTTTTTGTTTTTGGATTTTTGGGGAGATTACTAAAGGATTTGAGGGGATTTGATTAGCGGTGTAGAAGCAATTTAAATTGGCAACAATAATCCGTCGATAAGTCCCATTTGCTAGAGATAATTTGCATGTGAACGGATCTTCAGCAGAAACATGTCGCGGGGGACTACATTTTGAAAAAAAAAAGGGGCAACGATTAAAAAAACCTTTTTCATCTTTGAGTTTTGTTTCGATGTAGTTCAGACTTGAAAAACCGTTCGATTGAACCATAACACTATGCCAGATCTTTTTTTAGAAGGGTCATTTTAGTTCGTGGAAGAACAGAACGATATTGAGGTCCAAGGGGAGGTAAAACCCGGCATAGGTAGTCTGATTCGTCGGAAATAGAAAAAAAGTAGATCATTTGAACAAAGAGTTCAGAATAATAAGAAACTTTTTGGGCACTAGAAGAGGTCTCGGGAGAATCTCTCGTTTCTCATTTTGATAGGCAACATAACATTGAGCGGTCGTTTTTTTTCACATGTACAGACAAAATGTGTCAGTCCTACACTAAAGTTGCCATAAAAAAGACTTGAAATAAGAAGTGAGTTTTTGGTAGAACAATCTGGACTAAAACATACAAAAAAAAACCCACAGATGCTAGACATAACAAGAATGAGTAATTTTGAGAATCTTTAATGTAGTCTACTGTCGAATTATTAACTACTATCGATTGATTGAATTTGAGGCTTGCTGGCAGTTATGTCTGTACCCCGGAGGCAAAAGAGAAGAAAACATCAACCACGTCTCTCTTTTCCTAAAGATGTCTGCCACTGCACCTTTAAAAGAGGTTTGCCCCTCTTTATTCTGACTCTGCAATTCGGCAATTGAAACTTTGAAAAGGCATTATTTTTTGATGTCAAAATTGTCCTTATTCTTAGTCTTGGAAGACAAAAATTGTTTCTATTTCTCTTCCCGGTTGCATGAACGAATATGTTATCAGGGCGTTTCTTTCACCCGCCCTGTGGGTGAAAAAAATCTATGCGCTCTTCAAAAAGTCCAAAAAACATTCAAATCTATGCACTCGAAAGAAGAAAGATTCGATTTTTACATAGGAAAATTCCAAATCTTTCAAGAAAAAAATTCCAAACTCTTAAATTCTGGAAATCTATGCGCTCGAGAAAAATTATGCGGGTTTTAAGAAACATTCTGTATGTTATATGTATACAATCAGAGAGGTTTTTAAACAAAACCTCTTGCCGCAAATATAGTGTAGTATGAAGATTATACAAAGGAAGTGTTTTCAAACAAGATTTCTCCTTTTACCGTTTTCGGCTGTTCTTTGCTACCCGGAGCATTCTCCAATCTTTGATTGTTATCGTGATGCTTTTCATCGCTCTCGCTCTCTCTCTCTCTCTCTCTCTCTCTCTCTCTCTCTCTCTCTCTCTCTCTCTCTCTCTTTAATATTCTCTGTGTTAAAACGTTTCTCTATCTTTATCTCTATAGTTACCTCTATCTCTGTTCATGTAGCTCTCTTTTTCCACTCTTGTGTCTCTAGTTGTCTCTCTATCTTGTTCTCCTTCTATTCTTACCGGAACGCTTTCTTTTAATTGCACGCAACGGAAGCGTAAAACCAGTTTGTGGCCAAATCACTCTGTTTCTGTAGAGATTTCTATCTATCTCGACCTCTTCTTTTCTTCTCGGGCGGAACTTATCTTTTGAAAAAGAGAAGAAGTATTAGTTATCTTTTCGCCAACATTTAACAAACCAATTTTCAAAAAAAGTGTGCAGTTAGAAGTAAAGTTCAATTGATCAGCAGTGAATTCAAAAAAATCTAATTTTTAAGACTTGCCAAAAAATTTTACACAGTTCGTTCGCGAAAAGTCAATTATTCAAAAGACTGAATGAAGCATCATTGACAGCCTTTGTATCAATATCCAAGGGTTAAATAGTTACCGGAAGCAAACATATTTGCGCCGAAAATGATCTACATTCTCTTCTCCTTCTGTTCTATTTTACCTTTCTTCTATTTCTTTTTCCACTCTTTTTGGCCCTCCCCATCCCTTTTCCAACTCGCTCAGCGCGTACAAACATGCCTTAAACCGGTCTCATTTCACTACAGAAACTATCGCGAATCTTGAGTTAACATCTGATTAAAAATTCTTTTTGGTTGTTTCAAAAATGCCCCTTTTCCAAAAACTCTAGGTGAGTTTGTGACTGCATGATTTTTCACTTTCTATAGAGAATATTTGACAAAAATCTAAGGTTCTTGACTTTTTCTGAGTATTTGATCGTTAAATAATGTGTTTGATAACCTGGTGAGATTACAGAGGAACATAGGTCACCTAAATTTGTCAAAAAAAATTTCGCGGGCGGGGGGCCGGGCGGGTTTTTGTGTACAAATTAGATTTCTTATTGTATTTTTAGATTTACATTCAAGTAATGGAAAAAATTAAATTTCACAGCGGAGTTTTATTGGAAGTGATTTCTAAATTGAGTTTTTGACCGTAACTCCTTTAACATAAATAAAATGGTAAATGTAATGCTACATACTTTATCAAACACCACAAACACCATTATAAAACATAAGGAAATAAATCTGAACTTTATAAAATCATGTGAAAAGTTTATGAAAAATTTCCTTCATGGGCGGGGGGCCGGGAGGTTTTTTATACCCCTTGGTAACCTATGCAGAGGGATGTGTTTGATAACCTGGTGAGATTACAGAGGGATGTGTTTGATAACCTGGTGAGATTACAGAGGGATGTGTTTGATAACCTGGTGAGATTACAGAGGGATGTGTTTGATAACCTGGTGAGATTACAGAGGAATGTGTTTGATAACCTGGTGAGATTACAGAGGGATGTGTTTGATAACCTGGTGAGATCACAGAGGGATGTGTTTGATAACCTGGTGAACTCGAAACACACTGGCAACAGTGGCCATTCGTGACTCTACAGCCTTAAGAGCCTGTCACGGATGGAGCCGGATCATCCAGTCCAGAATCGAGCGCGACCTCAGGTGGCGGATAGAGGGATGCCTCCCTACGAATTATTCGTGCTGGGAGGTAGCGGGAGAAATCCCGCCGCGGACCAAAACTGGGTAGTATAGCTCGTCAAAGGAGGGTGATGCCGGACCGGCCTGGGCATGCCACCGGACAAAACATCAGCCGATACTCCGCTATACTTTTCAATGGCGAGTCGAGGCGCCAGTCAAATAGCCTCTTGCCTATCTCCGGTCAACGACAGGCGAGACGTCTCTACTCCCACCCAAAACGATGCTAGGCCGGCTTGACCACCCACTCACAAGGCCTATAGCATGAACAGGTTGCTACAACGATGTCCGCCTTCACAAGGTGCAGCATGACAGTCTCAGGACTGCAAAGGACATCAAAACCCTTCTCCGGACGCATCTTGTCCGAAGAACACGAGAACTTCTCTCATTAAAGAGAGTGTTCATAACCAAGTCTTCGATGCGGGATGCTTGCCGGCAACAACAACAACATAACCTGGTGAAATTACAGAGGGATGTGTTTGATAACCTGGTGAGATTACAGAGGGATGTGTTTGATAACCTGGTGAGATTACAGAGGGATGTGTTTGATAACCTGGTGAGATTACAGAGGGATGTGTTTGATAACCTGGTGAGATTACAGAGGAATGCTACGAAGTTATTGATTCTTTATATTTCTAAAAAGCCTCCGTTCCAGGTGTTGGTAAAGGCGGAGTACCGATTCTACTTCTTGGATGACCAGGACAATCCGCGCTTCTCGAATGTCAACATTGGCGAGTTTCACGCCAAACCACCCAAAGGAGGCCACTCTTGGGGGCTGAGGAACATTCCCAAGCAGAAGGTCAGGCAAAAGCATAAGAAATGGATGGGTCAGCTGAAGTTGAAATAACAATGACATTGGTTGTGTTCAGAGGTCACCTTCACGGTTTGAAGCTTCAGTTCGAGAAGACTAACATAAAAAGAAGCTCTGTTTTCTTTGCCATTCACCTCTAGTTCGCTTTTGATTGTTCCAGAATCCCGCTCGAGGAGCTTTAGTTTTCAAAAAAGAAGTATAAAACAAATTACAAGTAGCTTTTTGAACTATGGCTGCGATTAGAAAGCATAGTTAACCATAGGTGTAGTGTAACTGATGAAAATTTGAAAAGAACGACAGCTTTTTCAGCGGGGGAGTCTGGAATAATGAAAAGTATGTGAAACTTTAGAAGCGGAGAAGTGAGATGATTTTGGCGTGCTTGGTTACTCGCATCGTGAAGGTTTTGATATTTTCTTGTGCTTTGTTGTGCCGGTGAGACGATGCGGAAGAATACTGGTTTATTGTCGGACGTTTCGGTTTTTTAAAACCATCATCAGCAATTACCCTCAAACTTGGGTAATTAAACCGAGAAGTGAGAGATCATCAGCAATTACCCTCAAACTTGGGTAATTAAACCGAGAAGTGAGAGATTGTCATTATTCTAGACTCCAATGCTCCAAGAACGGTCGTTTCTCTGAATTCTCCACATCGCTGGAGACCTGTGTTACAAAGTATCAGAAGTAGAATGGGTCAGCTGAAGTTACAAAGAATAGTTATAAATGCATGTAAAAAGGTATAAGAAAGCTGCAATGAATGAAGCCTAATCCGTAGGTTCTCGTACAATCTTGGGCTCTTTCTAAACACGCACAAAAGTTTTTGTAAAAACCGCTTGAAATGAACTCTTGAAATCTCTTGAAACAAAACCAGCGATTGCTTGCGAAGAAAAAAAGCAAACCGATAGATACCGATCTCGACAGTTTTCTAAAGGGAACATACAAATTCAATTAGTGCATTTACATTCAACTTGAATCGTGATTTAAAAACAAACTGGAGAAACACCAAGGAAAGATATGGAATCGGCATGAAGCTCTATTGTGGACAAGCTGGGTCGAATATAAACTGGTATATTGGCAAACGGTTAATGGAGGAACCGGGTTCAGGACAAATTGATTAAAGGAAAAACTAAGTCTTTGAAAAACTGGTTTATCTAGAAACTAGGTCTGGGACAAGTTGGGTAGAAAAAAAGTGATCGAGAGGTGCCGGTTAAGAAGACCAAAGTGAGCCATGTTGAGGTTGCGAACTGCGTCCGATCCGACAATTCGCTGGTTATCTCGTGTGTGATCGAACTGATGCCAGACATGTCTCGGGTGGCGTGTAGGCGACTTTCCAGCTGCAATCTCACCTCAATGATAGAGACTTGCGTCAATCATCACGACAAAGGTAGGCTCGCAGCATTTGCAAGTTTGCTCACAAGAAAAAAAAGGAAAGAGACATTCCTAAGCAGTTGAAGTAATGGTAGCTGTATTAAGTCCTGCTTGGAAAGAGCATCGGTTTAGGGTTCCGAGAACTGGTTAAAGCCAATTTTCAAAATTGGGCCAAATGTTTACTGGTGACGTTCGCATTCTACAAGTTTTATCCTCGTTGAGAGGTAGCGGTGTTTCAATACATTTCTTATCGCAAATTGGCAATGTGCCAATTGTTCACTTTTTGAAAATTCGCGAAGTGCCGGTCGTTTCATTGATGACAATTTGCAAAGTGCCGATCCTTGTCTTGTTGAGTGTAGACGATATGCCTATTTTTATCTTTTTAATGAATGGCGGTGAGAAAATTCCTTTCTTTCCAAGAGCTGGTAATGTGCCAATGCTCGTCTGTTTGAGAGTTGGCGATGTTCCGGGAGTCGCTGTCGACAGATGTGATGGTGGAAGCAGGCGGCGGTCGCTTTCCGGCGCACAAGTTCAAGCTGATGGCGCACTCACCGGTGTTCAATGCAATGTTCTCGCACGAGAACACCTCCGAGTCTCAGGTGAGGACTTTTTTGTCAGGGATCAGAAAGACCGAACTTGGGTTAAAAGATCACCCATGCTGGAGAAAAGCGACCATTTCTCTGAGCGAGGGAGTTGATAATAATGAGGAGCTCCCCCTTCCTGTCCTTCGGCTCCAACTCTCTTCTCATTACTCCAAGCTCTTTCACTCAAAGAGCGGTCCTTTTCTCCAGCAATTGCAAGTCACCTTTGGGCCTATGTGTAATAATGAAAAACGAGCAGATCTCCACAGTTTGGACCTTTCTCTTCCCGAATTTTTCAACGTTTTCCGCTCTTTCTCTTTAGCTCGCTTCTAATTATTTCGACTCTTGCTCAAATCTGCGGTCATTTACTAATTTTTGACGGGTGCTTGTGGCCTATCATCGCATTGAGCTTGAATAAATGAAAGTTGAGTTCCCTCGGGGATGAATAAGCTATGAATATGGCTATTAAGTTGGATTTGTACTATGAGTGATGTCATAAAGTCTAAAGATCCAAAGCTAATTTGGTTATTAAAGTAAACGAAGGAGGTTTCCGATTTTGTATGGATTTTCGATGAAAACTTTCGTATTTTTGTTGTGAGTTGACCTGACGGCGGAAGTTGGAGAATCGCGAAACCTTCTTCTCAAAATTGAAGTATAGTATTTTTGTCCAGAACATTAGTCAAATGGTTACTCGAATTGTATGCCTTTGTGCGCTCATAGCCGATGGTAACCACCTCATATGGATACATATGGATAACAAAACATCAGGGGTTTGATTGGCGTCCATTCGGGTACTTTTGCAAGCTTTTACAGTTCTCTGTTTATAAATAGTCGGAAAGTAGAATCTAACATAAACAAATCTACGCGTCACGGAATCTAAGAATCATTCATATTTAATATGCATGGCTGATAAATTTTGCCTTTTGATTTAGAGTAACCAAAATAGTGATTATAAGATTAGAAGTAGAAATCTTTATCTATTCGTAGAAGATACTGTTTAATTCTCAAAGTCTCTTTAAGTCAAAACCGGAGATTACACTACTTAAGAGCTTTGGGTCCACGGGCAGCCATCTTTGGAGAACACTTTATCTCCCTTTCGGTGTGTTTCTCACAGAATTAGTAATAGTGCCCAATATTGTAACATGTACAGGATATGAATGCGAGAAAACAAGGGTTAGTCATATCTGGCCATCAGATTAGCGGATCTGTTCATATCTTTGCTAAGCCTTCGTAAAGTATACTTTACTCCCTCCCTTTCTCTCAAGTATACTGTACTCCCTCTCTTTCTCTCAAGTATAATGTACTCCCTCCCTTTCTCTCTACATCCCTCAATATTTTACCCATAAGGACCTTTTCCCTCCGTTACGTTGAGGATTTGGAGATGTAAAATTCACAAACGGAAATCTTAGAATGCCTTTTACACTCTAATACAACCAGAAAACGATCCGATGAGAAGGATTAAATCGTTTCCATGTCCATACTTCAGCTACGAGAAAAAATAACCAAAAAAATCTGAGACTACAATAAAATGTTTCTAAACAGTATATATGATAATATATAATATTCAAAATAATAATTATCATAAAAACAATTATTTTAATCAGGGTAATGAAACTGATAATAGAATTATCCTTCCCAAATTTTCAGCCAAATGACAAGATACGTGTTACCCTGAGGCTCGCAGCTCATTATTCAAGACCGCTTTGAAGAACAGTTATTTTTTGGTACTCTTGGTAAGCTATGACCTTTGCCGCATTGTACTAACGTAATGGCTACCGTAATGGCATATTCGGGCTATGAGGAAGTCTATCTTTGATGATGTATGATGTGAATACAGGAGGGAATCGTCCGAATAGCAGATGTCTCATCCAGTGCAGTCAGAGTCATGCTGGAGTTCATCTACACCGGCCGGCTGCAGCAGACTCTATGTGCAGATGACGCCGCAGAGGTACGCATAGTTAAGAGCCGATGGATAAAGGATTTTACTGGTGATTGCGGTACAAAGCGGACTATTGAATGCACTAGTTATTACCAGACGGTTTCTTACCATCCGCCAAACAAGATTCCAAATTAACAAGACCACTCATGAAAAAGGCAAACCGTGATCGGGACCGTGGATTGAATAATAGAGAACGCATGCGAATGTTTAATTCGTATCAATAGTATTTTTTCGACTAGCACTTAGAATTGCTTATAGGTTTCTCCCGCAGTGCTGGTAATAGAAAAAAAACCTGGATATTGCTGTAAGACAAGCACTACAAAATCAGCCAGCGTTACCGCAAAGATGGAGAAAAACTGTCTTCTTACCGGAGCGAGCCAACCGTCCTATATTCGTGACTAGAGAAAAGACTTTGATGTTGTTGTTGTTGTTGCCGGCAAGCATCCCGCATCGAAGACTTGGTTATGAACACTCTCTTTAATGAGAGAAGTTCTCGTGTTCTTCGGACAAGATGCGTCCGGAGAACGGTTTTGATGTCCTTTGCAGTCCTGAGACTGTCATGCTGCACCTTGTGAAGGCGGACATCGTTGTAGCAACCTGTTCATGCTAGAGGCCTTGTGAGTGGGTGATCAAGCCGACCTAGCATCGTTTTGGGTGGTAGTAGAGACGTCTCGCCTGTCGTTGACCGGAGATAGGCAAGAGGCTATTTGACTGGCGCCTCGACTCGCCACTGAAAAGTATAGCGGAGTATCGGCTGATGTTTTGTCCGGTGGCATGCCCAGGCCGGTCCGGCATCGCCCTCCTTTGACGAGCTATTCTACCCAGTTTTGGTCCGCGGCGGGATTTCTCCCGCTACCTCCCAGCACGAATTCTTCGTAGGGAGGCATCCCTCTATCCGCCACCTGAGGTCGCGCTCGATTCTGGACTGGATGATCCGGCTCCATCCGTGACATGCTCTTAAGGCTGTAGAGTCACGAATGGCCACTGTTGTCAGTGTGTTTCGAGAAAAGACTTTGAAAGTTTGCAAGGGTTCAACTATTAAAAGTCACGAATGGATGTAGTAAGAATAGTAAGCCAAAAAATAGGGCAGAGAAGTCATGGCAAAAAGAGTTGTCATGAGAAGAAGGGATGGAATAGTCATGAGGAAAAAGGGATGGAATAGTCATGAGAGAAAAGGGATGGAATAGTCATAAGAAAAAAGGGATGGAATAGTCATGAGAGAAAAGGGATGGAATAGTCATGAGACAAAAGGGATGGAATAGTCATGAGACAAAAGGGATGGAATAGTCATGAGAGAAAAGGGATGGAATAGTCATGAGAGAAAGGGGATGGTATAGTCATGAGAGAAAAGGGATGGTATAGTCATGAGAGAAAAGGGATGGAATAGGCATGAGGAAAAAGGGATGGAATAGTCATGAGAGAAAAGGGATGGAATAGTCATAAGAAAAAAGGGATGGAATAGTCATGAGAGAAAAGGGATGGAATAGTCATGAGAGAAAAGGGATGGGATAGTCATGAGACAAAAGGGATGGAATAGTCATGAGAGAAAAGGGATGGAATAGTCATGAGAGAAAAGGGATGGTATAGTCATGAGAGAAAAGGGATGGAATAGTCATGAGAGAAAAGGGATGGAATAGGCATGAGAGAAAAGGAATGGAATAGTCATGAGAGAAAAGGGATGGTATAGTCATGAGAGAAAAGGGATGGTATAGTCATGAGAGAAAAGGGATGGAATAGTCATGAGAGAAAAAGGATGGAATAGGCATCAGAGAAAAGGAATGGAATAGTCATGAGAGAAAAGGGATGGAATAGTCATGAGAGAAAAGGGATGGAATAGTCATGAGAGAAAAGGGATGGAATAGTCATGAGAGAAAAGGGATGGAATAGTCATGAGAGAAAAGGGATGGTATAGTCATGAGAGAAAAGGGATGGTATAGTCATGAGAGAAAAGGGATGGAATAGTCATGAGAGGAAAGCGATGGAATAGTCATGAGAGAAAAGGGATGGAATAGTCATGAGAGAAAAGGGATGGAATAGTCATGAGACAAAAGGGATGGAATAGTCATGAGAGAAAAGGGATGGAATAGTCATGAGAGAAAAGGGATGGAATAGGCATGAGAGAAAAGGAATGGAATAGTAATGAGAAAAAAGGGATGGAATATTCATGAGAGAAAAGGGATGGAATAGTCATGAGAGAAAAGGGATGGAATAGTCGAAAGATGACAATGATGCAGAAGTTATGAGAAGAAGAAGCAAAGTATTTGTATTGATTGGATGGCATCTAAATAATGTAAGGAAGAATGAATTGTTATGTTTATAAGACGTCTTTCGTTAAAGGTGATTGAATTGGCTGAGAAGTATCATCTGAACGACCTCAAAAGTTTATGCGAAGAAATGCTGATCCACAGGCGAGTCCTCATCATTACCTTCATATAATAGGTCTAACGAGCAGAGGTCACCAAGACTGTTAGAAATCGACTTTTGTTTCAACTGAAGAGTCTAGAATAATGAGAAGCTCTTCGTTCTCTGGCCTTTATCTCTAGCTCACTTCCTATCATTTCAGATTCCCCGGATCGAAGAGCGGTCGATCAACAACAAAAAAAAAGAATTTAAACAATTGCGAGTGATATTTGTTGAACTTTTCTAACGAGTCTCAAATGTATTTGAGTAGTGTTTGGATTTAACAAAGTGTCTTCAGCACTGACAAGAACAACGTAGCAGAGCACGCCTCACTCGCGGAGTTCCATCAAGCGAACCATCTTCTCAACCACTGCATACAAGTCGTTAGTCAATGAAGTACTGCGAACAAGTTATGAGTCATCAAACCACTGTATACTAGTCATAAGTCATTTAACCGCTGTATTATAGTCGTAAGTCATCATGACTCCACTTTGTAGATGTCTCAGCACAAAGGAGCAGTGATAGCATCTGAAGGCTGGAATTCGCTAAAGGCGAACAACTCGCGACTGGCTGCTTACATTTTGGAGAAGATGGTCACCAATGGTCCTCCCTCGCCTCCACCGGTCAAGAGGAGCAGGCTTTGACAGAGACAAGACTATCATATGACTACAACTGGACCTCAAATGACTGAAAGCAGACCTCTAGAGTACTATGACCTGAGTCTCCAACTGTTGAGACAGCTATGTTGGGGTTAAGTGATGTAACCGAACTGAGATTTCTAAATGAATAAGATAGTTTTTTTGGTTCGGCTTAATTGGTGCTAAATAATAAAGATCCTCGTAAAGTTGAAGGATGAAGAAGTTCTGTACAAGTGAATTAATTGACCATTCATGTTCCTGTTGGGTAAAAAACCTCGTAGTACAAATTCTGTGTCATTTTTGGTCTGTTGATTCACTTGAAAACGATTGTGGCCAGGATATTTTCAAGTATTGAGATTTAGGAGTTCACATAACTCTGGTAGTTATCACAAGCTCTCCTTTGTGGGTGGAAAGCTCTTTGTCCAAAGATCTAGATTTAGTAAGAAAAAAAGACCTTTCTTCAGAATGTGTGATATTGTGTACTTGATGGTGTAAATATAATGTGTTCATTGTTTTCTGGACGTCTTTCTCATTTTTTTTTGTAAGATGTTTTTCTTTGTCGTAATTTTCTTTGAAAATTTGCGCCTTTTCAGAGCATTTATTTTGTGAATTGTACAAAGCATTACTATGGCCTTAAAATCAACAAATTACTACCCGGTATGCGATTCAACTGTTATGCTAGTGCATTTTAAGAAATCATTTTGTTAGAAAATTTACATACTGCTAAGCGTTCAGCATTTGTTTGATCTGCTGAAACGCCTCCACGCGTTTCTACTTCAATTTCTGTGCATTTACTAATTGTTTGAAAAAGGGAAGATTCTGAATAAGTGTTTTGAGAGGTTCGAAAAATCGAGAAGAGTCACCCTACTGGGGTAGAGAGATCTTCATTGGCTTCTGCATTTGTTAGTTCAAACTTTTAGAAGTCCTAATGTTTTTAAAAGGGTAGGGAGAGGGATTAGGGGCAATTTATTTAAGACGGGAGTTTTAAATTGGAATTTTTTTTGAGCGTTAGAAACAGATTTTTTCCTCAGATCCCATGTTCTTATGAATTAGTTAGTAAAATTGGTTGTTAAAGAGTAATATCAGAATACTACTGATGATACTGGCCTGGGTCAAGGAGTCAGCTGCTCGCCTAGGCCTGGGTCAAGGAGTCAGCTGCTCGCCTAGGCCTGGGTCAAGGAGTCAGCTGCTCGCCTATGAAATGCACAAAAAAATTTTGACTTCGATGGAGCTTGAATTATGTGTTAAGCATTGTTCAATGACAGTTGTCACTATCGTTTCCGTCGTTGCGACAAAGCCGAGACAGGTGGATCACATGGATTGTAATATTTACTCACAAAGAAATAATGATTGGTTGCATACACCACAAGCAAACTTGGGAGTTTGGCTCGTTTATGCTTACATAACGTTGGCGAAAACTACTGATATACAAAGAATGGGGCCCTCTCACTTCAAATTCTCTTCTGCTATATTCATTAAGCTTTTAGCAAGTAAACTCTAGAAAGGGGGGTCAAGACCTTTCTCGCTAAAAAAAAATATTAAGAAAACACGGCAAGACTATTATTTGATCACGAATACTGTTCCAATGGCTTCTGCGTTTTCCTACGTTTGTTAAAAATGGAATCTTACTACTTCTGGTGCCCATAGCAATTGTCATTTGGGAGTAACGGCCGAAAAATAAACTTTTTGCAATTATGTAACTGCTTAATCATTTTTGTTTTGTTCTTCATCTGAGGGATGGAAAAACCAAGAATGTCAATAAAAGAATTTTCAAGTTCTTCATTTTCTACTGTTTCATATACATACAAAGAAGAAAAATTTTAATAAAAGACTCCTCAATTAGTAGAAAAGGATTGTAATCAGGTTCACGAAATCAAGTTGGTTTATTTTTTCGGTGCAGGCTCGTGATGCCGATTTAGAGTTTTATTGATTTAAACCCTGCTACGTATAACTCGCTATGTATCACCGATGATCTGTATAGGGTGTGTAAGGCGTCAAGTTTTCGAACACAATGCATCGAAAAGTGCCCAAACGCTATTCTGAAAACACGGCTTAAGCGCCTAATCGTCTTATGCAGCGTTAGAATATCACTTTTCACTTTGCAATCTGATTTTCTGCAATCTGGTTTTTTTGAACGCTCCAATGTCTCACCACGAAAACATGCCTACGGTAAAAAGAAATAACATGCATTCTAATGGAGTGTTAGAATTCGCGAAAACGTAATGAAACATAACGATATCCCGTTTTTTTCGAATTGCGTGAACGTCTTGTTCTAACCTAAAATGTGTACAATTAGTGAGAGAAATATAACGTTCGAGACATGAGCAGCGATGTCTTTTTTTCTTGCAGCGAGATGTTTTTTTTCATTATGTTTTCGCGAATTCTAACACTCCATTAGAATGTATGTGTTCTTTCTTCTTACCGTAGGCATGTTTTCGTGGTGAGACATTGGAGCGTTCAAAAAAACCAGATTGCAAAGTGAAAAGTGATATTCTAACGCTCCATTACAGATTGTAATCTGGTACTATGTTGAAGTATAGACATGCAAAATAGTTACTGTTCAAAATTACCAAATCGGAAGAAGTCTGAAAAAGAGTACTACAGAAAAAGGGAATTCAAGAGTATGAGTTTTACAGATGATTCAGAAATCTTCTAAATAAAAAGTAGCATGAGAGGTCTCCGAGAGAAAAAGGACTGTGTTGAAAAAGTGAAAAAATTTCTCGGTTATGTTTACAAGCCGGCACAATGTTACTTAGGGGGGTGCGCACTTTACTTGGGAGGCTTTTTTATTTTTTATTTTTGAAAAACTTAGTCATTTACTTGACAAAAAAATAATTATATGAGAAATTTTCTCACAAGGTCTCGTTAGCCTAAGCCTTACGGCCTCGTTAGCGTGAACTTTTTCTAAGCCTAAGAGTTTTAAATTAAAAAAAAAATTTTAAATGTAAAAACATTTTTTTTGTAAATGTAAATAAGTCAGACGTATGATCCATTGAACCTCTGGTAGGGGGGTGTCCTTTAAGTGCAAAAGTGCCGTAAGAATACATTGTACCTAAGCCTAAACGAAAAAGTCAGTGAAAAGTAATCTGGCCCCCGGTATCACGACATTTGCTACCGCGACACTTGCTTCCCGACATTTGCTACCTGCGACATTTGCCACCACGACATTTGCTACCGCGACATTTGCTACCGCAACATTTGCTACCACGACATTTGCTACCCGCGACATTTGCTACCGCAACATTTGCTACCACGACATTTGCTACCCGCGACATTTGCTACCGCAACATTTGCTACCACGACATTTGCTACCCGCGACATTTGCTACCGCGACATTTGCTTCCCAAATGGAATTTTTTAAACGAAATTGAACTTGAAGAGTTTTTTTAAACAAAAAGAGGTTTTTTTTAAAACTAATGATTACTGATTATTAAGTTTGGTTAAATATATTGTTATGAAAAATTTTCACTAACTGATTTATGACGTGTTGATTGAACAAATTGTTAATTTTTTTCTTCAAATTAACTAATTCACGGAGTGCCGATAAAATACAATGTTGTGATAAATTTCAACTAACTGTTTAACTTTTGATAAAGTGTTGATTGAACACAATATAATAACAAAATTTCAAATTATGGAGTGTCGATTAAACATAACCAGTATATCGTGATGAAGCATCATTCAATTCAATTCTTTATTCCTAATGAGCAAAAACAGAGTTAAGTCTCAGCGGATATACTGTCACGAGTGTGAGTTCAGTGAAAGGATTACGACAAAGAAAAAAAAAGCGTTAGATTCACAGGAAAAAAACAATTCTAGTAGCAGTATACAGGAACAGATTTATAACCGCAAGCGGGATTCAGGTACAATAATTTCAACAGGCAAGTTAATGATACATTTTCTAAACAAACGAGAGGATTTCATCTTTACAACGTGATCAGGTAAACTGTTCCAGATATCAATAGAACGAGATGCACAAGTGCTACTTGAGTGAGTTATTCTTGATGGTAGAATTATTCTCAAAGAATTAGATAATCTATTATTGTAGGGGGAAGGATGAATAGACAACAGGGATGAGTAGTCTAGTACAGAGTTACCATGAATAGTCTTATGGATGAAACAAATGTCATTGATGGCTCTCCTGTATTCAAGAGTGGAAAGTTCAAGTAGCTTGAGACGGGAAGGATAATCTAAACCAGAGTGACCGGCTCTGACAAGGATTCGGCGAGTGAAAGATCTTTGAACTCTTTCAAGACCATTAACTAGCCCAATAGAAGTGGGCGACCAAATCTCGCTTCCATACTCGAGTAAAGGCAGTATATAGGACTTGTACGCTCGTAGGAGAACAATTGGAGAAGAAGTTTTGAGAGTTCTTAGTGTAAGATTCAGACATCTCATGGATTTGGAGATAGTCAATTTCATATGGTTGGAGAAAGATAGGGACTTGTCGAAATGGATACCGAGGTCACGGACTGTGTCGAGTGAGGGAAGAATTATGTGGTTAACATGATAGCTAACTTTTGCATTATTCAAGCCACAGTGTACAGTCGAACACTTCGGGACAGATATTGTTAGTGACCAGGTCATAGCAAAGTTAGTAATGGCATCTAAGGCTTCTTGCATGAGAGAGCGATTCTCGCTGAAGAGTTTTATATCATCAGCGTAAAGAAAACAGTGAACTCCTTGAGGAATGACATCTACTATATCGTCAATGAACATTGAGAAAAAGAGAGGACCTAGGGAACTTCCTTGCGGAACTTCATTTGGGTACACTTCAATGTTAGAGAGAGAAGATTCACAGAGCACTTGGGAAGTTCTGTTAGTAAGAAACGATGAAATCAGTTCAAGCATGGAAGAATTGATGCCAAAAGATGCTATTTTATGTATGAGATATCTATGGGTGTACAGTGTCAAAAGCACGCGAAAAGTCAATCAAGCAGATGTCGAACGATTTCTTTTGAGCAATTAGAGAAAGATAAAGCGAATGAGATTGAACGAGCGAAGTAACAGTGGACCTATTGCGTCTAAAACCAGATTGACATTATTTCAAAAGCTGGTTAGTTTCTAAGTGGTTATATATAAGATCATGCAGAAACTTTTCAAACAATTTAGAAAGAGAACAAACTAATGTGATAGGTCGATAATTGCTGATGTCCGATGTCTTGCCTGTTTTATGGATCGGAATAACGATACCAGATTTCCACATGGTAGGATAAACGCCAATGTTGACACAATTGGCGAAAATTATTGCTAGCGGTATGGTAAATGAATCCTTGCAATTCTTGATAAACACATTTGGAATGTTATCGGGTGAGTTATTGAGCTTGGGTTGCATCTTGCGAATCAAAAGGTTAATGTCTAGCGGTGAGATGTGATTTGGAGGAACAAGAGAAGCAGTCAATTTAAAGCGGGGTAAAACATTTTGAACATGAGAATTAGAAACAGAACTGAAAAGGTTAGAGAAGGCGTTAGCCTTTTCACTGGGAAGGGTTAAAACTTTGTTATCAACGATAAGAGCTGGAGAAGAAATCTTAGTCTTAGTACGATTGGAAAGAGTCCGGAAAAACAGTTTGTAGTTTCGAGGCATTGAAAGAGTCTCTTCACGCATGCTTTCAAACTTAAGAATCTCTCTATGAAGTTTTTTACAGACACGGCTTGTTAAAGCGGAAGTAGCGGATCTAGATTTTACTCTTTGTAGATAAATATACAAACGACGAATTTTACTAGGATATTTCAAGTGCGGTTTCTTGAATTTTTTCAGAGGAATGTGAGTGGAAATCAATAGGGTTAGGTGATCAGTGAGAAGGTGGACATATTCATCAATTGTGAGTTGGGAGAAAAGAGAGGTCCAGTCAGTGTTGAGAATGCTTGTGTTGATCATCTCCCAGTTCGCCTGCTTCCAATCAGGTCGCGGAGGAGGTGGGTCGCAGAGGGAGACGAGACAATTGGAAATAGAAAAGGAAATTGAAGCGTGATCGCTAGTCGCAAAAGGTGGACATGTTAAACAATTTCGAATGATACCATAGTTAGAGAAAACATAGTCAAGAATGTTATTTAATCGTGTTGGTGAGTGAACAAATTGGGTTAAATGATGATCACAAAACAATTGCAAAAATGATTGCGATACCAAACAGGGAGAAGGGGCGGTTAAAGAGGTCCAGTTAATGAGCGGAAGGTTGAGATCACCGCATATGTATTATAGTTGGGTAGGGCAGTGAGCATTGAGGGGAAAGAAAAATTGTTAAAGCTTTCATAGAGTCATGTTGGGTATGAGGAGATCGATAACAGCAAATGAGTCTAATGGAAGGATAAGAAAAAGAGAAACAGGGATTGGGGAAGATATTGATACCAGTACATTCAATGCTGTCTTGAGAATGTTGGGTCATTAGTGCGGCCGAAATAGACGAATGAACAAGAATGGCAGTCCCACCCCCACGATCAGATTCACGATCGGTACGAAATACAGTAAAAGGAAGGCCATCAGTAAGCATTGAGTCAGGGTCAAATTCAGATAGCCATGTCTCGGATAAAAAACAATCAAAGAGCCAGAGCTACGAAGCACATGATACAAGTCATATAACTTATTTTTTACAGAACGACAATTGAAATACAAGCAAGAAATAGTATCATTAGAAAGATTGGAACTCACACTCATTCCGTCCTATGGAGAGAAACGGTTAAAAGCGTCTCGTCTACGGGTGAAGCGTCCTTTTGGCTTCGCGTGCTGGACTCGGGTAGCGTTACTGGGTGGAGCGAGAGTGGGAGAGGACGAGTCGTTCAGAGAGAGGCGCGCGAGAGAGGTTTTCGGGAGGGAGGGGGAAGAGCGAGAGGTCGAGGAGGGCGGTTCTTGTTGAATAGACGAAGTCGGTTTTGAAACTGTAGAGCTATAAGAATGACGGTAGTAGGAGTGCTTCTGGGTATAAGTTGGTAGCGGAATCAGATGAGCGTCAACTACTTTGAAACGGGGAAGGATGGATCCATTGCAATTCGGTGACAGTGTTTTTCGGCTTGCAATTCAGTAGGTGAGAGATCCGATCTTGCTTAACAACCAGCGGGCAGAGCTCGACGGCTTCTTCTGTAGAGCTGAAGGAAGAGATTACGTCTTTCTGACGAATTAAACTCGATCTTCAAAGGGCGACCGGAAGCAGATGAGGGACGAGGCTGATCCACAGGATGACGGTGAAGTGTAATCCTTCTTTCCTTGTAATCGTCGAGTAGCTCTTTTGAACCAAGCTTACCGAGTAGACCAGAAAGAGTATCCAAGTCATTTGCTGAAGTCTCAACTTCTGTTTCACCTTCGGGTAGTTTGAGAATAACCGCTCTCTTTGATTTGTTCTCTAGCATTGTTCTGTCACGAACTGTAGATTCGACCACAGCCGAGTAAAGATGAGGCCAGAGATTCTCAGGAGAGACTGATATTCTTAGCTGGGCAGTTTCCATCCGTAGTTGTTGAATAACTTCATTTTGTGAGGCGATGAGAGAATGAAGAGGGGAAACGGCTTCTTTGACGATTTCTCTCCGAGGAGAACAGATGAAAGGCAGAGGAACTTGAGGGATACAAATATTCATCAGAGACGTGATGTTGGGAGGAATAGGATTGATCGCAGCAATTTTTGGGTCACTGCTCATGGTGAGATCAGAGCATCATATAATGCCCGAGATTGAAAAAGAGGGGGGGGGCTAAAGAATAATAGAACTTTTGCAGTGCATTTTGTCACGTGTGGGGGGCTTAAGTAAAATTTACCCAAAATTCTGCTTAGTTGTGGCTGAAAGGTGAGAGACGTTTGTTTGCCTCTGCTTCTATGCAAACTTGGAAAGTTTTCCTGGCTTTCGGAACTCGATTGATTTTCAATCTGATGTTTTGCTGGGATCGGCAACACCTGCTACATGGAGCGCAGGCATTTGAAAGCCAATACCGTATATACCGACTTCTATTCAGGACCAAAGATATACGAGCTTTGATGGAAACCTAGGTGTTCTGCAGTGTCAGACAGTTCAGAAAACTCTGTGAACGTCTGCTGTTTCTTCGTGCTATCTTATCTCTCCCTTCTCTGCTTGTTTGCTATCACTCACGTTTGTAACACTTTCTGCTATTTTCGTTGATAACATCCTTCAAAAAGCTTTGTACAAGTCAGCCTAACAATTAGTTCACAAACTCAGAAAACAAATTGTTTCCATGTACTTTTCTTTGTTTTTCTGCTTAGACTTGGCAAAGGTTACGCTAGCGAGGCCGTACGGCTTAGGAACGAGACCGTATTTATTTATTTATTTATTGAAATACATTTTGCAATGTAACAACACGAGAAAGACTCTGCTGACCAAAGTATAAACCAATGTATGTGCGCGTTTTCAGTTTTTGGAATCTTGCTGATTTTTAGAGACGCAGACTGCAACTAGGCTTCCGTCAGAGCCCAAAACCCAATACTTACTTCAGGATTGGGAATAGGGAGTGAGAAGGCTAGTTAAATTCACTTGTTTCATGCTGAAGATCTTTCAATCCGGGATAAATCTGTGAAGTCAATAATATGAATATTCGAGAAAAAAAACAGTCAGCGTTCAGTCTTTTTTCCATTTAGAACACTCGCTTTATTTCTTCGCAGTGTAATGAGAGTACTGATCCAAGTATTTTAACGACAGACCAGTGCCCTATGGGTTTAATACTGAGGCATTTCCTAAAAGGTGAAGCAAGTACTCCTAATATTTAACATGCAATAATCGTCAGTGATGAAACCGACAAGAATAGGACAGAATGGGCTTGCTGAGGAAACTGAGCAAACCCTGAGAAAGAAAAAGAGAAAAAAAGCAAACCTTGAGAAAAATTTGTGAGAAACAGAAAAGCCGGTTATTTAAAATGGGCTCTTATTCCCTACCTTGCGTCTTGTCTTGCAGACCTTGGAATACTAGACGGAAAATT